>CM055274.1:80139425-80321840 GCA_029237695.1 Conchocele bisecta | reverse complement strand
CGTCAAAATCCGGCTAGCAGTTCATAAGAAGATTTTTTAGGAATTTATGCCATTTTTATATGGCGGCCATCTTGGCATTAGCGATGGATCCTCCATTTTAAAACCCCAAAAAAATTAAAAAAAATCTGTAAAAGGCTTCACCCATGGACTATAACTGTGAAGTTTGGCTACCATGGGCCAAGTGGTTCATGTGAAGAAGAATTTTGAAATCTATAATAAAAGAAGGACCTTTTGACCTTTCGGCGGCCATCTTGGATGACATAACCATCTGATTTCGACAACAAATGCACCAGAGTGATCGCCTCGTTGATACCTTCAATTTGATATATAACATGACCATATTCAGTCAAAAATAAAATTTGACCCCAATTTGACCCCATCGGCCACACCCATTTTTGACCCTGGGGTCACCATTTTAACAACTTTGAAAGAGCATTGTACATCGATCATTCCTACCAAGTTTTGTCGAAATCCAGTTTGAAATTCTTGAGAAGAAGATTTTTGAAGAATTTGTGCTATTTTTAGACGGCGGCCATCTTGGATTACGTAACGACGTCATTTTAACAATTTTGCAATCCCCCTACCTAAGGACCATGACCATAAAGTTTGGTGACTATAGGCCCAATGGTTACCGAGGAGAAGACGTTCGATAATGTTCACGGACGGACGGACGACGGACGACGGACACATTGGGGTAACAATAGCTCACATGAGCTTCGCTCAGGTGAGCTAAAAAAAAAAAGCAAAAACGGACAAACACGTGAAATGAAAGGTGAAATGTATATGTAATTTTGTATAAATTTGCAGTCCAACAGTGAAACTGGTCATAAATTTATTATGATCCATTTAGTCAGCCCGAATGACATGTTAACGAGCTCTAATGATTTTGAAACATGAAGGAAAGAGATTTAATGTCACAGAAACAGCTATGGTCATATGTGGCTGTGACTGGAGAAATGGGGCTTATGGGAGTTGTGACCAGTCTAGCTTCTGTGCAAATATTACACACTCCAGTAGACTGTGCGAATGCACAGGCTGATCTGGATCTACACTGGTCCAAAAACCCATAAGCCCCATCTCCTAAGTCATTGCTACATATAGCGAGGGGGTCTCAAATTCAAGACTCCTTCGAAAAACCAGTGTGATGTGGAAATACTATGAAAGTATGTTTTCATGCCTAGGTCAGGGATTGAACCTATGACCTTTGCTATTTAAGTCCAATGCTCTACCCGCTAGATTATATAACCATCCCACGTAATGATTTTGAATGGGATATTGAACTTCAGTAAATTATTATTGTTAAAAGCATTAAACACATTCAAGAGAACAGAACATAATACCAATGTTTCCTAAACAGTGTAGATCCAGATGAGCCGGCTCGTAACGAGCCGTCTCATCTGGATCAACACTGCTTTTCATTATTTTTCAAAATCGCGATGAAACTGCCGTGTCCGATTAATAGAATAGTCAACAATTTTAAACATTAGTATGCTGAATTGTTTTGGTCGTCTGTTGTTTATTTTATATTTTCCATTTTTCTAATCAAAAACATGTTCTGACAACGCTTTAGAATCATTTCCAATGGAAATAATTCTAAAGTGCTGTCAAACCATGTTTTATCGAGATGGAAGATAAAATATAAAACAACGGCAGACAACATTTTATCCCGTCAACACAGTGTGTATGTGCCGTGAAATCTTTTTGATATCCTGTCAATACGACCGAATCACTGCGTATGAATATGTGCGGTTGTCATACTAGTCGATTCTCCGATTTTGAGGATGCAGCTGGGGTTATTTTTTGCATTTTAAAGCTATTTGTAGGTGTTGACGATATAATAGAATAGTAGGTTAGTGCCGTGAAATGGAAAAAATATCTGGCGCGGCACGTAAACGGGATGTGCTCGGCATAGCCTCGCCCATCCTGTTTCCTAAGCCTTGCCAGATATTTTTTCCCATTCACAGCACTAACTTACTGTTCTCTATTTTTGTTTCCCTGCATTCTAAGGGTCTAGGTGAACGTGGTATACAAATATAAAACATTTACAACCATATAGCACCACACAAAATATACATGTATATTGTAAGAATTGGGGCTTATGTCACTTGTGGCCGGGTCTAGCTCCTGGCCGGCTAGCTATAGCACACACACTCCTGCAGTCTGCTGAGGATCTACACTGCTTGATGGCTATTTGATAGAGTTTAACGCTAGGTTGGCGGAATTTGGCTACTAAAATAGTCATTTGGCTACTAATATTTCAGAAATGGACATTTTGGCTACTACAAATATTGGAGCAAATGTAAAATACTATTCTTTTTTTCGCATTATCAGTTAATTTTCACTACTAATTTAAAAATCCTAGCAACAGGTCATATGATGCCGGGTTAATGTGGTTGAATTCCATACTTCACCTGTAATATGGATAGGGAGAAATTGATGGGTGTTTGACAGACATACTGGCAAACAGTGTAGACCCTGACCAGTTTGTTCTCATGTGCATACGGGTCTGGGGTCTACATAGGTTGGAAATGTCATAAGCCCCATTTCTCCAGTCACAGCCATATATAAATATTGGTCATGGATAATATTTTACTAGCGCGCTAGGAACAAAGAAATATTCAGATACCGAGTGAGTGAGTGAGTGAATAGGGTTTAACGTCCGCTTTTCTGACATAGAGGTACAAGCCTCAGGGAGTCTACACGCAGACGGGTCAACGGGGTCGAGTCCCGTATCCACCTGTCCAAGGGGGGTAAATCCCAACTTCAGAACTCAATATTTACAATCAAAATATATATTCAGTCCTGAAATTAGAACAACCTGATCTTGTGCCAGGCCCTCGCCACACCAGCATCATTTATCCCATCCCCTAAAAGTAATAGGATTAGCGCAAATCTTACTTTTATATATGGGGCATAGCCCGACTCAACTCTCACATACAAGAAAGCCAAAAATGTACATGAGGGCCAAATCCGGTATAGTGGGTTCCGGAAAGTATGAACCCAATCGTTCAGATACCGAATGGATTGACATTTATTGAGCATAGGCTGCATATGCAGCCTATGCTCAATAAATGTAAATCCAAAAAAAGAGTACATTTAGCAATTTAAACACTACAGACCTCTTTAGAAGTGTTTGCAAACAGTGTAGATCCAGATCAGCCGGCTCGTAATGAGCCATCTCATTGGGATCTGTACTTTAGCAAGTAATTTTCATACTGTTTTGAAGAAAAAAAAACACTTATAAATGGACTAGTCTGAAAATAATTTTGTGGCAATTGGATTGGTCCTTAACCCTTACACTGCTATCTTAATTTTTTGTCGTCTGCTGTTTATATTCTATTTTCAATTTTTATCATGAAAAACATGCTCCGACAGCACTTTAGAATAATTTACAAAATGCTTTGACAGCACTTTAGAATCATTTCCATTGTGAGTGCTGTCAAACCATGTTTTTATTGACAAATAAGGCAAGATATAAAAGCAACAGCAAATGACAATTGCTGTGTGTAGCGGTCTAAGGTTTAAATTAACACATCACGGTCCATTCCAGTTATTTAGGGTTGACAGGATTAAATGTGATAAAAAGTTGGTAATTTATCAGTCTGGTAATTCATATTTGTCGCATAATACTTCCCAGTCCCCAAATACATTGTATCCCCCAACACCTTCACTACTGTCTGTTCCACATTTTGCTGCCGACGAACATTTGGCCATTAAACAAATTAAACCTAAAAAATATTTAAAAGTAAGTACTTTTTTGATCAACAACAAAAGTCACTCTCCCCAAAAAAATGTATTTCATGAAATTCCATCAAATATTGATTTTGTTGCAAGAAAACGATTTTCCTATGCGAATTTAACATGGGGGCTAAAAATAGATTTTTTAAATATTTTTTTTTATTTTTAAGCTATCTCGTCGGGTTTCGGAGTCAATTTCCAAAACTTTTGGAAATTGACTCCGAAACCCGACGAGATAGCTTAAAAAATAAAAAAAATATTTAAAAAATCTATTTTTAGCCCCCATGTTAAATTCGCATAGGAAAATCGTTTTCTTGCAATAAAATCAATATGTGATGGAATTTCATCAAATAATTTTTTTTGGGAGGGTGAATTTTTTGTTATTGATCAAAAAGTACTTACTTTTAAATATTTTTTAGATTTAATGTGTTTAATAGCCAAAAGTTCGTCGGCAGCAAAACATGGAACAGACAGTAAATGTTCCGATCTCATCTACTGCTACTGAGCAATGTGGATGATCCTAAATGTTTATGGAGTGGCATTGTAGCCGAGAGGTTATGACCTCTGGATGTTACTCCGGCGGCCCGGGTGGCACTGGAGTTGGTGAAGTACACTCCTACTTCCACTCTACCAGCTGGTTCTAACCAGGCGTGTCATATAGCAGCTTTGTCCGCGGATATTCATGGCTTGAGAGCCAATTGGGACTCTTAAATCGATCAATATTCCAATCTTAAATGTTTTGGCACTCACACAGGCAGGTGGAGATCACGCCCGGATAATAGTTTTTAGATATGTGGCTGTGATTTGAGAAATGGGGTTTATTGGTTTTGTAACCAGTGCATATCCAGATCAGCCTGTGCCTCCGCACAGTCTGATCAGGATCTGCGCTGTTTGCCATCCCATCAATGTAACGCACGTCGTGCTTCTAACAAGCAATATGGATCATCATCAGGCTACAGAAGTGTGTTATTAGCTACATCGGTCGGTCACAAATCCCATGAGCCCCATTTCTGCCAGTCACAGGTCATGGCACAAAATGTGAACAGAAAACAGTTAAACAGAGGACGAGGTATCCAGAAATGAAAAAAAAATCTTCTCACATGGACACGATCACAGATGTCCAAATTATGCAATGCAATGTATTTTCTGTGTTGGACCATGTTATAATTAGGCTTAACCCTTACACCGCTATCTTATTTTTTTGTCGTCTGCTGTTTATTTTCTATTTTCCAGTTTTATCATCAAAAACATGCTTTAACAGCATTTTAGAATAATTTACAACATGGTTTGACAGCACTTTAGAATCATTTCCATTGGAAATGATTCTAAAGTGCTGTCAAACAATGTTTTTATTGAGAAATAAGTCAAGATATAAAAGCAACAGCAGACGACAATTGTTGTGAATAGCGGTCCAAGGGATAGAGTATTATATATACATGTACTTCATGATATGCTGCCAACCCTACACATTTTAGAAAAGAAACGACAGTAAAAAGTCTCAATTTCTGTCACTTTTACCATAAAACCATGTTTAACCCTTACACGGCTATCTTAAATTTTTCGTTGTCTGCTGTTTATTCTCTATTTTCCATTTTTATCATCAAAAACATGCTTTCACATCACTTTAGAATAATTTACAACATGCTTTAAGAGCACTTCAGAATCATTTCCATTGGAAATGATTCTGAAGGGCTGTCAAAACAGGTTTTTATTGAGAAATAAGGCAAGATATAAAAGCAACAGCAGACGACAATTGTTGTGTGTAGCGGTTTAAGGGTTAAACTGGTTTACTATTGGTTATTTCCTTAAAATCATACAAGAATTATGCCATATTAACGTACAAATGTGTAACTAGTATTAAAAAAAAATAAAATAAAAATCTGACCTAATCCGGTATATTTTGGATTGTTGATTGCACCGCAACTATTTTTCCTTTCCGCCTTACAATTTATATGAAACACATTTAAACACTTGATACAAGTAAACAATACAGAAAGAATGGTAGTAAAACATCAGTTGCAAATATGTAACCAAATTTCACACAACTCCGGTTTTCAGTCCATTTTCGACATGATTCATACAAAAATGAAAATTAACTTCATGTTTTGGTAGCACATGAGAGTTATGGGACTATCATCTTTTTATAAATATCTCATTGAAAATAATATTCCTATTTTCACATTCAAACCAACAGCATTTTCTGTATGTCACACATGTTGTATATAATATTCATATTTTCACATTCAAACCAATATCGTTTTCAGTATCACAACTCTTCACATTCAAACCAATGTCTTTTCCAGTATCATCTTGATTCACAAGGCACATCATTGGAAGAACTGTGCACAATGTAATCCCTTTCTGTGTACCATGTGATCTCTCTCTGTGTACCAGGCAATCCATTTCTGTGTACCATATAATCACTCTACGTGTACCATGTGATCTGCCTCTGATTGGCTCACCTAGATGTCATGTGTCATCATAAATCGAACTGGTTGTCAACGCCTATGTTCTGGGAACCATAAAACCCACCTACAACAAATAAATATATGCATCTTAACCCTTATAATGCCGCTATAAATTTTGTCATCTGCTGCTTATTTTTTAATTTCTATTTTTCTTAACAACACCATGGTCCGACAGCAGTTTAGAATCATTTCAAATAGAAATGATTCTAAATGGCTGTCAAACTATGTTTTATGGAGAAAAAGACAAAATACATTTATGAAACAACAGCAGGCGACTATTTTAGTTTCCTGCATTTTGAAGGTTTTTAACCCTTACTACGCTGAATTAATTTTTGTCGTCTGCCGGAAATGTTATATTTTAAATATTTCTCGACAAAAAACAGTTTTGACAGCACATGAGAATCGTCTCCAGTGGAGATGATTCTCATGTGCTGTCAAAACCCTTTTTTTTTTAAAAATATAAGGCAAAAACGAAAAACAGCTGACGACAATTTCCGTCTCCAGCGTAGTGAGGGTTAATGATTGGATAACAAACATCAACAATAACAAGCAACTTTCCTTAGAACAATTTCGGGAGTGTTCAACATTGTTAGGAGGAGAATTATTTCTAGTTTTTATCACATCTTCCATAGTTTTACAACTAAACGATTGATTGAATTTGGTTCAACAGCGAGGTAATATACAATCGAGAAGCATTTAACAAGTTTTACATTGAACGACGAATGCTATAAATAATATGGATCAGTAGAATAGAGCTCCAGATATGGTGCATATTGGCGTATTTTACACACTTATTTTAGCAGAATACGCATTGATTATCAAAAGTGGGAGTACAAAATACTCACAGCAATGTGAAAATATGCATCGACTTTCAAATTGAGTAGTGAAAACACTGTAATAAAGTTGAAAATGTACTTAGTTGAGCTGCAAAAAGCAAACAGTGTTTGCTTTTTGCAGCGCAAATAAGTGAATTTTTAAATTTGTTTTATTTTTTATCATTTGTTCCCTATTTAATAAGAAAGAAAATCAGGACAACATTTGTAAAAGTAAAATATGCATTGAATTTGAAATATTCATTAGATACAAAACTTATCTGGTAGCTCTGGTAGAAGAAAGAGGCTCCAGGAGAACCCTTTATTCCACTGACACCCTTCAATTGATTTCTAATTGGAATAATTAAGAGTGCCACAATAACAATAATACACATATAAATAAACAATACATGAAGCAGAAATGTCAACAGTGAAACCAATAAACAATTATACAGAAATAAAAAAAAATAAAGCTGACAAATTATAGGACCATACAAAGGTTTCAATCGATGAAGCCTGCTTATCCACAATGTTCCATCACTAAAATATCATTACTGCTGCCGCGAAGAGAAATATGTATGGCTAGTCTGCTTATACATGGAGAATACCCGAGTGTAATGTCTTTTTATATCATGTTTATCAGGCAAATGCTAGAATTCCAAGGTTCTCCACGAAATTCCTACAGTTTCCGAGTTGAGCCTGATGAGTTTGATGTTTCTTAAATCTAGAGATTACCTGCCTAGTGTCTGTTGATATCAAGTTTATCAGGCAAGGCTAGGCAACGCATAGTAATTCCGAGGCTTGCCGAGGAATTCCTACAGTTTCCGAGCTGAGCTGATAAACTTGACATCAATATTACTGTCTGTTCCACATTTTGCTGCCGATAAACTTTTGTCTGTTGAGCACATTAAATCTATAAAATATTTAAAAGTAAGTACTTTTTCATCAATACCAAAAAAGTCACCCTCCCCAAAGAAATTCCATCAAATATTGATTTTATTGCGAAAAAACGATTTTCATATGGGAATTTACCGGTAACATGGGGGCTAAAAATATATTTTTTTAAAATATATTTTTATTTGTCAACCGATTTTCAAAATCTAACTTGTTTTCTTAATTACATCATTTTCAAGCTATCTCACCAGGTTTCGGAGTCAATTTCCAAAGTTTTTTCACAATAAAATAAATATTTGATGGAATTTCATCAAATATTTTTTTTGGGGGAGGGTGACTTGTTTGTTATTGATGAAAAAGTACTTACTTTTAAATATTTTTTTAGATTTAATGTGTTTTATAGCCAAAAGTTCGTCGGCAGCAAAACGTGGAACAGACAGTAGGCAGGTATTCTAGTTATCAGGTAATGTTTTATTATTTTTTGTTGAACATGTATATGTTGTGTCATTACACTGTTGTTCGGTAACACTATCCGATTAATGAAATGTCAGCTTTCAATTTGTTGTAACCCGCATATTCGTATCGGGTCAACGCCTGGTACCACATTATGTTATCAGTCAGTACGCATTCGGCCAAAACAAATCTTGTTATGTTCTATGCATGTTGACAGCTTTCTGTAAAGTTACATGTAGTTCGAATTGTATCTACATGATGAATATCTTACAAATTTGGTGTTCTCTGATCGTGATCAGTGTAGACTCGGACCTGACTGTGCAGATGAACAGTCTGGTCTGGGTCCACGCTGATCACAATTAAATCAATAGTTCAATTATTATGAAATAAATTTCCTTAATATTCGTAATGAAATTACAACACTGAATTTTTTATTCTGCTGTTTATTATTTATTGTCCATTTGTCTTGAAAAATAAAACATATTTGGACAGCACTTGAGAATCGTCTCCAGTCTCCACTGGAGACGATTCTCATGTGCTGCCAAAATGTTTTTTTTTTGTTTTTCCTTATAAAAAAAAAAAGCAACTCAAAAATTGAAAAACAGCAGACGACAATCTTCAATTCAGGGGTAGGTTGGAAGGAGTATGAAAATTAACATAAACAACAAAACATATGTTTAAACAGCTTCTGATAATGAAACCAAAACTGCAAACTTAATCAGCAAACAAATTTGCAACAAAAGGTCAACAACAACATACACCTAAAGACTTTCAAGAAATAAGCGAAGAACTGTTGAAGAAAAGGCAGAATGACTAGATATTGTTAGACTGGCAGTTTAGAGTAGACTAAACAAGATACAAGTTTCAGTTTATTTATTACTTCTATCACGATTGTTTGTCAGGGTGGCATTACACTGTAGTACTAGCAGTAGCCGAAATGTTAGCAGCTGGAAGAATCTACAACAACAACTAATGACCGAAGTGAAAGTTCTGCATTTGAGCGTTGGTCGGCTCTTTGTGATCGAAGTGACCTAAGTGAGAATCTGTGTTGCATCATTCCTTATATAGACACTGGATCTGACAGTCAGCCAAATCGGTGGCAATGAAATCTGAGCGTTGACTGTCAAGTTTCCGGCATCTTGGATTTGAAAGTTACGTTTTTAGGCTTTAGACTAGAAATACAGCGTAGATAGCTAAGATATCGTGACGGTCAAATGTCCAGATAATTCTGCATGTCAAAATACATCAGGTAAGTGTAAAGTTGTGAAGATAAACATGCATTTAATGAGTGACCGCCAAACAGAAAGGCTGCGTGAGTTGACAGTCAAATAATGGCGGTCACGAAACTTTGTGAGCACTGCGGAACAAATAATTAGAATAATGAAGATATTATGACGTCTGTGATATGATCACCTATGCCAATACTTAGGAGGGTTGAGCTACCAACATATGTATGTATGACACCATGGTAAAGAAGATCCAGCACAAACTGGCCAAATAAAGGTGGTCACGTGACCTCCACAGAAGTGTCAATCCATGTCAACAGTCAACAAGGGCCATTTAATTTCATTCTGTTGTGATTCACACGGCAGAATGTGAATTGTATGGCTTATTTAGCAGTTATGTAGTTCATCACCCAAAATATGCATCACTGTGAATGTGCTTATTAATAAAGTATTAGCAATCAAAAAAAGGTGTAATAAATCTGATCAAATTGTAAGGATCATTTTCTTACACTATTAACCCTGACGATGCTGAATTAATTTTTGTCGTCAGCTGTTTATTTTTTATTTTCTATTTTTCATTTAAAAAACATGTTCTGACAACACTTAATGGAAATGATTCTAAAGTGCTGTCAAACCATGCTTATATTGAGAAAGAAGATCAAATATAACACAACAGCAGACAACTATTTTCGTTTCCCGCATTCTAAGGGTTAAACCTGCAGGAATGCATGCTTTTTTTCCACATTTAACCGAGGCAAGTTCAGTTCATTTAAAAAACATGTTCTGACAACACTTAATGGAAATGATTCTAAAGTGCTGTCAAACCATGCTTATATTGAGAAAGAAGATCAAATATAACACAACAGCAGACAACTATTTTCGTTTCCCGCATTCTAAGGGTTAAACCTGCAGGAATGCATGCTTTTTTTCCACATTTAACCGAGGCAAGTTCAGTTCAAATGATTAAAGTTTAAACTTTATTTAATTTTACAACGATTACAAACAAGATTACAAACAAGCGCGAGAGCACTTAAACAAATGCTTTCGTTGGTTCAAATGATTGGTCAAACCATACTTTACTAAGTACAGCATGTATATAGTTTCAATGTTCTTATCTACCCAAATGGATTCAGAAATCCATGATAAAATGATATCCGTCCATAGCCTTTGGCAATATATCATCCAGGACTCTTGGGTCATTAAAGGTGCATACATGTATACTGCCCTCCCAAGTCAAACTGCAGTATCTCTTAAACTGCAGTATCTGCACTATGATGCTATGCTATGCTATGTTGACCCTGTGAAATCATCCCCAGGTGGGGATGATTGCACAGGGTCAGCATAGCATCATAGTGCAGATACTGCAGTTTAACAGATACTGCAGTTTTACTTGGGATGATTGCACAGGGTCAGCATAGCATCATGGTGCAGATACTGCAGTTTAACAGATACTGCAGTTTTACTTGGGATGATTGCACAGGGTCAGCATAGCATCATAGTGCAGATACTGCAGTTTAACAGATACTACAGTTTGATTTGGGATGATTGCACAAGGTCAGCATAGCATCATAGTGCAGATACTGCAGTTTAACAGATACTGCAGTTTGACTTGGGATGATTGCACAGGGTCAGCATAGCATCATAGTGCAGATACTGCAGTTTAACAGATACTGCAGTTTAACTTGGGATGATTGCACAGGGTCAGCATAGCATCATAGTGCAGATTACTGCAGTTTAACAGATACTGCAGTTTTACTTGGGATGATTGCACAGGGTCAGCATAGCATCATAGTGCAGATACTGCAGTTTAACAGATACAGCAGTTTTACTTGGGATGATTGCACAGGGTCAGCATAGCATCATAGTGCAGATACTGCAGTTTAACAGATACTGCAGTTTAACTTGGGAGGGCAGTATAATAATGCCAATCAATATGTGGGATAATGGTGAATGAATGTTTATTTTGCCAGAAAATGTCTCGGATAAGGTCTCTGATATAGAGAACATTTTGTGCCTACTGAGTGGGCATGTACCTTTAAAGGTACATGCCCACTCAGTAGGCACAAAATGTTCTCTATATCAGATACATCATCTGTGACATTTTATGGCAAATTAAACATTCATTCACCATTACTTCACGTATTGATTGACATTATTATACATTTTATATCAGACGTAAATTTCCACACTGATATCAGGGGGGATAACCGTGTTTCCTTAAAATGTTAACGGATATTACTATTTATTCTCTGTATTTATTGTTTGATGTGCAATGGTCATACTTTATAATCAGTCGAAAATATTATTTTTTCAGGGGACACACTTAATTAGTATAAATAATTAAAAAATATCATGCCTCATTTGCATATGAAAATAGCCTGATACCACCGCGCGTCACTATCAGTAAAATAAATATTACTAAATGATTATATCTGTATAGCGGGCACACATACTTTTTAGAACTGGTGGAATAGTGACACAATTATACACTTATTTAATTCCCATAAAGAACATTTTGTGCTTACTGAGTGGGCATGTACCTTTAACTCAAACTTTCATTAACTCAGAGTATTATCTCAGTCCCATGGACTTTGAGTAAACAAATGTATGAGATCATAATGTCTAGTGCATTTTCATGGCGGAAGTGCAAGGAGTTAGAAAACGTACAAGGTCAAATAAAGACACCAACATATAATTGTCTCCAAATAAAATAATGTACAGAACAGGGGCCCGTTTCACTAAACTTTTTACGACGAAAATGTTCGTAAGTGCAAAACTATGATAGTCTGTAACTGCCACATTAACATTGTTTTCTTGTAAATAATTATTGGATTTACATTTATTGAGCATAGGCTGCATATGCTCAATAAATGTAAATCCATAAATTGAAATTTACAGACGATCTTAAATTTGCACTTACGAACATTTTAGTCGTAGGACGTTTAGTGAAACGGGCCCCGGAAGTCTATGCATGCTCGAATGGGTCTTGGCTGAGAAAATGGGACCTTACATCATTTTCAAACAGTGTAACGCCAGAGCAGTCTGATCTGGGTCTCCGCTGTTCGCCAGTCAGTCAGTCACTGTAGTATCCATTCATAAAAAGATTAACCCTTACACTGCTGAATTAAATTTGTCGTCTGCTGATTATGTTATTGCATTTTCTCATGAAAAACATGCTTTGACAGCACTTTAGAATCAATTCCAATGGAATTTTGTCATCTGCCGGTTATTTTTTTTAATTTCCATTTTTATAAAGAAAAACATGGTTTGGCAGCAATTTAGAATAATTTACAATGGAAATAATTCTAAAGTGCTGTCAAGCCATGTTTTTGAGAAAGAAGACAAAATGTAAAAAGACAGCAGACGACAATTTTCGTTTCCAGCATTCAAAGAGTTAAGATCCTAATCAGACTGAGGTAATATGCTCGAGGACCAGGATCTACAATGTAGCGTACCGAAAATGGTAGAACTTTGCACTCTTGGAAATCAGACAGAAACAAATGGCAGCAATTTCAAAATATTTTCCATGCTCTACTAATAAAATAGGTTTACCAGTAAGTTATTTATTAATTTTACTGATTTTCCAGATAGGTAAATGCTATACACAGTGAAATAGTAGAGTTAAAGTAATCTTAGTTACTTCGTCGTCTTACTATAGGAATGAAAGGCATTTTTGTGGAATTTATCGGGGTATAAACTTGGAAAAGCCACTTTCGCAATTGGCGATAAAAATAAACAATTGGCGATAAAAAATAACAATTTTCGAAAAAAAAAAAACACTTTTTTTTTCTTCGAAAATTGTAATTTTTTATCGCCAATTGTTTATTTTTATCCTATTGGTTATTATAGGAATTAATGACCTTTTTGTGGAATTTATCGGGGTATAAACTTGGAAAAGTCGCGGGAATACTGGACGAAGGCCGGAAGGCCTCGTCCAGTATTCCCGCGACTTTTCCAAGTTTATATCCCCGATAAATTCAACAAAAAGGCCATTCATTCCTTATAATTCCAGCATTTGAAATAAATTCATCAAGAAAATATGTTTATTTTCCGTTTTCTTAAGAATTATTTTAACTGCGCCTCACGGTTACGGAAAGTAGTTCCGCGTGGGAGTTTACTGGGATATAAATTTTGGACAGAGACTTGCTACGGGCCAATCAAATGTCAGGGAATTGTGTAAATATTTTTGTGCTGGAATTATAGATGTTTGTAAGGTCTCACCCTTCAGCCACCACCCGTGTGACAACATTCATATAGCTGAGGGATAGATTTGGGGGTAATAACTCACGCCACCTGGTGGTGGGCATTTCACTCATCAAGGCAGTTAACTAACTGCTGACTAGAGGATGACAGAGTTGGGTCCCCTACAAGCAAAAAACAACATTCTAGCTAGTGAATGGTTCTCAGTTTTCAATAAAACAAGAAACGAAGCAAATCGATGAAGGCCGAGGTTTCGTAAAGGCTGAAACGCAAAAACTTAACAATGCCCACCGCTGCCCGCTTTTCGCTAATCCAATAACGGCGATTGTTTTTTCTAAATAAATCCAAGCCAAAAATTATATGCTTTGTATGCAAAGTAACTAGATGGCCGTGGACCGCATGTCATGCCCGCTGCGGCTTTATAGTATGCCGATAAACTTTAACCAAAAACTTTAACCTCGGATAGTACGTACGTACGTACGTACGCCAATGTGCTGACTATATCGCACTGTCCGCAAGTGGGTACAACAAAACTTATATAATTGGAGTTTGTCGGTTTGATGTCATGTTGCTTAATTTAACCCTTACAATGCTGAATTAAATTTTGTCGCCTGCTGTTTATTTTTTACTTTTCCATTTTCCTCTTCAAAACATGGTTTGACAGCACTTTGGAATCATTTCCGTGATGTCAAACCATGCCTTTATTGAGTAAAACAACAAAATATAAAACAACAGCAGACGCCAATTTTCGTTTCCCGCGTTCTAAGGGTTACTCTAAGCAACATTACAAACTCCGCAAATACCAACGCTATAGATGCCTCAGGAGTTTTTCCAAGCGAAGCGACTTGTGATTTTCTACGTTTGGTAACCTATTCAAAAGAATGGTCTATAGCCTTACCAAGCATCAGGCTTGCACATCTGGGGGCCGTTGCGCTAAACTTTGTACGACTAAAATGTTCGTAAGCGCAGATTTAGAATAGTCTTTAAATTTCATGGATTTATATTTATTGAGCATAGGCTGCATATGCAGCCTATGCTCAATAAATGTAAATCCAATAATTGTTAACAAGAAAACATTGTTAATGTGAAATTTACTGACTAATTTTGCACATACGAACATTTTAGTCGTGCAAAGTTTAGTGAAACGGCCCCCTGCGTTCCTAAGTTTATCAGGTACATAGCTGTGCATTGACAAAACATATGTTGACTGATAAGAAAATGATGTATCATACTGATACAATGTATCATTATCAATCTGGAATGAAAAACTACTTTCACCTATGTTTCATTACTCATGACGTTACCGAATGCCGTCAAGTGTAATGAAGTAACGTACACAAATTGTATTCTTTTCAAAATGTTACCCGACAAACAGAATAGCAGGCCATTGTCTTTTTTATCAAGTTTAACAAGAACATCGTTATCACTAAGCTAATCCCCTCGCTGGTCGCCTTGATGATAACAAAAACATAACATTTTTGCCTTACAAACAAGGAGAACACAAGTCCTTAGTGACCTTGACCTTGGGTGGTCAAAAGTGGGTCGTGTGCAAAACAAAGCACAACCCTAGACGCACATAGTGACCAAATATTATCAAAATCGATGCAACGGTTCATGAGTTATTGAACAAGAGTTGTCAAGAGGACAACGAAGCGCGCCCGGTGGCAGCAAATGAACCAAGGGCACATTTGAACGTGGATTTGCCACAGCTCAGTAGAGGACCCTTGGAGCAATGCGTGTGTGAAATATGAAGCAAATCCAAGCAAGGAAACAGAAAATATAGGCCATTATTTACCCGAGCATCTGAGCGTTAAGGTTTCGAGATGCACAAAGTATGTGACCTTGACCCTGGGCTTAGAAGGGGCGGCACGGACGTGGATTTGCCACAGCTCAGTAGAGGACTCTTGGAGCAATGCGTGTGTGAAATATGAAGCAAATGCAAGCAAGGAAACAGAAAATATAGGCCATTATTTACCCGAGCGTCTGAGCGTTAAGGTTTCGAGATGCACAAAGTATGTGACCTTGACCCTGGGCTTAGAAGGGGCGGCACGGACGTGGATTTGCCACAGCTCAGTAGAGGACTCTTGGAGCAATGCGTGTGTGAAATATGAAGCAAATGCAAGCAAGGAAACAGAAAATATAGGCCATTATTTACCCGAGCGTCTGAGCGTTAAGGTTTCGAGATGCACAAAGTATGTGACCTTGACCCTGGGCTTAGAAGGGGCGGCACGGACGTGGATTTGCCACAGCTCAGTAGAGGACTCTTGGAGCAATGCGTGTGTGAAATATGAAGCAAATCCAAGCAAGGAACAGAAAATATATAGGCCATTATAATTTTTGAGGACGGACGGACAGACAGACAGACGGACGCCTACGACGCCGAGGGTATGCCATAAGCACGACTTCCTTCGGAAGGCGCGCTAAAAAGGAAACAGGTTACTAACGTACGCATGCATGAACATATGCACGTATGTACATGGACTAATGTTATATCTCCTCTTGTCTATCGGCGAGAAGATAATTAGACTCAGTTCAGAAACAATAGAAATCTCTTCAGAAGTCCTACCCAATTCCTAATCTCACCTCAAACAAGAATTCCGCGTAATCAAATGTCTCGCCTTGTTCCGCCTTGACCTTGACCCTGGGGCCTTGACCTTGACCCTGGTGTCCCGAGAATAGTCCTATAGTCATGTACATATCATAGTAAAGGTATGTATAAAGTTTGATGACTGTAGCTGATAAGGTGTTGAAGTAATGACCGTAACACAAAAACTTAACATTGAATGATGACGACGACGACGACTCCGGAAAAGCAAAACCTTAGTCTCGCTTTCCGCTTTTGCGGGCGAGACAAAAACTATCGAAAGACACTAGCCTGGTATTCTCTATCAAACTTAAAAACTGTAATAAAGTAACACTAGAAAATTAAAACTAGACATTATGTTTGTAAAACATGGATACTTGACTGTCAAAAAATGTTTAAGTTTTTCAGCGACCTTGTAAAGGTCAACCACGTGAAGGTCACATGAGAAAACTGCCTGCATGAAGTAAGCAGCCGAAAAAAGCAGGATGTGCTTATCACACAGAGCTCCAGATAAGCTGCGTATTTGTGTAAATACCCAATTAAAATTGCCAAAAACCCAATTGAAATCAGAAGTAACGAGTATCAAAAAGCAATGAAACATTTGTGGTACCTTTATCATGCTACAGAAAACAACAAACAGACCACAAATATAGCATATTTTTCTTATTTTCAATGAAAACACATCTTGGTATTTCATTAGAATTGTCTCCAAGGAGACAATTCTAATGAAATGCCGAGACACGTTTTAATTTCAAAGCTAACTATTCAATAATTGCTGTCTGTTGGTGTGTAAACAGTAGTGTGATTTTATTTTACCCAATTAAAATTTTGAAATACCCAATTGCTTCAGAAATGATGGAGTGACAATACTCAATTACTAATTCCTTATCTGGAGCCTGATCACACAATGGGAAATTGGGGTCGCAGGTGGGGAAAATGGACCTTACATTGTTTCCGATCAGCGGAGCCCCAGATCAGCCAGGCTCATATACATGTACAACTGCAGCAAAAAAGTGAAAGTTAATGGGTTTAACGTCCCACCAACAGCTAAAGTCATATAGAGACGGGACCACAGTTTAAAGTCTCATCCGACAGACCAGTGGGATGGAAATACTATGAAAGTATTGTTGATGCCTAAGGCGAGGTTAGAACCCACAACCTCTGGATTGGAAATCAGGTGTTCTAACCTCTCGGCCACAATCCACCCCTTACAAGTGCAGAAAGAAAAGCCAAACTAGGTAGTCGCTAAGTATTAGTGTGGTGAAATACGTGACCAAAAATTGGCGACAAGTTTTAAATATTCACCAAGATCTGATACTAAAACCAGGTAAATTGTTTTATTCAATATGATATACAGTGTACATGTAAACTGATATAGCCGACGCAATTTGCGCTTCAATGCCGGACACACTGGTATATGTGGTTTTACTGAGTGAGACAGCAAACACCAGATATATAAGCACCGTTCTATCTTATCGATATATCTGTTATAGACTCGGACATATAAAACAAGAAATCAGGGGGCCATTTCACTAAACTTCGTATGACTAAAATGTTCAGTGCAAAATTATGATAATCTGTAAACAATTATTGGATTTACATTTATTGAGCATAGGCTGCATATGCAGCCTATGTTCAATAAATATAAATCCATCAATTGAAACTTCCAGACGATCCTAAATTTGCTCTTACAAACATTTTAATCGTATAAAGTTTAGTGAAACGGGCCCCAGTAACACCTGATGAAAGATGTACCCCCAAAAACCTTTAATACACAAGTCATTTGACCTTGAGCACAGGGGCCGCATGGGTGGGCTATAGACTGAAAATATGGATGATGACAAATGAGTATATAAAGTTTCAAGCCAATCCAACTTACGGTAACAGAGATAGTAGGTAGTCAAAAACGTTTTAACACAAATTTCGGAGAGACGAACAGACATAAAAACAGACGGACAGGGCAACGACTATATGTACCACAAACTATTTTTTCGGGTACACAAAAATTACCTAGTTTTATTGACATGTAGTGAAAATTATTTTATGAAATCAGCGCCATTTTTTACCATGTGATTCCTAACAATACATCAGGCAAAGGCGAAACAATTCTTATCAGATCTCCGTCCTACCATTTTCTGTGTTGCTGTCTAATGCACCCTCTTCCATCCAGCGTTGTCGGTCTCCCAACAGACCGTCGCAGTCAAGGTCAACCGTTCTTGTTGGGAAGGTCACTCCATCTCCCACACTGGAATACACAAGAGAGTTACAGCAGGGGAGATAACTACCGTGTTTATTCTAATAAACGCCCCGGGGGCTATGCAATTTGTGGCGATAAAAACGTGGAAATTAGAATCAAAATATGTTATTTTCACATACAAAAGCTTTTGTATGGGAAAAAATGAAGGTCACTCCATCTCCCACACTGAAATACACAGGAGTTACAGCAGGGGAGATAACTACCGTATTTATTCTAATAAACGCCCCGGGGGCTATGCAATTTGTGGCGATAAAAACGTGGAAATTAGGATCAAAATATGTTATTTTCACATACAAAAGCTTTTGTGTGGGAAAAAATGAAGGTCACTTCATCTCCCACACTAGAATACACGGGAGAGTTACAGCAGGGGAGATAACTACAAAATATGTTATTTTTACATACAAAAGCCATTTAAAACAATGTTTTAAATAGCTTTTGTATGGGAAACAATGAAGGTCACTTCATCTCCCACACTAGAATACACGGGAGAGTTACAGCAGGGGAGATAACTACCATATTTCTTCTAATAAACGCCCCGGGAGCTATGCAATTTGTGGCGATAAAAACATGGAAATTAGGATCAAAATATGTTATTTTCACATACAAAAGCCATTTAAAACAATGTTTTAAATGGCCTTTGTATGGGAAAAAAACATATTTAGAATGCAAATATGGGAAGGGGGGGGGGGGGGGGGTGGGGGGGGGGGGGGGGGCTACTATTAGAATAAATACAGTTTGTAAAATTTTGTTTTTAAATTTTATATGATGCTTTATTGATACAATACAATTTTGTTCGTTCAATAAAATGACTACTCAGTCACACATCTGTATATATGTATGACCTCACTGTTGAACGCACGTTAAACCATACTCCATCAATATATAAATAAATAATCAATCATTGAACAACCAGGTCATATGCAGACGAGAATGCATACGTATGTGAAAGAAGATATTGTGCCAGGTTTCCTTACCACACGAGATCACTTGCCCTAATGTGTGAATCCCAATACACGATTGATGTTTGAAAGGATTCACAGTGAAGTTTTGTACATCATCTCTATAATTATCAAAAGAATAATGCAACTATGTTAACAACTAAATAAATTACCATTTACAATGTACTTTTTATGTACATTACTTTGTAAATTTTATGAAAGAAAGAGCACAATTTAAAACATATCCATCATGACAAATTTCAGTAATTGCAAAAAGGTGTCCATTTCTATTATCATTATGACAAATAAGTATATGAAGTTTCAATCAAGTTCGACTTACGATATCAGAGATGGTAGCTGGAAACTTTAACCCTTACACCGCTATCTTTTTTTTTGTCGTCTGCTGTTTATTTTCTATTTTCCATTTTTATCATCAAAAACATGCTTTGACAGCACTTTAGAATCATTTCCATTGGAAATGATTCTAAAGTGCTGTCAAACCATGTTTTTATTGAGAAATAAGGCAAGATATAAAAGCAACAGCGGACGACAATTGTTGTGTGTAGTGGGTTAACAAAAATCTCAGACAGACGGACAGGGTGGCGACTATAGTATATGTACCCCAAATAAAATGGGGTACATTGTACATACTCAGATTAAACTGGTGTAATGACCATGTGAAATGAGACAGCAACAGCAAACATGTCAGCTGTTCAGTACAGCTTCAATGAATGATATTATGCTTATGCAATAAATAAAATCTAATATTTGTGTTAATTTAGTATGTTATTGATTAAACTCAACGACTGATTTTATAAAAAACTAATTACAGCCATGTTTCTTATGAAAGCCTTGTTCTCGAAATACCTTATTAAATCAGTACGCATGTAAGGCCCTTTAGCAGGTAACCTGCCCTGTTTGTTTGTTTGTTTGTTTGTTTGTTTGTTTATTAGTGTTTAACGGCCTATCAACAGCTAAGGTCATGTAAGGCCGGGCTCGATCCCATTTTAACCTGCTGCATTGGGGGGAAAATCCCAAAATCAGAACGGAATATTTACATCGAGAACAAATATATTCAGCCCTGAAATTAGAATATCCTGACCTGGTGCCAGGTCCATACCACACCAAGTCACTTGGCCCCTTCCCCTAAAATAGGATTACGATTATCGTAATACTCACATAAGGGGTATAACCAGATTCAACTGTCACATACAAAATGCCAAAGACGTATGTGAAGGCCAAACCAGGTCTCCAGTCGGGATTCCGGTAAGGATGAACCCCGATCGCTAAATTACCAATCGCGTGCTCCCACCTGCCACCCACAACCTGCCCTGTATTGACCGAATACGTACTGGCTTATAACATACTGATGTATCAGGCATTGACCCGATACAAACACCCGGGTTACAACGAAGTGAAAACTGACCATTCCATTGGTCGGATGACGTCACGTGACGTTACCGAATGACGTCAGTGTAATGATGCAAGGTAAACAAGTCCGCGTTCTGTTCATAGATAACGACGTCATCTGTGGTCATATTTGAGCATAAAACGTTACCTGATAAATAGAATACCAGGCTAGTGTCTTTTGTTATCAAGTTTATCAGGCTCGTCTCGGAAACGGTAGGAATTCCTCGACAAGGCTTGGAATTCCTACGCGTTTCCTAGCCTTGCCTGATAAACTTGATATCAAAAGACACTAGCCTGCAATTCTCTATTCTATATACAAAATATATCAGAGCTCCAGTTAAGGTGCGTAATTTGATCAACTTTGGGGGGAATTTTGTTATATCTTCATCAAAAATGGCGAGTTGGGAGTGCTTTAGAATCGTCTCATTGAGACGATTCTAAAGAACTCCCAACTTGCCATTTTTTGTGAAGAACTAAGAAAATACCTCGAATATTTGGTCAAATTACGCATCTTAACTGGAGCTCTGTATATGACGATTTGTGAAGAAAAGCAAGCAAAATAACCAACAAAGTCAGACCATCAAAAGCCATATACGACACATAAATAGCACTATACACAACATGAGTCACAACAACATGAATCTAGCGGGGTTTTAATAGTGACCTTTTTGAAGCATTTTGACCTTTGAAATTTGATTTCGAGTTCGATTTGGAGCAGTACTGGTGTCAAATTTGTTTTCTAAAATACACTAAATTTGTATTTTACACTTAATGCTTTCACCCCTAAATAATTGGAAATAAGAAAATTACTTGCAAAAAGTACAGATCCTGATGAGACGGCTCGTCAACTATCCAAATTTGACAACTTGTGTCAATGAATCTGCTTATGGACTGCATGAGCACAATACTGAAGATTTCACTGGGTTTTTTTTTTTTTTGCCGATTTTTTTTTGGCCGATTGGGAATTTATTTTACAGATTGGGGGGAAAAAAACGGGCCCGGGGTTTGGGGAAGGGGCCGATATTCGGCCCCTGGAGGCATGGTAGTTTAGTCCCTGACCTTGCATTCTGTATGTTCTTGAAAACCCGTCTAGCATGTGTAACTAGATTTATAAGATTTAATTTGTGGAACAGTATTACGTCTTTGGATAAGAATCTGAAAATTTGGTCGACTGGTACGAGTCCATCAATGAATAAAACTTATTTGTGGCTGTAACTGGAGAGAGATCGGTTTTGCGACATTGATGGAATGGCAATCAGTGAGGGAGAGAATTTTCAATTCAAGGATAAATTTATTAATTTTTAATTAATGAAATAAAATATTTTCTGACCAAATTATTATACTGAATTTTGGCTGTGATAATGTAAGAAATTCAGTATAATAATTCTGCATACTTTTAATCATCAAATATATGCACTTGTTAGTTCTATCTGTATTTCAGGAAAAATAAATGATTACACCCGCAACGCATACTTAGCTAGATAATTATGCTTAGTAATTTTGGTGAAATCGGCTACTGTTTTAGTGTATTTAGAACAAATGTAAATAAATGACCCAACAATCTGATCTGCCACTGCAAATTCATGTACAGTTTTCAGCAATAAAATTGCAAATAACAACAAAATATGGCTGTGAGTGGAGAAATGACGTTTATGGCCATTGCAACCAATGTCATCTCAGATCATCGGCACAGTCTGATCAGGGCCTGCACTGTTCACCATTCAGCCAGCGCAATAGCTGTCATGCTCATAACAAGCATTATAATTATGTAACTATCAGGCAGCATGAGCAAGGTGTATGATCATGTGGTACTAACAACAACAACAAGTACTGAAACTTCCAGAATCCATCAGATTCAAAGTACGTATTCTTTTATATTGTCCTTATTATGTAAAGGATTTTGATGAAATATGACGCATCAAATGCGTTAAGCTGCATTTGGTGGTCTCAGTACTTTTGCCCAAACTTCTGTTGCTTTTGCGAAGAATCGATTTCCGTGTCGGTAGACACGGAAATCGATTCTTCGTAAAAACGACATAAGTCTGTGCCGAACTCCCTGGATGACCAAATGCAGCTCTTGAAGACGCGTTTGCTGCGCCATATTTCATCAAAATCTGTTTCATATTAAGGAATATATCAAACTACTTACAAGATTTCAACACTTTCAGCCACTGTTGTTGTTGTTATAACCACGTGATCATGCACCTTGTGAGGGAGATAGCAAATCATATGCTAGACTGGCCACAAATACCATACGCCCCATTTCTCCATTCACAAACAAAGATATTAAGTGAACAAACAGACTAGCACTATACAGCTATACTACAAGACAACACCAAGATAATTCCATGCAAAAATATGCTTCCCATATTATCTGTGCAATATATAAAATCCCTAATAGTTTGTGAATACTGTATTTATTGAATTATTTCAGCGACCTTGAGAGAAAGGTCATGGTAATGTTAATTGTAGAATGAACACATCAAATATGTATCACACTTATCAAATGACTAAATATTAAAGGGACATGCCCACTCAGTAGGCACACAATGTTCTTTATATCAGTGACATCATCTGAGACATTTTCTGGCAAAATAAACATTCATTGACCATTACCCCACGTATTGATTGGCATTATCATACATTTTATATCTGACGTAAATCTCACCTGCTCCCACCTGCCATCCACGATGGCAGACAAATGTAACCTGCATATCGTACTGAAGTGTACATGCTAAATTTTCATGAAAAAAACAAAAAAAGATTAATAAAAAAATATTATAGAGGTGAATCTGGCAAAACATATTTAGAAATGAAAAATCCCTGAAGACGTGAACAAAATTTTGGATAACTGTTAGGATGTATACGGGATTGGTTAACCCTTACAGTGCTGAATTAATTTGTGTCGTCTGCTGAATATTTTTTATTTTTTATTTTTCCATTTTTCTCAGCAAAAACTTGGTTTGGCAGCACTTTAGAATCATTTCCATTGGTTCCAAACCATGTGTTTACTGAGAGAAAAGACAAAATATAAATTATCAGCAGACGCATTCTAAGGGTAAACAACGACATAAATCATATGTTGTGATGGCCTATAATCCACAAACATACATACATGGCACTAATTATCTAAGATAAATAAACATACATGTATGGCTTTGGTGGCCTATGACCCAGAAACATGCATGGCATTGGTTAAGTAAAATATGCCGGCAAATGAGACAAGCCAGAGTGTATTGGCGTATTTTACACACTTATTTTAGTAGAATACACATTGATTATCAAAAGTGGGAGTACAAAATACTCACAGCAATGTGAAAATACACATTGAATTTCAAATTAAGTAGTGAAAATACTGTAATAAAGTTGAAAATTTACTTAGTTGAGCTGCAAAAAGCAAACAGTGTTTGCTTTTTGCAGCTCAAATAAGTGAATTTTTAAAATTTGTTTTATTGTTAACCATTTGTTCCCGATTTAATAAGGAAGAAAACCAATAATACATTTATAAAAGTAAAATAATTTGAAATATGGGGGTATAATACAAATTATCTGGAGCGCTGGACAAGCCATGCGATTTTGTACCTAAGAAAATGTTAGGAGTTTTCACGAAAAAATTTCACGGAAGCTGTGATATTTTATGTAAATGACGTTGACAGAATTCTATTCCGCAATTGCTCTGAAAACTGTGTCGACCTTCGACATCATCTACGGAAAATATCATAAATATTGTACAAATCATTCATGAGATGCCGCACATCTTAAGTATATTTGTTTGTTTGATTGTTGGGGTTTAACGGCCAGGGATTCCGCTGGTGATCGCCACTTTCGCAATTGGCGATAAAAATAAACAATTGGCGATAAAAACATTTTTATCGCCAATTTTTTGAAGTGGCAATTTTTTTATTTTCCCCAGCGGAATCCCTGATCAACAGCTAAGGTCATTTAAGGCCGAGTAAAACATGGGCTTGGGACTAAATCCCATATATTACCAGTACAAGTACATGTTCAAGTTTTAGGTATAAACCATGGCTCGTCTCATATTTCTTTGATGGTCTATGACCAACAAACAAACATGCATGCATGACAAATACACATACATGCCACCGGGGGCCGTTTCACTAAACTTTGTACGATTGAAATGTTCGTAAGTGCAAAATTACGATAGTCTGTAAATTTCACATTAACAACGCTTTCTTGAAAACAATTATTGGATTTACATTTATTGAGCATAGGCTGCATGGGCAGCCTATTGTCACGAATCGTAGCCGACTATTTTCTTTATCATCCATTAATTGTAACACGGGTCACATAGTCTAGAGCAATAATCGAATATTCTAGTACAAGACGGTCGAATAGGTATGGTGTGTGAAATATCGCCCGTGGAGTACACCGCTGGAGAGAATAGCGCTTTATCCGAAACCGCACACGGACCAACAGTATTGGATTTTGTACTGGTCATATCTGGGTGATCTACACTGTATATGCAGACTTAGATACTAGCCTAATTACCTAGTAGGTCATACCTATTTATGACTGAAGTATTTCAGATTAATTCACCAGATATCTCATGAGCTAGACTGACTGTCAGATCCTTAGTCCATTTACGTAAAATTGTAAGCCAAATGTGGGCACATAAGTTTTACATTGACAAGCAGACTATATGAGGATAGACATGCACTAGGGTGGGGGTATATATTCGTTGTAAGCACCATATACTATCAGTCGGACATTCAATTTCATTCTTGTGACATTGGAGCGCAAGTTTTTCACTGGGAATTGGTGAGTACATATGTTGTTGTTACTTTCTAATGCTGCCATTTAAGTCTGAATCTTGCCAAGACCGGCAATTCTAAGCAGTGTTATCGTATCCTCGATAATACTGCACTATTTAATTTACCTGATTTATTTGGCCCCGTTTCGACCAAACGCTTGGTCAATAAAAGCCGTATGGCATGTATCCGATGTTGTAGATTATCTCCCTAAATCAAATACTATTGATTCATTAATTCGTCGTGTTTACGTGTAAATGATAACGATTACAGGACTGACATGTGGGAGCATTCCGTGAGTATTGTAATGGCATATTATTCTCATGTGTTTTTGTTGCATGTCACTCTGACTAATTGCATTAGCAATTTATTGTATTTGTAAAACAAAGGGCGAACTCGATTGAAATGTTCACTAACATTAGCCATGCATTTTATGTTACGATTCAATCCAATATCAGTCTGCGCCCTGTACAATACATGAGAATATTGCCAATTTTAAACAGGTCACAATTGTAACGTGAATTTTCTGGACGACTTTCATTACTCTATGGGGAAACACATGTTAACTCCTAACCCAGTCGTCTGTACATTCATTTTATTAAGTCATATTACATTCGCAGTGTGTTGTAAATATTGTAAATGCTATTGCGACCAGGATGGGCCGGATCAGACAGTTCTGCTCTAAGTGCACTGATTTATACATCAGTAAGCTGCAATAAGGACATGATGTGAAGTATAATTTGTTTCAATCACTGATGCTTTGGGTCAGCCTGTGGAATCCTACAGTCTGATTAGAGTATACAGTGTTTATTATTAGTAATGTAATGTAATGTAATACTGTGAGTCTGCACAGTAGAATACTTGGCACAGTTGCTCTTTATTAAGTTAGCACAGTTAGCCACGGGCAGTCTGATCAAGGTAAGGCCTGTCGCAATCAAATGTTTGTTTACTAATGGTAAATAACTGTGAATGACGTCTGTATTCACATGTACGGCTGTGAAGAGATATATCGTTGGGTACACTAGATATAGTGGCTGTTCATTAATGTGTTATATCGCATTTTCCGACTTATGAATTCCATCAGCCCCCTTCTTCCAATTAGTGAAAATATCTTTGTGTACATTGCAATTTATCATGTTTCATCATTGTAATATATGATGATGTTTAGTATTGCCGTGCAATCAGGATATTGATTTCATGTGCACTACTGTGACTATTATTGAGACTATAACATTCTGGTAACAACACCGTTGGTGTTTTGTAGTCCCAGCCAGTACACCAGCCAGGCAGGCAGCCAGTCAGCAACGAGCGACGGCACGTCCCTACTTTGTGTCTGCGTAAATTCAGTACGCAACACAGAGTTATTTCCTTATTCTGGAGTCCACGACACGACACCGTGTGATAGCGGGGACTCTGCTCCGCGTGGACCAAGCACGTAATCGAGCGGGGCATATTCCGGTGACGTCATTCCGTCCCAGGACGTAATGAATCGATAAGGATGTTCACCGATGCGTTATGGACCCCATCCGCCCAAGTAGACTCTGCATCTCAGAAGTATCAGTAACATTACGACGTTATTATAACGTTACTCCCATCATGGCGGAAGCCGGAGTTGTTTAGCTGATCTCTAACATTGGATATTGATCCAGATCATGATGACGTTTACTTTTGACTTTATCTACCTGTTCCAGAATCGTGGATGTGCCTTGGTTGTGCAAGGGCCTGTGGCGGTAGCTCCTAGGGGAAGTTGTCCGTACTGACATATTCATCTATTGTTTGTGTTTATCATTTATGTAAATATATCATACTTGTAAAAATATACCTTGTTGTCTCTGTCCACAACGTGCTTGGTGTTCCATCCCTTCAGTAGACTAGCTCGGTGTCACCCTGGTGTGACACCTATGCTCAGTAAATGTAAATCCATCAATTGAAATTTCCAGACGATCCTAAATTTGCACTTACGAACATTTTAGTCGTACAAAGTTTAGTGAAACGGGCCCCTGGTTTACTAATATTATTAGTGAAACATATGGCTGTGGTGGCCAGTGACCCACAAACACACATGTATCACACTAAATATTAAATAAACAGATCGATAAGGCCTTTAGCATAAATTATAACCCAAAAACATCGTTGCATGAAACTGATTAATTACGATAAGTGATATACCCACAAACACACATGCATGACACTGGATTACTACGACAAGTGATATATATGGCTTTGATGGCCTGACCTTGGAATAGAGGTCGCTGTGTTTTCCATGGTCTGATAAGTGTTTGCCGGGGTCTCACTGTGGGTGGGGAACGTGACACCATCGCCCTCGCTGTAAACCACACACAAGGTCAAGGTCATATGTGGCTGTGACTGGAGAAATGGGGCTTGTGGGATTTGTGACCAGTGTAGCTGCTGATCAGATAGCACACTCCTGTAGCCTGATAAAGATCTATATACTTGTTAGAAGTATGACGGGTGTTTCACTGGTGGAATGGCGAACAGTGCAGCTCCTGATCAGGCTGTGCGGATGCACAGGCTGATCTGGATCTACACTGGTCGCAAAACCCATAAGCCCCATTTCTTCAGTCACAGCCACATATCAGGGTGCAAAAGTAACACTTGCCCACTCGCCAATGGTGAGTTGAAATCAATTTGGGGATAGTTCAAGCTTATATCAGGGTGAGAAATTAATACTTGCCAAGTTCAAGGTCATATAAGGGAGCAAAATTAGTACTTGCCCACTCACCAATTGTGAGTTGATATCATGTTGGGTCAAGGTCAAATAAGGGAGCAAAATTAATACTTGCCCACTCACCAATGACGAGTTGAAACCAAGTTGGGGCAAGGTCAAGGTCACATAAGGGAGCAAAATTAATACTTGCCCACTCACCAATTGTGAGTTGATATCATGTTGGGTCAAGGTCAAATAAGGGAGCAAAATTAATACTTGCCCACTCACCAATGACGAGTTGAAACCAAGTTGGGGCAAGGTCAAGGTCATATAAGGGAGCAAAATTAATACTTGCCCACTCACCAATGATGAGTTGAAATCAAGTTGGGGCAAGGTCAAGGTCATATAAGGGAGCAAAATTAATACTTGCCCACTCTCCAATGATGAGTTGAAATCAAGTTGGGGCAAGGTCAATGTCATATAAGGGAGCAAAATTATTACTTGCCCACTCGCCAATTGTGAGTTCAAATTGAGTTGGGGCAAGGTCAAGGTCATATAAGAGAGCAAAATTAATACTTGCCCACTTGCCAATTGTGAGTTGATATCAAGTTGGGGCAAGGTCATATAAGAGAGCAAAATTAATACTTGCCCACTCTCCAATGGTGAGTTGAAATCAAGTTGGGGCAAGGTCAAGGTCATATAAGGAAGCAAATTTAATACTTGCCCACTCGCCAATTGTGAGTTGATATCAAGTTGGATCAAGGTCAAATAAAGGAGCAAAATTAATACCTGCTCTCTCTCCAATGGTGAGTTGAAATCAAGTTGGAGCAAGGTCATATAAGGGAGCAAAATTAATACTTGCCCACTCTCCAATGGCGAGTTGAAATCAAGTTGGGGCAATGTGAAGGTCATATCAGGGAACAAAATTAATACTTGCCCACATGCCAATTGTGAGTTGAAACCAAGTTGTGAAAATTGTAAACTGAGGGTGTGAAATTAAATTAGAATCAAATCATTTACCACAAAAACCAGTTAGCATACGTCAGTGACTGACTGGAGAACAGCATAGACCACGATCAGACTGTGTAAATGTGCAGGCTTATTTGCGGTCGAGTTGGTTGTGAATATGTTGTACAGGGCCGTAGCCAGAGGTAAAAATCTACCGAGGCAAATCTTATGAAATGTGTATCCAGTGGGAGCGTGTAGCGCGACCCACATCGTAAAAAAAAAATCGGCAAAATTTATACCGAGGCAACTGCCTCAACATGGCTACGGCCCTGTTGTAAGGTACTTTTTACCAGCTGGACGTTTGGAGGGAGGGGTGGAGGGAGGGGTGGAGGGTGGGGTGGGTCTGGGGGTGGGGGGATGTAAGGTACTTTTTACCAGCTGGACGTTTGGAGGGAGGGGTGTGGAGGGAGGGGTGGAGGGTGGGTGGGTCTAGGGGGTGGGGGATGTTTGGAGGGAGGGGTGGAGGGATGGGGGGTCATGATTCAGCAACTTGACATCACAGAGAGCACAAATTGTAAATACATGATCTGGTATACAGTGTAGAAACACAATTCAGTTCAGTCTACACAACTGTGCCATCTAAGTATTTACATCACATTGTTTTTGTTATTCAATCACCAAGTGCTGACCTATAAAACCAAGAAAAACAAGTTTTCAAAACATGTATCCTTTTCACACAACTAAACTATAACACAACTGTAACATATGGATATCTGTCTAGCCCATTGAATGGATTATATATGCATTACCACATATAATCCCTGGTCCATAATTATCTCCCTTGTATATACTGCAATAAGTGTGTTTATTTCAATTTAGAGATTTGGCAAATCATATATATTTTCTGCAATGACATTGAATATTGACAAAATTTAATTTAATTCCGCATGAGCTCCGAGTTATTTTGTCAACATTATACATCATTTTAATACAAAAAAAATATTGCATTTTTTTTTAAATCAATATCGCCCAAAAAAAATGGCAAGGCGATAAGGGAGGTAATTCCAGAGCCAAGTGCAGATTTCCCCTCAAACTGATGTCACTATTATATGTATTTTCCGTAAATGGGACACCGAAAGTTGGCAAAAAATTAACAACACATTTAGAATTTAATTTGACATATCGAGTCAAACTTGCAATAAGCGACCACCCAAAAATGGTCGCTTAGAACAATGGTCTTAACACAAATTTAAAAAAAAAAAAAATGGAAATCCGGGTACTGGTATGTCCGGTTATATGGTTTAATATTTGGAATCAGGAAATCACGAATATTAAACATTAACATAGAAATAAATACATTAGAATATTACCGGTAATGTTTACTGTGCACTTTTCTGAATTATCCAGGCTTTATTTTATCAAAATAGACGAAAGAATTTGAATGTTATTGCAAAATAAAACCCCACAGCTGATAGATCGGCAGCTGACAAACCAGCTGATAGAATAATGATTTATTAACGCAGTGTTTGGTATATACCAGTATCGTACACGTCAAGAAAATTGAAATGGGTAAAATAAAAATGCTTGCGTACACAACGATAACAAATATTTATTTTGAAATACGCAGATGTTTTCCCATGTGCTAAGCGACCAGTCCTTTTGTTCCCATGTGCTAAGCGACGATGGGTTAATTCCCTTTAGTAATCACTAAGGAAACGAGCGAATCTAAATGAGGTTTCAGGTCAATAATCATAAACAATGCACCATTCACACTTTGACAGTGACATGGGACCTGTTTCCTTTGTTTGTCGCATGCTTGAGGCTAATTTCACCTGGAGAAAGTGACATCCTGTCAATTAATGGTCGCTTAGTACAAACGACCATTGCGTTTTGGTCACAAAATATGTAACCGATGTTCGCGTTAAGGGAAAGTCGTTTAATGCACTGTCATTATATAGGCCAATGGTCGGGGGGAATTGAAAGTGGTCGTATAAGACAAAAGACGCTTAATGCATGTGGTCGCTTGTGCAAGCTCGACTGTATTCTGAAATCTTCCGTCGTCTTTCCATATCCTTTATCAAAATTATCACAAGTTCAAAATCAGGTTTGGGAAAAATGATCAAATGCAAAACGGTCATAAAATCAACAGTCTGTGCATATATACAGAACACAATACATACCATAAAGCCAAGCCAATATTACCTTGTGGATACCGGTAGAAACCATAGCTTTTTATTCTCGCCAAAAACTTCCAAGAAGTTGTTGTATTTCCCGAGACTGAAGCCGTTTTTGTCTGGCCCTGACTGGAATATTGGAGACCTGAATGATTCTGAAAGGAATGACATATTATTTGTATGATTCAGAGCTCCAGATAAGCTTCGTGTCTAAAGCGTCTATACCCCCTGATTTCAAATCATTGCGTATTTTACTTTTACAAATGGATTATTGATTTTCTTCATTACTAAATAGGGATGAATTGATAAAAAAATATAACAAATTTAAACATTCACTTATTTGAGCTGCAAAAAGCAAACAGTGTTTGCTTTTTGCAGCTCAACTAAGTGAAATTTCAACTTTATTACAGTATTTCCCCTACTCAATTTGAAAATCAATGCGTATTTTCACATTGCTGTGATTATTTTGTACTCCCACTTTTGATAATCAATGCGTATTCAGCTAAAATAATTGCGTAAAATACGCCAATACGCACCTTATCTGGAGCCCTGTCGACTGATTGATTGGGGTTTTATGTAGTCAACAGCAAGGTCATATACAGACGGTAATGTACCTGTATTATGTGGCGTATTGGATTGATTGATTTATTGGTATGTTATGTCCATTATAAAGCAAGGCAATATACAGACAGGGCTATTGGATGACAGATTGATTGATTGGGGCTTTACAGCCACTCAGCAGTAAGGTATTATGCAAATGGGGCTATTATAATAATAATATAGTGCTCAGTCTGCACCATTGTGAGACAAGCCATGTGACTTTGTACCCAAGAAGATTGCGATATTTTTCATGAAAATTATTTACAGAAATTCTGATTTTTTTTTTTTTGGTTAATGATGTGGAAAGTTGATGAAATAGGCTTCCACAATAGCTCTGAAAATCTCGCCAACTTTACACATTATTTATGGAAGATATCGTAAATTTTGTAAATACTTTTCATGAACTAGATGGCCAAGGCCCGAATGTCACGCCAGCCGAGGCTTTGGTAGTATACTGAAAAACTTTAACCCGGACACACACACGTACAACGTGCAGACCATATCGCACAAGCGGGCGCGAAAAATCGCACATCTTACAAAATTATCGTACAAAATCCGACAGCTTGTCTGAATTATCAATCACCTACCTAGTGTGGAGCGGTTCCGCGTGGTCAAGTAACAGTGATAGCCAAACAGAGATATGAGGCTGATGCCGAACATGACGGAAACAAAAAACAGAAACAGCACATGGAATTTACCAGCATCGTGGCCGACACCACCCTGGAAAAAGAAATAAACATGCAGAGTTTGTACGGAAACATTGGAACAGTGGGATGGCAGGGATTCCGCTGGGGAAAAAAAAAAATCACCACTTAAAAAAAAAAGAAAAAAAAAAGGAATAACCAATAGGATAAAAATAAACAATTGGCGATAAAAAATTACAATTTTCGAACATTGTAATTTTTTATCGCCAACTGTTTATTTTTATCGCCAATTGAGAAAGTGGCGATCGCCAGCGCAATCCCTGGATGGTGGTTTATTAACTATTTGCATGCTAGCGGTGAAAATATCCGCCAAACAAATTAGGAGTACTTGTATATTTTATATTTCTCTCTGTAAATATGTTTTGTAATTTCATTAGAATTGAGTCCTCGGGACTCAATTCTAATGAAATTCCAAGACATATTCATGATATTCACGGGGAGAAATACAAGAAAATATGATGACTTTTTGTCTGCTAGTTTTGAACTATTTATAGCCCACAAGTTTCCCAGCATGCAAAGAGTTAATAGCGAGGAAAGAAGGCCTCAAAAGTGATGTACTTGACCCTTTCACCCCTAAGTAACTGGAATGAACACTATTGCATTTATTAGAAACAGGTATCGTTTTTAAAAAATATGAACATATCTGCAAATAGTGCAGATCCTGAAAGACGGCTCGCTACGAGTTGGCTCATCTGGGGACAGTTTCACTAAACTTGGCACGACTAAAATGTTTGTAAGTGCAAATTTAGGATCATCTTGAAATTTCAATTGATGGATTTACAGTTATTGAGCATAGGCTGCATATGCTCAATAAATGTAAATCCATTAATTGGATCTGCACTGTTTTCAAATATTGTAATAGTGGTCTGTAGTGTTGAAATGGTTAAGGAGTTTGGTTGCCATCAAAAATCCCCAAATTATGCTGGCAGTCTGAAAACCTTCAATCTTTTCTGAATAGTTTGGTATTTGACACACCTGCAAAAATTACTAATATTTCCTTAATCCTTATTTTCGAGCCGTGTTTTCATGGGCGCTGACAGTCGCCGACGGTCGTTAAACGCGTCGTATTTTGACGGAATGGGCCGTATTTATACGGTCGCTGGTCGCAGACAGCAGGTGGTCGTTCATTGCAAGTACGTTATTATGGGAAATTCGTCGGGCGGGATTCAAACCGGTCGCTTACAGCAGGTGGTCGTTTATTACAAGTGGTCGTTAGCACAAGTTCGACTGTAAATCGACGATAACATGTTAAATTGCCTTCGCTGAAAACGACGTCAAAGTGTGAGAATTCACCTCATATCATTGTAATAGAATGCATTTCTGCTAGGGGTACATCATTCCACTGATCAACATTGATAGAATTTGGTTTTACACACAATCAAACAAAACACGGCATCCCAAACAATGATAACCATCAATGCCCTATGACGGATACTTACCGACCAAAATTTAATGAAGTATTTTAAGCTGGTTATGGCGACATATATGCAGTAGAATAATGCGTAGCCGAGAAACATGACAAAGAATTTGTATGTTGTAAATCCCACACAGTTGTTCACCCTGAAAAAATACAGAAAGTAAAATTGTAAAATCGAAACATGTTATTGTATAAGATTTCCTTTTGCATTGTACGAAAATAATATACCGTATTAACCCTAAATATTCGAACACAATTTGCTTTGGGGGTTTCCCAAAGCAAATTGTGTCCAAATACATTATTGTGATTAGACCACTACTGCCATACTAACCCTAAATATGGCACTCTCACTGTTGCGGGGAAACCAAATAGTTGTATGTGTTTCCCCAAATAAATGCTGTCCAAATATTTAGGGTTAGTACAGCAATAGTAAATATGTAAATAAGACAACCCCAGAAAACATGTTAGACGATCAATTTATTTATTATACTTGTTGAAAAATTCATACAAAACCGGACATAGCCTCGTTTCTAATTAAATGACTGTTCTCTATTTTAAAATTTACTATTTTGCTCTGAAATCAGAGCCAATACTGAATACTATAATAACATTAAATATTTATGCTAGGAAATATATATATATCCAGTTTCCCACAACAAAGTGTCCCTATGTTTGTATGGTTGTACTGGGGCCCGTTTCACTAAACTTTGTACAACTAAAATTTTCGTAAGACTAAGTGCAAATTTAGGATAGTCTTGAAAATTTATGGATTTACATTTATTGAGCATAGGCTGCATATGCAGCCTATGCTCAATAAATGTAAATCCAATAATTGTTTACAAGAAAACATTGTTAATGTGAAATTTACAGACTATCATAATTTTGCACTTACAAAGATTTTAGTCGTACAAAGTTTAGTGAAACGGGTCCCTGGTGAACCACAATAACATTAATATAATATTTGGACACACTTTGTTTTATAGAGGTTTTCTCAAAACAAATGATTCCTGAATACTTTGGGATATTATGGTATTCACATCTCTGAATGTTCATATTTTGGTCAATCAATCAACCGTTCAATTGATGATAGATCAAAATATCCTCTCTGATTATTAACAATGATCAATTCCAAAATTCAGGGTTTTCTGCTCACCTACACTCCATAAAGAAGCTACACACCAAGTATTAAGCCTCCCGCTATTACAGTTTAAAGGTTTTACGAGTTACAAGACAAAATTTTGAAATTCTATGTCCAAAAGGGGGAGATAATCCATAACCCGAGTGTGAAAAAATACTCACCAGGGACAATGGTGGTCCATTTTTAAAACACACTGGCCGCATACAGAACAATGATGGCATCTGTCTGGCTTTACACAGCGACACTTTTCACAATAACGTGGCACTGGAACAAACACGAGGGTAACACATACAAATTGGCCATCAGCTTATTTAAGCCGTTCAACTCTAAATAACTGGAATGGACTACGGTAAATTAATTTCCGATCAGCACAACCATCACAAAATGATTTTCAGACTAGTCCATTTATACAAAGGGGTGTGTTTTTTTCTAAACAAATATATGAAAAACTACCTGCAAAAAGTTCAGATCCTGATGAGCCGGCTCGTCACGAGCCGGCTCATCTGGATCTACAATGTTTGCAAACGCTGCTAAAGAGGTCTGCACTGTTGAAAGGGTTAGTGTGCGCTAATCATCATAAATATATAGGTACGACTTATTCTGATAAACACACATCAACATGTGGTTTCCCACAAAGAATATAACGATATTCAGGGTTAATATGGTTGTATTGGTTTCTCACAATAACAATGAATTTTGATACAATTCATTTTACTCGTATAATACAGGGGTTTCCCAAAACAAATGGTGCCCAATGGTGCCCAACTGATGTCATTCGGTAACGACATGTGACGTCATTCCACCAATGGAACATTAGTGAAAGTATTTGTGACCCAGATATCTAGTCAAAGCACGATCTGACAATTTGACAATTTGTTGTCAGTCAGTGTGTATTCAGTCAATCAGGGATTCCGCTGGGAAAAAAAAAATCGCCACTTAAAAAAAAGAAACAATTTTTTTTCTTTTTTTTCCCCGAAAATTGTATTTTTTTATCGCCAATTGTTTATTTTTATCGCCAATTGCGAAAGTGGCGATCGCCAGCGGAATCCCTGGTCAAGACACAAGGTATTACGCACCTCCTGAATGGGTTCGAAGCTCCACTGGTAAGTTGGCTTGTCTCACAAAATTCACGAGGATGTTTTTCTGAGCCTCCTGATTTGTCTCCCTTTCCAATTTTTCAGCTTCTTGTGTTGGTAAAAAGAACTGAAATCAGATCACATGCTCAAGTGTTTGCTAGTTGAACGTTATCTTTTTTATATTTAAAGGTACATGCCCACTCAGTAGGCTCAAACTGTCCTTTATATCATCTGAGACATGTTCTGGTAAATAAACATTCATTCACAATTACCCCACATATTTATTGGCATTATTATACATTTTATAACAGACGTAATTTTCCACACTGATATCAGAGGCGAACACCGTGTTTACTTAAATGTTAACGGACATTACTATGTATTCTCTGTATTTATTTTTTGATGTGCATACTTTATAACTTGTTGAAAATATTATTTTTTCAGGCGACACATTTAATTAGTATAAATAATTAAAAAATATCAAGCCTCATTTGCATATGAAAATAGCGTGATACCACCGCGAGTCACTATCAGTAAAATAAATATTACTAAATGATTATATCTGTATAGCAGGCACTCGTAATTTTTAGAACTGGTGGAATAGCGACACAATTATACACTTATTTCATTCCTATAAGGAACATTGTGTGCCTACTGAGTAGCCATGCACCTTTAATATAAGAACTGCTTAGAATTATTGGCTTGCATTTCAGGATTTTTGGAACATCGGCTATTAAAGCAAAGAGATTTTGTAGAATTTTAAGCAATCACACATTCACACAGTCTTTGGATCTAATTAGCTTTCTGATGAAATTACGGTTAATTCAGTACCCCAATGGTGACCAGTGTAGACCATGCTGGTGGGATTTTGCTGGTCATACATGTACAGTGCTCCAGATAAGGAATTAGTAATTGAGTATTGTCACTCCATCATTTCTGAAGCAATTGGGTATTTCAAAAGTTTCATCGTGTAAAATAAAATCACACTACTGTTTACACATCAGCAGACCGCACTTATTGAATAGTTTGCTTCTAAATGAAAACACATCTTGGTATTTCACTAGAATTGTCTCCTTGGAGACAATTCTAATGAAATACCAAGATGTGTTTTCATGGAAAAATGAGAAAATATGCTATATTTGTGGTCTGTTTATTGTTTTCTGTAGCATGATAAAGATACCACAAATTTTTCATTGCTTTTTCATACTCACTACTTCTGATTTAAATTGGGATTTTGGCAATTTTAATTGGGTATTTACACAAATACGCACCTTATCTGGAGCTCTGCATGTAAATTCTCTTTTCTCAGTCGACCGTCCTCAAATACTTCCATAATACGTAGTAGGCCTACCCATGAATTACAAAAAATACTTACAGTTTTAGAAATGTGGCTGTGACTGGAGAAATGTGACATATGGGACCTGTGATCAAATAACACACTCGTGTACCCTGATAGTGATCTATATTGGTTGTTAAAAGTATGACTGGTGTTTCACAGATGAAAGACAAACAGTGCAGATCCTGATCAGACTGTGCGGATGCACAGGCTGATCTGGATCTACACTGGTTGCAAAACTGATAAATCCCATTTCTCCAGTGAAAGCCACAAATATGAATGCTTACATGTAAATGGTTCTATCATTACGATTGTGGAATATTTTGTTTTTATAAGATAGCATACCTTTCTGGGAACACTTCCTACGGGCGTAAATATTGTTTGATAATACGCCCACACAAACAACACCAGCAGTGGATGGTAGAGCAGGAGATATATCACTGAAAGAACAAAATAAGCATGTCAACTGTCACACACTATAAAGAAAGTAGAACAGGGGGAAGTTGTTTCATACATTTTAAAGGAATTTCATTTATTTAAAAATGATTAGAAATGAGCACTTATACATGTACAAATGCAGTCACCGCAAAACTGCCAACATTTTACAGGACATTCGGTCTGGAAAATTTGAAATTTTTACCAGACCGGACAAAAATATACGACCGAAAAAAAAAAAAATTATAAAAATAAAATTGATTTTGTGTGATATTTACGAGCTTTTTTAAGTATATCAGTCCTATATAAGAAAATCTAGCTAGCACCAGAAGCGCATACCAAAGGAAGGTGATTTCATTGAAGCTGGTCCGGCGACTTACGGTTTACTGTCTGACCGGCGGCAATTTTAATGGACATGACCGACGACTTTCGCGGAGATTGTGAATGTTTTCAATGGCATAGATGGAAACACATATGGTTGGACACCAGAGTGCCACAAGACGACCCAGAAATGGCTTATGGCATCTGTGACCAGTGTAGCTCCTGATCAAATAGTACACTCCTGTCGCCTGATAACAATCCGTATTCCTTGTCTAGAAGCATGATGGGTGTTTCATTGATGGAATGGTGAACAGTGCAGATCCTGATCAGACTGTGCAGATGCACAGGCTGATCTGGATCTACACTGGTCGCAAAACCCATAAGCCCCATTTACCCATTAACAGCATCATATGACTGAGCTTACCATGGATTGGGCTCAGGCAGCATTGGTGAGAAGTGAGCTCATTATTGATACATTTTCTCATCATATCAAATTGCAGCAATGTGATACACAGACTTCGGTTTTAATTGCATGTTTGAGAAAGTACTCAAACTTATTTATTTGAGTAATAGGTACTCACAATTACGAGACCAATTCAGGCTTATTCCATTTTGCTCAGTGTACACGTAGGTCCTCGTAAATCTAAACTCATTCAGCTTGATAATAATCAACATGATGTTTTGCCGATGACATTGTGGCCAGTGAATACCTAAGACGTTGTTCAACTGTGCTCGATATGTCTACTTACCTTTCTCTGCCACATTATCTACTGTCACTGTAATGAGAAGAAAAGACAAGATAAATAACTACAGATCGTATTAAAAATGTACATAATGGGTTATAAAAAGAGCTACGATTTCCGCAACTAGCTGCACAAGTGTGCAAAAGAAGGTCAGGGTTCGACTGATGCGCCCCCAATGTTGTAAGACAAATCACAGAATGTTTATCGAGAATGAGGGGGGGGGGGCTAGAGTAAATGGAAGATTGATTGGGGTTTTATGTCTGTTCAACAGGTAATAGACAGACGGGAATGTACAATGTACTTGTATCAGGGGGCACTCTGTAATCAGCACAGAATTCCTATAAAACCAGATGGCCGCGGCCTGCATGTCCAGCCTGCCGAGGCATCTGTGATCTCAGGGTAAGATATACATGTATATATACTGTACAATGACCTTGCCAGAGATAGTAGGTACCTGCAAAATTTGGACAAAAACTTTAACACAAACTTCTAAGTCATTTAACCTTGACATTGGGGCAAAGGGGCCGCATGAGTGCGACACAGAATGAATATATGGATGATGACCAATACGCATACAAAGTTTCAAGCAAATCTGACTTACGGTTACAGAGATAGTACATATGTGAAACAAATACTTTAACACTAACTTCTAAGATGGTAGGTATGTGAAAAGTTTAATGCAAATTTTGACAAAACTTTAACATACATTTCTAAGTCATTTGCCCTTGATCTTGGGGCACAGGGCCCGCATGTGTGGGACACAGAATGCATATACGGATGATGACCAATGCGCATACGAAGTTTCAAGCAAATCTGACTTACGGTTACAGAGATAGTATGTATGTGAAACAAATACTTTCACGCAAACTTCTAAATCATTTGACCTTGACCTTGGGGCACAGGGGCCGCATGAGTGGAACACAGAATGAAGATATGGATGATGACTAATAAGTATTTGAAGTTTTAAGTCAATGTGACTTAGGACTGCAGAGATATAAGGTATTTAAAAACGTTAACACATATTTCGGACGGACGGACTGACGCATGGACGTGATCACTGTCTCGCTTTCCGCAAGCGGGCTTGACAAAAATCACCAGTGACAGACAATAAATGGATGAACCTCACAGAATAAGCGGATTAGTGTTAGTATTCGCAACATAGATTCACTAAAATTGGGAAAACTGTATACGTTTCTTATTCTTTCAGTGTGTCAATTTACACCCATCACCGAAATGAGACGATATACATGTATATTCAAAATAATCATTTGCTTTCATCACATTGTAGTTGGTTGATCATTTTTTTAACTGACTGATAAAAAGTTATTAACATAATGATATAAATAGAATTTCTTTGTTCCTCCAATACTAACATTTCATCACTACTTGAAGTTATCAGTGAAGTCATAAAAAAACAAAACATTATTTGGGACCCTAGTCAAGAAATTGTACCTTACAACATTTGCGACCAGCATAGGATTATCAGGAATCATTACCAGGACCTATCAGTCAGCGCCTCAAGGGATCAACAAAGCAGATTGACTGATTCTGTTAATCCACTAGGCACAATGAGTGAGTACCAGTAATGATACCATCACCTCAGCGTAGCCCCAGATTAGCCTGCACATCAATGCAGTCTGAACAGGGTCTACGCTGTTCCCCATTGCTTCACTGAATTATTGCCAGAAAATAATATTTTAAAGATGATAAAACAACTACAGCGCTCCAGATAAGGAATTAGTAATTGAGTATTTTCACTCCATCATTTCTGAAGTAATTGGGTATTTCATAATTGTAATTGGGTAAAATAAAATCGCACTACTGTTTACACATCAACAGCCAGCAATTACTGAATACATGTGGGCCGCGCTCTGTGAAAACCGGTCTTAATGACAACGTCACGAAAGCCGTGAAATGACGTCGCGAAGTTGGCGCTTCAACGCAGCGCCAAATTTCACATTTTGACGCGAATTTTATATTTTTCATGCTCGAGTTTTCTTAAAAAAAAGTGAATTTATTCTCTGTTGGATTAAGCAAAGCAGACCAAATGGAAGAGGAGCTTGTGGTGAGTACATTTTCATTACTTTTGTTTTATTTTTTACAAAAGGAATCGTACATTTTCTGGAAACTGTGTCTACCAGGGTGAGACTCACTCGGTAAAATATAGCCGCCATCTTCGCAATCATGATGGTAGTTTATCTAAATGTATCTAATTTCAGAAATCTGAATTGATTGCGGCAAAATCTTGACGATTGTCAATTGGAATGAATATCTAGATCTAGCAATTTCATTTGGATCTAACTTGTTTACTTGTTTTATATTGTATTAGCATTTCCAAAAATTTACAAAATGAGGTGCAGGCCAGGTAATTTTATATGCAGATGGGGTGGCTCTGTGCACCGCACTATTTTAAAACGTTTCATTACTAATTACATTCATAGGTTTTATTGAAATGTGAATCTAGTTTCTTAAATTGATAAGTATGTAGTTATGCATATATCCGTATTGACAAATAAAGCATAATTTGTTTAACATCTTTCATACCGTTCGACAATAGCGCCAATTTAAAATTCTACACGACAGCCCTGAATACACAATAACAGCAATTCTATCGATTAGGTTTATATAGGCGTAATGGAATTTTCATTTTATGTTTAGCCTGACTAGTTCAACGGGTATTAATGTTACTTACCATGCAGTCGGCCCGGGATCGATTCCCGGAATACGTGTTTCTTTTTTTTTATTATTAATTTTTATTTTACGCGACGTTAATTTATAACACAGCGCCTCATTAATCGAGTTACTTTTTCAAATTACTTATTAATCATCATTGTGAAAGTATCTACATACTTCTTTAAATTTTTAATAACAGTAATATATCGGTCTAGAGACTAGATAACGTCTACCCCGCCCGGAGGGTTGAGCAACGTCAGATTTGACAGTCTTTCTGGACACAAATGTTTCCCGAAATGAATATGTGTCTATCTCCCGATATTTGGGGCAACATTTTTCCGCATAGCAGTCAAACGGGAAAAGAGTACATTTTCTATCAATCTAGTATATATTACTCAATCTATGACTGTTTTTCAGGAATTGGAAAGTTTGTTTTCCGAACATTTCGGCAGAACACCACTCAACACTCCACTCACCACTCCACAACTGTCACAAGTGATCGAGTCTGAGGGGAAAGAGCTTAATGATGACGGAGACACACCGGCCGTGCTGGACCTGGATGGTCGTGCCAGGCGCTTCCTGGACGACTGTGTAGAGACTGTGGCCATTCCACAGTCTACACACAGCAGTGATGACAGCGATGATGCGGCACAGGGGCCGAGCGTGGCAGTACCGGATGGCGACCCGGATGTAGTGAAAATACAACAACTGAAAGTTAATGGGTGTGGGTGTCGTCACAATTGTCAATCTATGTTTGAAGAAAGTGTTTTATTCAAACATGTGTTAGATGTAAAGGAAATGGACAAAACAGAGAAGGAGATGTACGTCATGGCAACGTTAATAGACAATAGTAATGTACAAAATAATGAAACAAAGAGAGGGAAAAAGCGACAACGACTTAGGAGCGAGTACAAATTGCTTGGAAGAAAAGTATGCAAGAAAGTGTTCAAGTTGGCGTTCGACATTGGAAAACATACTTTGAGGAATGTTGTAGCACACGCCAACGAACACGGTGCTGTTTCAAGAACACATGCAAACGCTGGAAGAAGGCCCGCACATTCGCTTGCATTTAATGATGTAAAAAATGTTGTACAGTTTATAACAAACTATGCCGAAGAATGTGGATTACCACAGCCCGCCGCGCCACGAGGGAGAGACAACACGCCTCCGATATATCTAACCAGTCAAACAACAAAAAAAGAGCTTCACGAAAAATACGTTTCGAGCTGTGCGGAATTAGATGACCGTCGTGCTGTTAAAACATCCACATTCAACAACATCTGGAGAGAGTGCCTGCCACATATCAAGATCGCTACACCGAGAGACGATGTGTGTGCTGTTTGTGAAAAGATTAGGAAAACAATCATGGATTCTGTAACGGAAGAAGAAAAGCTTACTGCAACGCAAACAATGAAGGATCACATTATCTGTGCGCAAAATGAGAGAGACACATACAACCGCTGTATAAAACAAGCGAGATTATCTCACGACGACAACTTTCAGGACAGGTATGTTCACTACACATTTGACTTCAGCCAAAATGTTTCTATTCCCCATCACTCCCGCACAGATGGGCCCACTGTACTTTGTGAGTCTACGAAAGATCCAGTTGTTCGGGTTCCGGATTGACGACATACCTACACAATTAAACTTCCTAATTGACGAAAACCAAACAATTGGACCAGACGGAAGTGCGACCCACGGCCCTAACGCTGTCATTTCCATGGTTGACTGGGCGATTGACAACTACGGCAGTGGTGAGGAGACTTGCAGTATCCATGCAGACAATTGCCCAGGTCAGTTAAGTCGGCTAGTCAATAATCGCCAACTTCTAAACAGTAATCATGCAAACATTTCAAAATGTTCAGATGTTGGAGACGATTATCACAGACATGTGATGTCAACTAATTCATTTTCATTACAGTACTGCTTGTAGTTCTAGTATCGTCATATATCTTCAATGAAACTACTTTACACAGTGCCATGATGAATACACGTTTTTATTTTGTATAGTACATAAACAAACAAACCTGATATGTCCCTTTAAATGACTTATCGTATGTGACTGGGAAGCACAAACAGATAGAGTATTTGATGCAAGTTCCGGGTCATTCACGTTGCTTGGTCGATGGTGGCTTCGCCTCATTAAAGAAGCTGTACCGACGGACGGACTGTGACTGCCTCGACCAACTGGACGAAGTGGTCAACCGGTCATCGACAACAAACGTGGCAGTCCGGTACCCGGCGTGGCAGTGGCGGGATTGGAAGGCGTTCCTTATGCCAGTGTTCCGTTCAATACCGGGCATAAGGTGTGTTTTACAACTATGGCTAGATCTTTGTAGACTTGTTTAACTTTTTAACATTTTGTATAGTTGAGTATGGGTATGTGCATACTTGTCAATATGGTGTAAACAATCACAAGCGGCGACAATCGTACTTGTCGTACACGAGGAACACTGCAAAAGTTACCACTTGCCATTCATTGTGGGTCTGCATCCATGAAAACGAATTCATAAATACATAAACGGTGGGTTCTTTGATCTACAAATGGCGGACACAATCATGTTACTCCCGATGATCAAACATGTGTTGTTCATTTCAGGCAATACCAGTACTTCCGGGTGTCGGCAGACACGCCGGGTGTTGTGGTCCTGAAGGCGAGTTCTGGCGCTGAGGAGACCAGAGTGAACATACTCAAACAGAAGGACTATGCCTTTGAAGAAGATGATTCCAGACCAAGCGTACTGCCAGCAGGCGGTTTGACCACAGGAAGGCAGAACTATTTATACGGGTAGTGCGGCCATTCGTCCGACCATTACACCAGGACACAACATGCCCAGCTCCTGTGATGCCAACATAGGATGCATATATATCACAAGAACTGATTTTTCTCAAGATATATCCTAACAATTGTCCACAGTATAACACATAATTCCGTCGATAATATACTCTGAAACAAAATATAATATTTATATACATAAATGCAATATAGTTTAATCTACTATATTGTTATTATGACTTTTATTATGCGATTATTTGTGATAGTGTCGCTGTTTTAACTTAGACGGTGTTGTCGCTGCCTAGGTTAGTAATGGAGTGATGACTGTTCTGGTAAATATACTTCTTCACTAGCCCGTGTCTTCCCTGGTCCTCTGAGAATGTGTGGAGTTACGTTACGTTCGCATTATTCACGTTTTTACGCGACGTAATTTGACAACGTCGTCACATTTTCACGACGCGGCACTTGCTATCATGCTAGATAAGTGGACGTAAAATGAAAACTATAACAGATATTTTGATTTTCTTTTCTGCATATTGTTTTTAAAAGGTGCCTGCATTAGAAAATGTAAAAAAGTGAACATCGAAAATTTTGTCATTAAGGCCGGTTTTCACAGAGCGCGGCCCATGTAGTTTGCTTCGAAATTAAAACATGTCTTGCAATTTCATTAGAAGTGTCTCCTTGAAATACCCAGATGTGTTTTCATGGAAAATAAGAAAAATATGCTATATTAATTTTGTAGTCTGTTTATTGTTTTCTGCAGCATGATTAAGGTACCACAAAATTGTTATTGCTGTTTGATACTCGCTACTTCTGATTTCAATTGGGTTTTTTGCAATTTTAATTGGGTATTTAAGCAAATATGCAGCTTATCTGGAACTCTGCAATTAAGAATCCCATCTAATGACATTTTAGTGTATTTTCACATAGGGTAAACCTATGTATTGCGATCGCCTCCGACAGTTAGCCACGCCCCAGACCCCCTCGATGCGATGGTCCGTAGTGATATCTTGGAGTAACCATAACAACAAAATGCATTGTGTTACTCAACGTTTAACTGTCATACGCAACCGCTAATTGAAAATAATATTATGAAAAACTATTTGCACTGCACAATATCAACAACGGATGTTCTACGTACAAAAATACATCGGATTATTTTGTTGGGCATGATTTGCCCCCATTTGCGGCACTAATCGTGCGGTCATCGCTAAATTTAGTAATATGCTATATATATAGTTTCGGCAGAGTTAACTCCCCTCCGAATACTCTCCGAAATACGTGACGCGTTTAACACACAAACGACATCAAGTTTGACCTTCCGACAGTCTATTTTTAAACTCACCCGACATCTGTGCGAAACAAATCTCACACGTGTGGGTCTAACTGATGTTTTTAATCCTTATTCTATCGATGGATTTACAGCGGATTTTAGTGACATTCCCGAATTCGGCCTGATTGACATTTGTCTATGGTGGCCAATACACGCCAACATGAGTGTCAATTCTACGTTCAGGGAAGACGGTGAATAAGTCAGTATTTAAAGTGACAAATTACAGTCAGGGAACAAATTAATGACAGTATAACACATCCAGCGTATATTAATACCCATATTAATGCAAGTACTGAAAATACGAAGAAAAAAAATTATAACAAGTTTGGGCTTCCATACATTGAAATTTTGTCAGCGGTTTCCCCAATGACGTCATTTGTATGTTTTAATATACTCGATCCGGGGCCAACTATTTCATTCACAAAACAGAAGTAAACATGGTGATGTACCGACAAGGCATTTTCATGCGCGACACCGCTTCCGTGGTGGAATTCTTCTAACTATTGCTCTTCAATCAGTTTTCAATATATCTATAATGATCATAGATATCTGGAATCTGTATTTATACTTGAATTGATGATGTCTTGTATATGTGTTACCGTATCTTTCTGATATTGCTATGCATAATCTGTAATGTTGTTGAATGTTTTGGTACATACTGTAGCAGTAAAATGTAATTTATAGAAATTAAATAAGTGTATAACTGTGTCACTATTCCACCAGTTCTAAACGTTACAAGTGCCCGCTATACAGATATAATCATTTAGTAATATTTATTTTACTGATAGTGACGAGCGGTGGTATCAGGCTATTTTCATATGCAAATGAGGCATGATATTTTTTAATTATTTATACTAAAGAAATGCGTCACCTGAAAAAATAATATTTTCGACAGATTTTAAAGTATGATCATTCATTCATTCATTCAATATTTATTTCCTCCTTTAAGGAGATTTAGCAGAAGTAACATACAATGCTATATACAGTATATGTAGAAAACATACAAAAGTTACATGAGTGATAATGTGACGAATGTTGATATAGTTGTAAACCTACATCTGCGTGCTACCTAGGAGTATGTCAGTATGTGCATGGTGCGCCTCGACTGGCCAACTGATCTCAGGGCATGTGTGGTAGTTCTAATAGTAGTGATTCTGATTGTACTTTATGCATATTTTTTGTGTACACATAGTTTGGTAAGCCCCGGTTACAGGGCCATTCCGTCGCATCACGTACTACACATGTCTTTGTCACAATCACAATGACTTAATTCTCCATATGTTTTTGGAATGTCTAGCAATTACACCCAGAACATATTCCGCACAATATTCGCGATCAGTCTAAAACAGTCAATTCGGAATGACAACAAAACATCATCCAATAATGTGGTGTGCGGTTGCTTCCATATCAATACACATATCACGTGTTCAGTCGCGCTACAGCGTAGTTCTTCAAACACCTCGCCACCATACGCTCGATGTGTGTAGTGTTTGAATGATGTTATAATCCGCGATGTTAGATCGCAATATGCTATAATGTGCTTTGCTAAGTCTACATACATTTTACCACAATGCGAGCATGTTTTTTCAATGTCTACTGGCTTTGTTACCCAAAGTTGTGCGATAAGTTGCATTGTCTGCATGTTGTATGTGTCGTGTGCACACTTATACGGCAGTGCATGTGTATTTCCGTTGTCGTGTAGGTTCACAAATCGCATGAAGTCGGTATCTGCGGCCATGCGTGTTTGGCGTAATTGTTCTTGTTTTATGATAACAGTGTTGTTTACTATAGTTTTCCACGAGTGCTTGCTCGGGAACAGTATTGTGTGTCTGTAAGCATTCAAGTGATCGGTCAAGTTGTATTTGTGTAATAATGTATATATGTCTGGAATAAATCCCGTCATGTTGGGGCTGTTGTGGTTGATATACATGTTTAGTTTGTAGTGGAATAAATTACAGAGATTAAATAGTAATGTCCGTTAACATTTTAAGCAAACACGGCTATCGCCCCTCATATCAGTGTGCAAATTTACGTCTGATATAAAATGTATAATAATGCCAATCAGTACGTGGGATAATGGCGCATGAATATTTATTTTGCCAGGAAATGTCTCAGATGATGTCTCTGATGTAAAGAACATTTTGTACCTACTGAGTGGGCATGTACCTTTAAGGGTTAATGAAACTGCAACACCAACAATCAATCAATCTAGTTTAATCTTGTAGTACCCTATGTTCAGTACTTTCAGTACTTTGATTACTATTCCCAAAGCATGTTGTCATTAAGATACAACATTTTGTGCCCAATTATGGGTGTTTAGTATGTTTTTATTGTTTGTCTCTGATTATTAGTATTTTCTATGGCACACACACTTGAATTATTTTTCTGTATACCGTAATTAATATTTTGGCAAAATATGATACAGAATAATTGTAAATTCTTATTGGGCTGGACTTTGGAATTCAACTCTCTCGTGCACAGAATTTGCACCCCTGCAAATTTATTTAAGTATACAAGTAAACAGAGAATACAGATAGCTCTTGTAGGTAGATTTTGATTGTATTTCCGAATTTGACATCGTTAACTAGTAATATTTTATTGAAAAATTCTTGAAATCCGGATCTGGTTTGCTCAGTTTAGTCTTGAGAATTTTAGTGAAAGCGTGATACGAAGTCGTGTCTGACCTAGCGTAGTCTGGTGACTTGGGGCAGGTTTTCGGGCTGGTATGGCATCTGCATGTAAAATACTGATTATGTGTCGGTTTTATTAGGTGGGCCTTCGATCTGTGTAGGCACTAAAAATAATGGAATTTTATGAGAAATAGAAAATATATTACTTCTTGAAACTGGTTCAAGGCCTTGATTATATAATAATTTCTCTATAGACTGACTGCATGTTATTTTTTCTACATGTCTGTTTAAACAAGTATAATATGGTCATGACGCCAGTTTTCGGGGTAGTCGGAGTTTTCGGGGTATTCACATATTTTGTAATTTGTAGACAAGTGTGCAGCCGCGATGTGCTTTACGTCAGGTAATTAAAATAAGCATGACATTACCTATAGTAAGTTCTTAAAAAATGCTACCAAACCTAGTGTTTGGACCAAATACTGGTAATTTTTGCCATTTATGTCATTTTGTTCACGAACCTACCGTGATTTTCATGATTTTCTGCGTCAGCCATTAATCTGCTCTTTAATATTGTTAAAATTATAATCAATAGAAAAGTTTCAAGTTTTCCTTCACTGTGCCTCATTCATCTGCGAGATGATCTTATAGCCAATGAAAACTCGGGACGAATTAGCAAATTTATTGACACTTTCGGAACATACCCCGAAAACTCCAACCATAAGTCAATATTCAAGATGGTTGACTCATGTGTTGCTAAACGCGCTGACACAAATTTTAATCTAACAACAATCTTATTTTGAAGGCAAGAAACATTGAAAGAAATGTTTATAATTCTATTGAACTGACAATTTAGCTCATATGTTATGTTTATAATAAAATCTAGTTGATGAACTTATTAACACCTCGAAAACTAGACCTACCATCATACACTATCCTATTGGTGTATGGACGAGTTGGACCATGGACTAGTCGGACCATGCCAAGTCGGACCACATTTTTCATGTCGGCCCACGAATAGAAGTCAAGTCGGCCCACGAACAGAAGTCAAGTCGGCCCACGTAGCTATGGTCAAGTCTGATCACCATATGGTCAGGTCGGACCACATTGTTATGCAGACATTTGAAGAATTTATAGCATCGGGAATATAAAATATTTATATATATTTATACGTAAAATTAGAAACGAATATAAATAAATATGTGTAACAACTTCGTATTTTCCGCATTTGCTCTTGATTTTTATATGCAAAATTAGATACGAATATAAATAAATACTTGTAAAAATTTTGTGTAATTCCGAATTAGCTCTGCAATTTTCTAATTTTTCTTAGTATTATCATTTTACGGAAAATTATTTTCAGCCAGCGTATCAGGAGAGCCAACACATAAGATTTAACCCCTGTGATATTTTCGCTTAAATGATTTTCAATGAAAATCACACATTTTGATAAATCTCATGCGCTGATTCAAAACAATGTGCTGTTTTTTATTTTGAAGGAACACAAATAAAAATGTTGGTGCAAATTAAAATCGGTGATTTTTTTATTTTATATAATTTCTGGTGGGAATGATTTAAAAAAAAATGGTTAAAATTTCAAAGCAAATGGGGAATTATATATTCCATATTTGTTCTGGACATTTCGCCAACTTTTTCTTTTATCGATTCAAATACTGAATTAGTTATGCTATTTATCATACCATATTATGGTATAGAATAATATAGAATAATATATTGCCAAAGTTCATAAACTAATAGCTTTAATTACAGTTTTATTGGCATAATACCGGTTTCCTATTGAGACGTGGATTAAATTTATCCTGTTGACTAATTATCACATTCTCCTAACTGTCAATTTTGACACCGATTAAACGACTCCCCACCGTGGAGTGGTCACTGGATGCCACGCGTCAAACACGCTCAACACCTCGCAGACCACGTTCACACATGTAGTGGGACCAGTATTTTGCCATTTTGCGAATTCGCCTTTTAGTCTAACCCTTCTTCTAAACTATGTATCTATCTATCTATCTCTGTATTATGCTGCACACCCTCGCGGGTAATTTTGAGCATTTGCGCTGCCTGTGTCTAGTTTATAGAAACAGAGAAGTTAAAAGTATAAGACAAGTGGAGTAAATTGATAGCATGTTAAAATATGTGTGAAATTGAAGATAAAATCAGGTTAAAAACATCATTCCAGGATTTAGGGTTTGAGATGGTCGATGCGACTAACCGCAAGTTTGAATTTCTCCAAATCTTGGGTTAGTGCGACATCCTGAGGTAGTGCGTTCCACTGTACTATGGCCAAAGGAAAAAATGAATATTTGTAATAGTTTGCTCCAGTATGAATTTGTCGGTAGCTCACTGAGTGGCAGTATCGAGAAAGCCTAGTAGGGTGCTGAATATATGCTGGCATTGGTACGGCCACGAGACCATTGACAATTTTATAAAAGAGACACAGACGAGCATCCGACCTGCGCTGCTCCAGAGACCTCCACCCTAACCCGTCAAGCATTGTAGTGACGCTGGAGTAGCTCGAGTAGTCGTTCAGGACCCACCTGGCTGATCGCCTTTGAACCATTTCAAGTTGGTTAATATTACATTGGGTGTGGGGGTCCCAAACGGCACTGGCATACTGAACTTGGGGACGGACAAGGGCTTTATAGGCGTGCTCCCTGATTTTAGGATTGTTTGTCTTAATGTTCCTTCTCAGGAATCCCAATGTGCGATTGGCATTGCCAGTAATTCGATTGACATGTGTGTTCCACGAGCAACTACCGGAAAGGTCAACGCCAAGATAGCGAGCACTGCTGACTGATTGAAGCGCTTGTCCGTGAAGTCTGTAAATGCTAGGATATGGGGTTCGAGCCTTTGTGACCTGTATGACCTGGCACTTCGAGGGATTAAAACTCATATCCCATCGAATGGACCAGTCTTGCATAGTGTCCAGGTCGGCCTGTAATGTCATATTGTCCGTAGGTTTGTCATTTAGGGTCAAATATGCCGCTGTATCGTCCGCGAAGAGCCGTACTTGTGAGATTATACTTTCGGGCAGATCGTTAATGTAAACCAGAAATAATATGGGACCAAGGACGGAACCCTGAGGTACGCCCGAGGTGACTGGTATGGTGTCTGATCTCTCGCCTTCTAGTACAACTGTCTGCTGTCGACCACTCAGAAATGCTCGTATCCATGAAAGTGTATATCCTCGAACACCATATTTGTGTAGTTTGTAGAGCAATTTCTCGTGGGACACCATGTCAAAAGCCTTGCTAAAATCAAGGAGCACAAGATCTGTTTGCTTATTGCTTATGTCTATTGTTTGTCTTGTTTCATTGTAACTTTTATTATTAATGTGTCAGATATTTCAACCGACGTTTGATTAATAATTCTTCATGGGCCGACTCGTCCAAGTACATGAGGGCCGACCTGTCCATGATCCGACCTAATAATAGTTCATGGGCCCGACTCGTCCACTATGTGGTCCGACCTCTCCATGGCAGATGGTCCGATCTATCCACAAATATGGTCCGACTCGTCCACGTCCGACCTTCCCGTGGGCCGACCTGTCCACATACATGGGCCGACTCGTCCATGGTCCGACTCGTCCGTAATTCATCCTATCAACAATGTCACATGCCGATCGTCTGCGAGGACGGAAACTGGTTGTACGGGCTAGAATTACCGACATCGACTAAAGAAATACCAGTAGATCCGAATTCCAATGCAAAAAAAAAAAAGATGTTCATCATATCTACAACTGTTGGAAATACCGTAGGGGACTTTTCTCAGTCTATCGCCCATAATTTTGAAGAAGTGAGGAAATGATTCAGCAGATTTATCAAATTTTCAGCATTATCTTGTCAAATATCACCATAAAACTTACACACACACAACTGTACAACATAAGCATAGTAGGACCAAATAGCGATTGCTGCTATAAAGACGACAGGCGTCCAGCGCACAGCTAAACAACACAATTTGACAGCTTTAGGTGCCATTTCAGCTTTCTTCGTGAAACCCGGATGCGTAAAACGTCATCATTTTATGTGTAGATAAATTAAACTCGCGGCTGGTTTACCAGCCAAATAAAATATTCACATCCAGCATGCACAGACGCTTGAGTTAACTTATCAAAATGGGACGAGATAGGTTCGGTGAATTTCTGAAAGTCACCAACAGTTAGACATTTAATTAGTACAATTAAACAGGCAATAAGTATGGAAGCGTCCTGGTGCCAGATGTTAAACTATTATTTATATCATAATTGGGAAATACTAACTCCTAATTAGGAGAAACTATAATAAGTCCTAATTAGGAGATACTATATTAACTCATAATTAGGAGATTCTAAGTCTTAATTACGATATATTAACTCCTAATTAGGAGACAGTATATCCTAAGTAGGAGATTCTAAGTCCTAATTAGCAGATATATATTATCTCATAATTTAAGAGTTGGCCTCTCCTAATTAGAAGTTACTATCTTCTAATTATGACTTACTAGTATCTCATAATTAGGACTTAGCTATCTATAAAATTTAATTAGGAGAGAGCAAGCCCTAATTAGGAGATACTAACTCCTAATTAGGAGATACTAACTCCTAATTAGGAGTTGATCACATAATTAAGTAATTAAGGGGTTGGTATCTCTTAATTATGACTTACTATTTCCTAATTAGGAATGTGTATCTCCTAATTAGGACGCACTGTCTCCTAATTAGGACTTTGTACAGTGAAATACGTGGTTACTTTTAATTGCACATATATTTTTTTGCGCTACACTGTGGCACTAAGAAAAACATAGAAATATTCCGATACGGTCTGCCATGAACACATATATGTATATGAAACGCCTGACCCACTAACATACGACAAGCACGTGCTGAAAAGTGTATTACAATATATTACCTACTAGTATCTGGATATAAATATAAGATAAGGGATCCCCACTGTATTAGATCGGAACTGGCCCGAGAAAGTCTAGGTATGGATTGCCGTGTCGAGTATTAGTACTGGGAACTTAACGGGACGATATGTACAGGTACATGGGAACTAACACCTGAAGTGAAACTAAATAAATTAAAGCAAACCCAATCTCCAAACAAAACATAATATACAACTTTTATGACAACCAATCTTTGCGATAATATATATATTATATATGTAATCATATTAACATATGTAATCATAAATATACATATCACTGCCCACCCCTCCCTCTGTACCAGACACATTTCCGATGACTCCCGCATTGCTCTAGATTAAACATAATTTACTGTTATATACATCGTATGAAATCAAATTTTAAAATTTCGGACATGACTATTTCTTTATCAATTCCACGAAAATATAAGATGCACGATTTGGCTCAGAAGGCTAAACATGTGCTAGCCTGGGGGCCGTTTCCATAAACTTCGTACGACTAAAATGTTCGTATGTGCAAAATTATGATGGTCTGTAAATTTCACATTAACAATGTTTTCTTGTAAAGAATTATTGGATTTACATTTATTGAGAATATGCTGCATATGCATGCAGCCTATGCTCAATAAATGTATTACATTTATTGAGTATGCAGCCTATGCTCAATAAAATTGATAGATTTACATTTATTGAGCATATGCAGCCTATGCTCAATACATTTATTACATTTATTGAACATAGGCTGCATATGCATTCTATGCTCAATAAATGTAAATCCATCAATTGAAATGTCCAGACGATCCTAAATTTGCACTTACGAGCATTTTAGTCTTACGAAGTTTAGTGAAACGGGCCCCTGATGCATACAGTCACACATCACTCACTACATAGTGGAAAATGCCATACCGCCGTGTATTATCTTCTCTTTTTCTCTCGTCTTCAGAATTAGTGTAACATATATAAATACTATGTTGCCGCAATTAAATTAGAATAATAGCACTTCGCATATAACGTCAAGCCGCGAAACCACTGTAGCTGGGCCCCAAAACATATCATATAATATATTGCATAACCCAACCCCATACGGATACTTCCCTGCTTGATCTGCTTTGCCCTGACCCACCCTCAGACCAAATAACATCACTATATAGGATAACACTGTTACGGCCGCGTCTCCATATATCATATGCACTCATACTCAGCCCTTAACGCGGTCTGACATACTGACATAGTGCGGTAGAAGAATTAACTAGATAGGTTAAATTAGCCATCTCATAACAACTTTAATTTAAAGCGCACATTTCGACTGCATTGAAAACAAATACTAAATTCGGAAAGAAAAACGGGCCACAGTTTGATACAGTTTATTGGCTCATATGCCCCCGTTTGGAAGGTATGCGAGCCAATGCATACCCTTAAATATAAGATAACTAACTAATAATATTCCTATGTTTCTGACGTAAGTCATTGATACTTGATGTCTGCTTGACGATTTTGCCGAGTATCTAAGTTGAATTTGGAGTTGGAACCCTGTGGATGAAATTGTGTTGAACATTTTCATACATGCACTATGGTATGTTCACTACACAACCGCCCTCGTTCTGCGTTGATATTAGATGCTGATGTTCGTTCTGTAGTTTTGCTTGATTCAGGATATAAAATCATATGCTTGGCATGGAGAAAGAAAGATACAGCAAAACTGTGCCATATATGCAAATCTGGTGAAGTGCAGATCGAACTAAAAACATGTCATGACATGCAGCGTGTATGATATTAAGAGGAATATCTTATTTGCTTTCTCAATATGACATATTTTAATACATAATGGGCTCAGATGACACATAGCTACTTTCATAAATAATCCCATTTGTTACTGATTGTATAGAAACACGGAAATCAATCATTCAGTAACTACCCAGCAAACACACAACGTAATCACAACGTTGCGCGAATGTCGTAATCAGGTTGCGTGTTCAACAACGTTTTCAGGCAGTTGAGGTAACGTTTTAATATTACGTTACCGTAAAAACGTTGATACAACCAGCTTTAGGAAAGTTCCAATTACGTTCAATTTACGTTGTTAATTTAACATTTGGTGACATCTTATCAACGTTGTCGCAAAAACGTTTCCACAATAACGTTGCTGCAACCAATTATTTGGAAGCTCTTATTACGTAACATTTATGTTGTTAAATGACGTTGCATGTGACTACGTAATTACAACGTTATCACCGAAACGTTGCCGCAATAACGTTGCTGCAACCAATTCTAGGAAAACTTTCATTACATACTATTCACGTTATCATATTACGTTGGGTGAAAACATCAAATCAACGTTGTCGCAAAAACGTTTCCACAATACCGTTGCTGCAACCAATTCTTTGAAAGCTCTTATTACGTAATAATTATGTTGTCATATGACGTTGCATGTGACTACCTAATTACAACGTTATCACCGAAACGTTTCCACAATAACGTTGCTACAATCAATTCTAGGAAAACTCTCATTACGTACTATTCACATTGTCATATTACGTTGGGTGAAAACATCATCTCAACATTGTCGCAAAAACGTTTCCACAATAACGTTGCTGCAACTACTTCTTTGGAAGCTCTTAATACGTAATAATTTATGTTGTCATATGACGTTGTATGTGACTACGATATCACAACGTCATTACCGAAACGTTGACGCAATAACGTTGCTGCAACCAATTATAAGAACACTCTCATTAGGTATTATTCACGTTGTCATATTACGTTGGGTGAAAACATCTTATCAACGTTGTCGCAAAAACGTTTCCACAATAACGTTGCTGCAACCAATTCTTTGGAAGCTCTTATTACGTAACATTTATGTTGTCATATGACGTTCGGTGAAAACATCATATCAACGTCGTCGCATAAACGTTTCCACAATAACGTTGCTGCAACCAATTATTTGAAAGCTCTTATTACAAACGTTTTTGCGACAACGTTGATAAGATGTTTTCACCGAACGTAATATGACAACGTGAATAGTACGCAATGAGAGTTTTCCTAGAATCGGTTGCAGCAACGCTATTGTGGCAACGTTTATGTGATAACGTTGTAATTACTTTGTCATATGCAACGTCATATGACAACATAAATATTACGTAATCCACAATAACGTTGCCGCAATAACGTTGCGACAAATAATTCTAGGAAAACTCTCTTCACGTACTATTCACGTCGTCATATTACGTTGGGTGAAAACATCATCTCAACGTTGGGACAATAACGTTGCTGCAATAACGTTGCTGCAACCTATTCTAAAAAAAGGTAATCATTACGTACTGTTCACACTGTCATATGGCATTGTGTGACTAAGAGTATCCATCATATCCACTGGTATGGGACAAGGATATTTCACCCGAGTGTCAGAATATGTCGTCGGAAACGAGGCTTTGCCGAGTTTCAGACGACATATTCTGATCACGAGGAAGGAATGTGAACATATTTGCGAATCTTAAAATATTTATCTGACCCAGAATAAGACTCAAATTTTTATTCTCTGAATTTGTGCGACTTTTGATACGTCCAACGGGTTTGCCATATCAACAAATGGCTTAAAACAAAGTTTTCACCCACGAATTGGACGCTAATGCCAGTTCAGTGGATCGTTTACAAATTATTATCAAAGTAATCTTTAATGCCATCACCATTCAGCCCTGACGACGCCAACATGTACGTCACACATTGCTGACGTCATCAAACTTAAAACGACGTCATAACGCTATGACGTGATAATAAACACGTCAACAACCATTGAAAAACATAAACATAAAACGTATTAATTATTGTATGGCGTAATTGTAAGATACATTAGTCATACTATCGCGCTATTTGACAATTTGTCGTTGCAAGATGTGAGACACGCGCGTTTAGGGTGAGACAAGGAAATCTCACATGGGCGTGACTATGCGAATATCCTTGTCTCGGACACCTGGTGGGCGAGAAAACATAATACAAATGTTGTCAAAATAACGTTGCTACAGAAACGTTGCTGCAACCAATTCTAGCGAAATATCTCATTACGTACTATTAACGTTGCCAAATACCAAGGCGTAAAACATCATCTCCACGTTGTCAAAATAACGTTGCTGCAATAACGTTGCTGAAGCCAACTCTAGGAAAGTTCTCATAACGTATTATTCACGTTGACATATAGCAATGCATAATGTGTATTTCACCATGTTATATTGTGGGCCGGTGGCCTATATTATCAAATAAACAAACTTCAAACTTCATAACATCATCATATCCACGTTGTCACAATAACGTTCCTGCAATAATGTTGCTGCAACCAATGCTAAGAACGTTTTCATAACGTATTATTCACGTTGTCATATAGCATAGCGTGACAACATCATATCCACGTTGTCAAAATAACGTTGTTGCAATAAAGTTGCTGCAACACATACTAGGGAAATTATAATAACGTACCATTCACGTTATCATATAGCATAGCATTGCGTGACAACATCGTCTCCATATTGCCAAAATAACGTTGCTGCAATAACATCGCTGCAAACAATTCTTGGAAAGTTATATTTACGTATTGTTCACGTTGTCATAATTCCAGCAAAAAAAATATTTACACAATTCCCTAACATTTGATTGGTCCGTTGCCGCAAGTCTCCGTCCAAAATTTATATCCCAGTAAACTCCATGCCGAACTACTTTCCGTAACCGTCAGGCGCAGTTAAAATAATTCTTAAGAAAACGGAAAATAAAAACATTTTCTTAATTAATTTATTTAAAATGCTGGAATTATAAGGAATGAATGGCCTTTTTGTTGAATTTATCGGGATATAAACTTGGAAAAGTCGCGGGAATACTGGACGAGGCCTTCCGGCCTTCGTCCAGTATTCCCGCGACTTTTCCAAGTTTATACCCCGATAAATTCCACAAAAAGGCCATTCATTCCTATAATATAGCATTGCGTGACAACATCATCTCCACATTGTCAAAATAACGTTGCTTCAATAACGATGATGCAACCAATTATAGGAAAACTCTCATTACGTACTATTGGAGTAGGTGCCATAGGGGTGTACAAGACAATTAAGTCGTCATTGTCATGATGTGTATAATCATGTAAATGCTGACCACATACATGATGTCTGTGTTTCACATATGCGTAGAACATCGCTATGTTCATGATGTGATACATGTAGTTTCCATATACCATATATACATATACACTATATACTTACATGGATAGGATAACCGTGCCAGCTTAATTTAAATAACTTCCTCAAGTTACGTCGACATTCAACAGATTTCCTGTTACTTTTGGATACAAATAACCTATGCCAGTAATGTGTATCTCTGTCGTGACAGCATTTGATCAGTCTCGTTGAGACGATTCAAATGGTAGTCAAAAGTTCAAAACATGTCATTTGGATCGGAAATGTCAACACTACTGGTTTTCACCAACAACAAGGTAACTCTTTTGACTGTATATGATGTAATCATGGTAATCTGGCAATCATCGTCATCATGGTAGCGGTTAGCTGGCCTGCCAGTTCCAGAATTTGAAAAATGCTTTTGTAGTAAATTAATAAATTATTTTGTAATTTATATGAAAGTTCCTATTATTCCCCATGGTTAGCTACATACTTATCTGTCAGAATATAATCTACATATTGTGCAAGTTGTGTTTCTATTTATTGTTTCTTCAAATATGCGTGGTATGTCTCATTTTGATCATCTCCGTGAGGTGGTTCAAATGAGTAATCTCAACATTGACCTTTATAGATAATGTAAATGCCGATAAAATGTTTCACAACCCGCCAAGTCACATAAACTTAAAATATTCCAAATATCATCACGTTTGAGGCATTTTGAGGCATTTTCTTACTTACTTACTTATTTATTTCCTATATATCAGTTGTGAAGCATGTACAGTTGCCATGTCGGCAGACGCTATCACGCAATAGTCATGCTAGCTACATTATTGTAACATATTTAATAACCACTTTAATTATCATTGTTATTCCCATGATTAAAACGTGTGCGTATCCGTATTTTATATTTGCAGCAGACCAACTGCCCATTTCCCCCCAGAATAATTTGCTCGTACTCGTATAAAAACCTGGCATTTATAGAAATGTTACTGTTTTGAAACATTTGTGTGTATTGTGCATTTATAATCTACATGCGTTCTTCATTTTCTTTTGACAGACATTTGTCTGTAGAATCGTGAATAATTACTGCACATTTGAAAATGATATCCTCGCATATCGTAAATCTGTGTCTAATTCCATAGGGCAATTGGCCACAGTATAGCCGTAGAAAACTATGTTTGTGAAACATGGATATGCCCCCATGGCATACTAGACTCTAACTAGAGAGTGTGTGTAAAAAAGAAGACACAAGTTTCAAAGTCATTTGAGAAAGTCTTACAAACATTTTGACGTAAGAAAATAGCTAAGTGTTTAAGCACCATATTTAAGGTTACAAAGGTTAAGGTCATGTCATTGGTGGTGTTATTGCGTCACACATGTTCAGGTGAATGAACTGTCCAAATATTAAAGCGATCCTTCAAGTACTATGTATGGCTAATTTAAGTGCTTCAGCGAAATTTCAAAGGTCAAGGTCGTGTTAATGGTGGCTCGAGTGTGTGACAAATGTTCAGGTGATTCAAGTATTGAAGCAGTCCTTCGCATACTATTGAAGATATACCATGTTGAGCAACTCTTACAAACTTTTCGACGTAACAAAATGGCTAAGTCTTTCAACGACATTTCGAAGGTGACAAAGGTCAAGGTCGTGTTAATGGTGGCGCGAGTGTGTTGTGTTCAGGTACTTCCAATGTCCAAGTATTGAAGCAATCCTTCTCGTACTATTGGAGATACATGTATTACATGTTGGAGAAACTCTTACAACTTTGTTTACGTAAATGTACACGGACGTCCGTGCGGACGGACGGACGGACGGAACCTCAAGAGCAACGCAATATGCACCCCTTGCTACCGCATAGGGGGCATATATAGTGACTACCGTACTGGTAAAGCTATGGACATCTAGGCGTAAATTCGTCGCCACATCTTTGTTGGCTGCCTACTCCAACCTGTATGAGGGCGGGGCGATATTGGCTGTACTTGATCAAGGTTCTCCCCAGCGTTGAGAGAATAAGTTCAGCCCTAACTTTGCACCAGCAGACGCGTGAACCGCGGCGAGTTGGTGGGGGGGGGGGGTCTGGGAGTATGCCCCTCCCACCCCCTCCGATGTGTTTGTTTTGTACATCCTGTTTTTCCTTACAAAATGATAGATATTATTACTGAAAAATGAATAGATGTAAATAACACTTCCTCCCTCTGTACATGTACACCACCTCAGGCTGAGCCAATCAAGCTGCTTGGTTTCAAGCACAATGTGTAAGTATTTTGTAATAAAGAAATTGACAAATATCGTCAAGAATAACGCCGGTGGTGTACTAGCTATATTAGTCCGTATTGTTCAACACCACCACCACCCGAGTCTCAGTCCGTATTGTTCAACACCACCACCACCCGAGTCTCAGTCCGTATTGTTCAACACCACCACACGAGTCTCAGTCTGTATTGCTAAACGTATACCCTAAATCCTTGATTATAATAATCGCTCATTGAAGAGTCAAACTAGGTCATGGGCGGGTCAAATTATATTGAGTCATTATAATAATCGCTCACTGAGAGCCAAACTGGGTTATGGACGGGTCAACTTCTATCGAGTCATACAACTAATCGCTCACTGAGAATCAAACTAGGTTATGGACGGGTCAACTTCTATCGAGTCATACAACTAATCGCTCACTGAGAATCAAACTAGGTTAAGTCATTATAGCAATAGCTCATTGAGAGTCAATGTAGGTCGAGTCATTATAGTAATCGCTCACGGACGGGTCAAATTCTATAGAGTCGTAATAATAATCGCGCATTGAGAGTCAAACTAGGTTAGGTCATTATAGTAATCGCTCATGAAGGGGTCAAATTCTATTGAGTCATTATAATAATCGCTCATATGAGATTTCAACTCTGTTAAGTTATTATAGTAATCGCTCATGGAAGGATCCATTTTCATTTAGCTTTTAATTAAGGGTGGGAATTGACTCGAAGACCTTCCATACCCGGATATTTAAGTCCAAACAGGCCGAAAGTGTTGTATGCGATATATGTTGATGCAAAGGCGGACAAATGTGTATAATTGTGTGCCGAAATGGGACACTGCTTAGGTCCAATTCGGTCCTGTAATTCCGCGCAGTGTCCCGGGCGGAAGAATCCAATTATGTTACAGCCCGCAACTAAGTTATCGTTCACTGAAATGGACTCCTCCATGAATGATTACTATCACTCAATATATTTGGACTCTTCCATGAACACTTGCTATAATATTATAACTCAACGGAAGAATCCAAGTCTGTTGAGTTATTATAGCAATTGTTCATGGAAGAGTCCGAATCTATTGAGTGATAGCAATCATTCATGGACGAGTCCATTTCAGTGAACGATAACTTGCGGGCAGTAACTCTGCAAAACACCCGTATGCTACTGACTGTGGCTACAGACGTGACACCGTATCGACCAGTGTAGACACAGATCAGCCTGATGCGGCGGGGAAAAACTGCAAATGAGACATATATATTAAAGTACATGCATGTATATCTAAAAGTTATAATGCATCATTATTCGGCAGCAAATAATAAATACATTCGATAAATGTTAATGTGACTGTAATATGACAAGAAAGTTAATTGCCGCCTTGATTATATGAATATAAGTCAATTTTATACATATAGTATGTATTAATTAATACTGTTGTGTCATTATATAATATATATACTATATTTCTGGATATGACCAGTATAGCTCCTGATCAAATAGTTTACTCCTTTTGCATGATAACCATGTTAGAAGGTAAGGATCACGTCTATATTTTCATGTTCGTCCATTGCACTTGACCATTCTTCAAATACTTGAAGCAACTGTGTAACACAAGAATGACCACTCCTGAACCCGAATTGGTGTATATATGCATCTATCTTAATTACTGTTAGGGCTTCTGTAAATGCACCCTATTACCAAAACATCTTTATCTTTCAGTTTTATTTGGCACCAGCTATATTCTACTTCTTCATCTATTATATTTAATTCACTGTTTATTACATCATACTTAATGTAGATTGCTGTGCCCCTACCTTTATGATTATCTAAATTATTTGTGTATATATCACAACCCGGGATTTCGAAGTGTTCGATTACGGGTTTTATTGCGGTATGTTTTGGAAGAGTTTCAGTTATACCAATGACATCTGGATTTTCAATGTTTAGTAATGTGTTAAATTCTTTCATTTTGTTTAACAGGTTGTCTGCATTGGTATATATTACTTTTAAGTTTGTGTTTCCCAATGTGGTATTAGTTAATGTTGAGGAAATATTGTTCTGCGAGGTGTTTAAGTCACTGGTTATCGTGTTAAAACTAAAACATGCGTCCTACAGACCAAACGTACCCCCACCGTGTGCACCTGTAAGCTGTGTGGGTATTCCGCCTAGAACGGTTTCATCGCTGACAGTGATGCTAGATATGTCCAAGTTTAGCCATTCCATGCCATGACCTGAGTATGTTGGTTGTATGTTTGGATTATGGTTGGCATGCTTGTTTGATGACCATTAGCATTTGCGTTCCGTGTTATGTTTTGCATTGGCTGTTGTTTTAGCTTAATAACTTTCCATTGTCGGATGGTGACGATTTCTCCTGCATTTCGTCTTGCATGGCGTTCAGCTCTAAGCTTTTTTTATTCATCGCGTTGCTTTGGAGTTAAGTCCCTCGCTATGATGACATTTTTAATCTTACAAACTGAGAGACTGAGGTATCACGGGACAGTGGACGGCTAGCTTTAAAAAGTGGGTGGACGATTTTCTATATACTTCACTACCGAACCTGCAAGTTACACCAGTGTGTCTATAAAAATATGTTTTTGAATATTTCTTGACATTGGGAGGCTTGACTAGGTGTATTTTTTAGAGTATTTCATCATTCTACGAAACTGAATGGTAGCTCTGGTTGATTTTGACATCTTGTAAAATGGCGCATGCTATGTTGTCTCGCCGGTACAGTTTCGCGTCAAAATTTAAGGTATTTTTCGGGCATTTGTAGCGAAAATTTTAGGTGGTTATATACCATTCAGTCTTACATGTATAACATGTTTTTGCATGTTTTTTCCCATTCCATGTCACATGTAAGTTAGTATATTTAGTTATAGTAAGTTACACAAGTCAGTCCATTCAGGCATATGTATATAACACTTGTATTTGATTCATATATACTGATTAAATTTTACTTTAATATGTTACTGCAACCACTGCTGTACCAGTACCATTGTCCTGTATTGCTTTCAAAACGTACCCAACATCGGGTCAAAACGTATCAATTGTCTGGTCAAAATGTGCTCACCAGTGAGTCGAAACCTATATATTTGTGAAGAAAAAATGTACCCACTTTTAACTTATAGCGAATATGCGAATGGTTAAAGTATGTGTCATTGTGACATACATTTTACATAATCAGTTAATAAACTAGTACAGTCACGACTAGATGGCGCACAGCTACAGTTACGTTACAGTTATGTCAACGTCGCCAGCACACGTTCAGTCGAACTGACATATAGCAATGCAATTAAATTTTCTCAAACTAGGCGACGAATACTTAAATACAACTGTCTACCTCTGAAACACTGTAACACCTTAACCCTTAGACCGCTATTCATAACAATAGTCGTTTGCTGTTGCTTTTATATCTATCCTTATTTCTCAATATAAACATGGTTTGACAGCATTTCAGAATCATTTGCAATGGAAATGATTCTGAAGTGCTGTCAAACCATGTTGTAAATTATTCTAACGTGCTGTCAAACCATGTGTTTGATGATAGAAAATAAATAGCAGATGACAAAAAAAATAAGATAGCGGTCTAAGGGTTAAGACACTACGTATGTGCATGATTATGACAAATAACAGAATTTAAAAAATGTGAGAACTGAAAGTTATTGGTGACGTAGCTACTATAGTGTCTTGTCAAAGCAAGGCACATGGCTACCATAGTGCGAACTCATCAACGCGACATATGATTGCTATATTTGGCAAAACTAGAGTTTCAACATTAGTTATTTTTCAATAATAAATGTTTTAATTTTATTTTTTCAGGTCACCCATATATTATGTTCAGAACACCGATACAAATCTACCGTTAAATGCTTTATTGACAATTGTTTTGCTCACAATTCATCCACAGTCGCAGGGGCGGTTCTAGCATTTGGGGAACAGGGTGGGGGCGGGGGGGGGGTGGCGGTTGGGGTTGTCCTATTTTCGAGCTCCACGGAGTGGAACATGTATGCTAGGGGGTCCGGGTGCATGCCCCCCGTAAATATTTTGAAATCTAGATGTCCTGTGCTTTACGGCATTTAAATTCAGACTCCAGCTGGTAGTAAACTGTGATATATGTAAACTCTGTGGCTGAACTGGGGGGTGGGGGGTGCAACCCCTGAACCATCCCCCCCCCCCACCACCACCACCACCATCACCCCCTCCAGATCCGCCCCTGATCCGAGACCCATGGGTTTTAAGCTGTAGCAGGAATTTAGGATTCTGGCTGAAGATATGAAATATATGGATAGTTGGAACTATCTTTACTGTTTTCGTTTTTACCGAACAATGGGTACGTTATGATCCGACCTTTTTGCTAAAGTACGTTTTGACCTGGGTACGTTCTGACCCGCCCCAATCCTGCAGACGATATTTTTGAAAGCGTTCGTTATAACACTGATTAAAAGCATAAGACAGTCTATGCAAATATTAATTAAATAATTGTTATAACAACCACATATGTTTTCGGTAATAAGAAGCATATATGTATTTGAAGCAAACCGAAATAAATATCGCGAAGTTGCATTTTATATCGAATAAAAAATAAATAAATAACCGCAGAAACTCTAAGCAACCCGACGTAAACAAGATGGCGCCCTCGACAGGTGCGAGAGAAACTCAAATTATATTTTTTTGTTTATTTCTTTAATATGCTTGCCTAAATAGTTTTCACTGCACATTTACAGTATTAGTGTATTGTAAACAAGTTTGTCACAACGTGTACTCGTCATCATATTTTACTCTCTTTCTGTGCTTTGTGTTTACTTACCCAATTAGTAAATAATTAATTGGGTATTTTTCTTGCCTCAAATGATAGAATAGCTTATTTACTCAATTAGCTTGTACCAAGGTGCCACTTTTCAAGTTAATTTTTTCTGTGAATACAAATTGAGTGCGACAGGTGATAGCTACGTATAAAACTTAAAATATGAAACTGAAATATGAAAAAAAATTGCTGTTCATGTTTGCGTTACATGACACAAAGTTGGCGCTAGCCAGGCCCGTACGTAGGAATTAATTTAGGGGGGTGCGTTATCGACGGCGCGAAGGGCTAAACATTGTTTTTTTGCACATTCACGAACAGACCTCGGCAGATTAACCATTTCACCTCTAAATAAATTGGAATGGATTTTGATATGTTAATTTTGCAACCCATTCCAATCATCACAACATGATTTTCAGACCAGTCCATTTATGAACATGAGGTGTTTTTGCTCCCACAATTATGACAATTACTTTCAAAAAGTGCAGATCCTGATGAGACGGCTCGTCACGAGCCGGCTCATCTGGATCTACACCTTTTGCCAATACCACTATACAGGCCTGTGGTGTTGAACGGGTTAAGGGGGTGCATATGTACCCGTCGCACCCCCTCTGCATACGGGCCTGCTATAGTGACCTACCCATTGGTGCCTTTTGGACCAGTGGGAAACGGCCAATCTGATTCGCAGATTCCGTCAATCCACAAGGCGCTAACTGGCGCGTACCGGTAATAAAACCATCAACAATTAACTTAGTTCTGAGTACATAACTCTAATTACACTGCTTTACATAAGAGTTATCATGGAGTAGTCTTTCCAAATGTGGGTTTGAAGCATTCTTTGTTTACTTTCTACTTGATGGAGAGTGACCTAAGAATTTTACTAATACACACTTTATTAGGTATGTTTATGGTAATATTTTTGTGTTGTATTGTAGAATTGTCTCTCAATAACAATATAGGTATGAACGTCAACATCCTGCATGTTTTATCTGTACTTTAGTGCGCGAAGTGTAAATGCTATTATGCACATTTTTACTGTATAGCGTAGTGTAGCGATATAGAGCAACCTGTTACCTAAAAGCGGATAACGTGCAGCTACAATTAACTATGGTGTAATCCAATAGGTTTCACTCTATGATAAGGTCACATTCACAGCAGAATATATATATAGCTGCTTGAATGGTGCAGAGCTCCAGATAAGCTGCGTATTTGCTTAAATACCCAATTAAAATTGCCAAAAAACCCAATTGAAATCAAAAGTAACGATCAAAATTGTGGTACCTTTATCATGCTGCAGAAAACAATAAACAGACCACAAATATAGCATATTTTTCTTATTTTCCATGAAAACACATCTTGGTATTTCATTAGAATTGCAAGACATGTTTTCATTTCGAAGCAAACTATTAAATAATTGCTGTCTGTTGATGTGTAAATAGTAGTGTGATTTTATTTTACCCAATTAAAATTTTGACATACCCAATTGCTTCAGAAATGATGGAGTGACAATACTCAATTACTAATTCCTTATCTGGAGCGCTGATGGTGTATATACAAAGTAAGCATCTGGTTGAGTGTTCTGGAGCATCTAGCTGCTGATTTTACGGTCGGGGGTTCGAGCCTCACCCGAGGCGTGCGTTGTGTCCTTGAGCAAGACACTTTATCCACACTGCTTCAGTCCACTTAGCTGTAATTACCCGGTACCTGAAAATTTGATTGTATGTACATGTATATGGCAAATTAAATATGAGGCTGCACATAATCCCCGAGAGGGGCGTTGCAGTATAAGAAGAAATAATGGAGGTTCACAGATGTCTGACTTCCAGAATTGCTAATTAACCCTTACACCCCAAAGTAACTGGAATGGACTGTGATATGTTAATTTCGCAACCAATCCAACCATCATAAAATGATAATCAGACTAGTGCATTTATGAAAAGGGGGTGTTTTTGTTCTCAAAAATATGAAAATTACTTGCAAAAAGTGTAGATCCTGATGAGACGGCACGTCATGAGCTGGCTCATCTGGATATACACTTTTTGCCAATACCACTGTACAAGACCGTTGGTGTTGAAAGGGTTAATTGAAAACTTAGTGGCAGAGATATTCCACTGCACAGACATATAATTCCAGCACAAAAATATTTACACAATTCCCTAACATTTGATTGGCCCGTACCAAGTCTCTGTCCAAAATTTATATCCCAGTAAACTCCCACGCCAAACTACTTTCCGTAACCGTGAGGCGCAGTTTAAATAATTCTTAAGAAAACGGAAAATAAACACATTTTCTTGATTAATTTATTTAAAATGCTGGAATTATAAGGAATGAATGGCCTTTTTGTGGAATTTATCGGGGATATAAACTTGGAAAAGTCGCGGGAATACTGGATGAGGCCTTAAAAAATTACAATTTTCGAGAAAAGGCCATTCATTCCTATAATGAGTACCCAAATACTTATATGTGTATTTTACAATCACAAACTGACATGATCACCACTGATGCAAGAAAACGAAACCCATCAATTGAAGCAAGCAAGTTTTATGTATGTCTATGTTAGAGAGGTTCCACTGTATGTAAACTTATTTGCAATAATTAAATGTAACTGATTAGTGATGTTATAACTTCTGGACATGCATTATTTATAAGCAAATTTAGTTGTGGAAATGTAATGGAGACGTTTTATGATTCAACACCTATCTCTGATTTTTATTGGTAGCTGTACTTGCAGCATTCTTCATTTGTAGACTAGTCCAACTACCCTCACAGTCTAAGAAATTGCATATACTGCCATGTACACATGTGGCTTTAACTGAAGAAACAGGGTTTATGGGAATTGTGATGAGTGTTGCTTCTGATCAAATAGCACACTCCTGTAGCCTGATAACAACTTGTTAAGTTGGTCTCGTATGTGAGGGGTCATATCCAACAAACATAATGTCTCGTTTTCCTTGTATTTTTCAGATAACTTTGTGATATCCTACAGATAAATGTCTTGTTGACATTTCCACTCAGAAGAAGCTAAATGGTAGCGACCATGGATACCCTCATGACGATAGACCCCTATAAAAAGAATGCTTACTCAGACAGTGAGTATTGATACACTTTCTGAGCATATACTCAGTTCACATATTCAAAAAACAAGTAGTTTAATTGGCAGTGAGCTGTGCTTGTTTTTTAAGTGGAGAATGTTCTAAAAACATGATCCCAAATTTTAAAAATTACATACATAAGAATGCTGACTCAGATTATATAAATTCTGAGCATTTTTCTCAGTTCTCATACTTGAAAAACAAGAAGTTTGATTGGCTGAGCTGTGCTCAGTATCGGTTAATCAAACTGCTTGATTTTTAGCACAGGTTTCGAGAAGTGGAGAATGTTTTAAAAGCTCGGTGACTTTTGATTCAAAAATACAGATTATAAAATTTTTGTAGCATTTTGTTCAGTTCTCATAGTCGTCGTCGAAAAGTTTAATTGGCCTTGACTGAGATGTGTAATTTCAAATAAGCATGTGCACGATAGCCATTTTGATTGGATTGAAAGCTATTAACTCTTTGCATGCTAGCGGCGAAAATATCCGCCAAACGAATTAGGAGTATATGTTTTATTTCTCTCTGTAAATATGTCTTGAAATTTCATTAGAATTGAGTCCTCAGGACTCAATTCTAATGAAATTCCAAGACATATTCATGATATTTATGGGGAGAAATACAAGAAAATATGATGAATTCTTGTCCGCTAGTTTTGAACTATTTATAGCCCACAAGTTTCCCAGCATGCAAAGAATTAATATTGAAATTCTCTCTAAGTTAATGGATGGGCTGTGGCTTAGGGGATTTGGCATTGTACTTCAATACTGGATGTTGTGAGTTCATCCTAACCCTAGGCTTGAACAGTACTTGCATAGTATTTCCATCCCATTAGTCTGTTGGATCAGACTTTAAACTGTGGTCCTGTCTCTATATGACCCATTCACTTTCTCCGAATGAATTATTTCAGAGGTGTCATTTGACATCAATCCACGAAGTCTGAATGAAGCTCCTGCGTCCAATATAATCACAAGCCAAGAGGAATACAACCCGGAAGTCAGCCTGAAAAAGACGCCGAGTAAAGAATGGGAGCTGGACGTCCGTGCGCTGATCTCCAGTCGCAAATGGCTGCAGAACTACGGTCTACAGAAGAACAAGCTGTCATTTGCACACTTGCTGCCCACGATTGGGTTTAAAATGTCTGATGGTAAGCTGTATTCTATGATAAGAGCTCCAGATAAGCTGCGTATTTGCTTAAATACCCAATTAAAATTGCCAAAAGCCCAATTGAAATCAGAAATAGCAAGTATCAAAAAGCAATTACAATTTTGTGGTACCTTTATCATGCTGCAGAAAACAATAAACAGACCACAAATATAGCATATTTTTCTTATTTTCCATGAAAACACATCTTGGTATTTCATTAGAATTGTCTGAAATTCTAATGAAATGCCAAGACATGTTTTCATTTCGAAGCAAACTATTCAATAATTGCTGTCTGTTGTGTACACAGTAGTGTGATTTTATTTTCCCCAATTCAAATTTTGAAATACCGAATTGCTTCAGAAGTGATGGAGTGACAATACTCAAATACTAATTTTTTATCTGGAGCCCTGCTATGATATACAATGTTGAGCCGCTTATGGAAAACTGCAGTGTTTCCATATGTGCATTGGTGCATGTACTCGAAATATGCATACATTTATTTTTACTGCAAATGTGGCCTCCTCATACTCCGTACCGTAATCAAGATGTTAAAATATTTCGGTATACTATCAGTCGTGGTGGGTGCGACATGCGGGCCACGGCCATGTAGTTTATTGGCTAAAAATTCAAGAATGTGCACAGAGTTTAACCACATGCCCATATTCTATTATACCCAAGAACAGTGTTAACTGGTTGATCCATGTGTCGAACATGACATTTGACAAAAGTTATGTGTGGCTGCGACTTGAGAAATGGGGTTTATCGGTTATTTACCACCACTGTAGTCCCTGATCAGCCTGCTGACCCGCACAATCTGCGCCTGCACTGTTCACCATTCAGTCAGTGAAACACCTGCAATGATTCTAACTTATAGTTTTGATCCTTATCAGGCTTCCAGAGTGTGCTAGAACATTAGAGGTTTGAATAATCACAAAACCCGTAAGCCCCATTTCTCCAGTCACAGCCACATTTTACCGTCAGGTATTCTTGCTACCCGATCTTGGAAATTGTGTGCTGACTTTGCAATTCTAATACAGTACAACACAAAAACAAACAAGTTGGCACACGGAATAAGATAAACTTTGCTATTAAACAGACATTACAACAGCATTTAATTCTTCATCTCATTTTGACTTCAATTGTATACTTTCTGTAATTTTGCAGATTTTGACTCGACAATCAAGAGACCAGTTGCTTCCCGTTATGCTGAGGGGCTGTTCAGTCAATTACAAAAACCAGATGGCAAAACTTATAACGTAAGTCACTTTCATTGGATAAATCCAGAGCTCCAGATAAGGTTTAGCCTAAAAGAAATAATTATAATGGAAATGATTCTAAAGCGCTGCCAAACCATGTTTATATTGAGAATAAAGACAAGATATCAAACAAAAACAGACTAGATGAGAGCTGTCTCATCAGGATCTGCACTTTTTGCAAGTAATTTTCATTTTTTTTTTGAAAACAAAAACACCCCCTTTTCATAAATGTACTAGTCTGAAAATAATTCTGTGACAGTTGGATTGGTTGCGAAATTAACATATCAAAATCCATTCCAGTTACTTAGGGGTGAAAGGGTTGAAAAGCCAAAGTTTTAATGATACAGGTGACCTGTGGTCGTGACAAGCTCCGACAGATAGAACATCGTCTGCAGCAGGCGATCCATCTGTACAAGCGACGTCTAGAGTGGCTGACGTCGGAGAGCCGACGACTGTTCGGAATTATTGAGGAGAAGGCAATTACGATCGTGCTGGACATTCGAAACATGTCGCCTCAGCAGTTTGACCTGTATAGGATGGCGCTGGAACGTGTGTTGTACGAACAAGTGACGCAAATTGCTAAATTCAATCTGATCAGGTAGGTTTTGGTAGTATTTTACCTCACAATTATTGTTTTCTTGTAGACATTGACCTTGTCTCAATCCATCATTTTAGCAATACATATTGCTGGGCCTTGTACGATAACCCATTTTTTCAGTAGCTGCTCCAGGGTCGCAGGCAGCTATGCCAGGATAAATATCACAAGTCAAAATCTATTGTTTTGGCAATACATTTTCCAGGGCCTGGTACAATAAACAATTTTTGCTGTACCTGCTCCAGGGCTGCAGACAGCTATGCCAGGAGAAATGTCACCAGTCAAAATCCATTGTTTTGGCATGGCAATACATGTTCCAGGGCCTGGTATAATACCATTTTGGCAATGCCTATTCCAGTTTTAACATTGTAACAAATCATTATTTAGCCAGAGCTCCAGATAAGGTGCATATTGGCGTATTTTATGCACTTATTGTAGCAGAATACGCATTGATTATCAAAAGTGGGAGCACAAAATACTCACAACAATGTAAAAATATCCATTGATTTGCAAATTGAGTAGTGAAAATACTGTAATAAAGTTTAAATTTACTTAGTTGAGCTGCAAAAAGCAAACACTGTTTGCTTTTTGCAGCTCAAATAAGTGAATTTTTAAACTTGTTTTATTTTTTTTCCATTTGTTCCCTATTTAATAATGAAGAAAATCAATAATACATTTGTAAAAGTAAAATAAGCATTGCATTTGAAATCTGGGGGTATAATACTATTTTAAAGACAAACCTTATCTGGAGCACTGTTTAGGAATGCCTTTTCCGGGGAACCTGGTACTACAAAATCATTTTTCAAATGCATATTCCAGGCCTGCAGACACCTCATCATTTTGGTGATACATACTATTATTCCAGGGCTGGCTATAAACCATTGTGCCAATGCCTGTTACAGGGCTGCAGACAACATCCAGCTATACCAGGAGGAGTGTATCCCAGTCACCCACGACACGATAGAGGGCGCTGTGAAATGGCTGTGGAGTCTCGACCGACTGGCCAGCGTGTCCAAGACGGCCTGTGTCGAGGCAATGCTCAGGGCTGTTGAAGATCGACGCGTAAGATCTAAGCTCACAGTATTTGCATTTGAATTTTTGCCTGTCTGGTTGTAAGAGTTAATGGGTAAAGTACTTGTTTATTAATGAATCATGAATACTTGAACTTATTTAATTCACTGGGAGTTCAAAATGGCAATAAAATGAAGAAATGTGTTTCTCGTACCTACCCAGCTGGGCAAATTGTGTAGACGGCTTATCTTGCCCAGCAACTATTTCAACTTGTCCCGGGTAAACGCAGAACAATGACAGGTTTATATCCAGACAATATCACTTAATGGAATGGTATCTAAATGTGTGGTAGCCATGGTGATTATATATCCAATCACAGTCTATATCTTCTATTTCAGAATGAGGCTGTATATCTCTATACAGAAGGATCGGCTGTTGATTCATGTCGAGAATTGCTCAAGGAAAAGGTTTGTGGCTGATAGGATAGCTTCAGATCAATTTGTTTATTTTGACAAATCTTCTCCACTATAAGTGGTGGCAGGTGGGAGCATGCAATGGGTAATTTAACGATTGGGATTCATCCTTACCTGAATCCCGATCGGAGACCTGATTTGGCCCTCAGATACGTCTTGTATGTGAGGGTTTAATGTCGATATACGCCTTGAATGAGTAATACGATTATTCCTAATCCTATTACTTTTAGGGGAAGGGGCCAAGTGATTGGTGTGATGGGACCTGGCACCAGGTCAGGTAAATATTCCGTTCTGATTTTGGGATTTTCCGACCAATGCAGCAGGTTACATGCGGGATCAAACCCGTTGGCTCAACTTTAAATGACCTTAGCTGTTGATAGGCCGGTAAACACCAATAACTCAAATCAAATCTCCACTATAATCCTAATCTGTGAATTATTCACTATCATCTGTATGGGACTATTCTAAAGCACATCAATAGAATCTACACACATGCAAATTCCATCTATTTACCTGTGTTAAATTCCATTAAATTTTAAATGCAGTATGCCTTATTGGATACAGAATCTATTGTATGAATTATGTGGCCAGGCTATCGATTGAAATATACTCGGTAGCAAACAGGCTGTGCCAAGTTGCGAAAAACCTTGGTTAGCTACACGGACATAAATCCTTAACGGTGCAAAACCTCTCTTAGCTTAATGGACTATTAAATCTTTCCTGGTTGTTCAAAACAGTCCATTAAGCCAACAGAAGTTTTGAGCTTAACAGCTCAAAACTTCTGTTGGCTTAATGGACTGTTAAATCTTTAACAGCTCAAACCCTCTGTTAAATTAATCGACTGTTAAATCCTTGACAGCTCAAAACCTCAGTTAGCTTAACGGACTCAAAACCTCTGTCAGCTTAATGGACTGTTAAATCCTTAACAGTGCAAAACCTCAGCTTAACGGACTGTTAAAGCCTTAACAATGTTAAGGCTTCAACAGTCTGTTAAGGTAACAGAGGCTTTCAGAAACTGGACCCTGGTTGTTGTTCTATTTATTGTATAATTTTGTTTTAAGCTAACAGCCTCCGTTTTGTCGTAGATTTGTTCGCTGGAGAAGAAGCCCCCAGTCCACGTGGTCTCGTACAACTGTGATAGCTCCGAGTCTGTAAGGTTCCTGCGGGAGTTTGCTACATGTGCTGGCGGCAAGTAAGTAGATGGGAAAAATGTTACATTGGTAGCAGACATGGCAGACATTATCAGGTTAGCCGCAGCCCAAATTAAATAAGTGTGCAATAAATTATCAGTCTGCATTTATATCCTCCTGAATGAAACTAACGGTAATTAATCCAGTTGCCAATTGAATGAATCGATGCAAGTTGATAATAGAAAACGATCAATCAACACAAGTAGGCATGAAAATGAATGAATCGTCCAATTTTCGAGAAATCAATCAAGAAACATATCTTTCCTGCACATGGTTAGAAATGAATGAAAAAAACATTCGCCCCATTGACCAGTATGAGAGACAATTATACTCCACATGCAACTCACTCGGTTGCGATTCGCCTGACATTTTTGAACTCGCCATTGGCAAGTGTGTATTTTGCACCTTCGACAAGCCTCGGAATTCCTACATATTTCCTAACCTTGCCAGATAAACTCAATACCAAAGGACACTAGCCTACTATTCTCTATGTATTAAGCTTGGCTCGGAAATGATAGAAATTCCTACGCGTTTCTTGGCCTTGCCTGATAAACTCGATATCAGATGACACTTGCCTGGTATTTTCTATATTATTGTTTGCCCTAGTTTCTTGACCAATCAAAGCACAGACTTTTGTCTCAATTAATCACATACTGCGACATTTTCACCAATATCTATTAAATTAATCATGAAATGTTTCAATACATGCAAAGTTATATTTATAACCAGACCATTGTTGATGTAATTTTGAAGGAGGCGGGCCAAACAATAAGATAGTTAATAGTTCACATATTGAATATTTAATAAACAAATTTCTTAAAAATTCAAAATGTGAACTATAACTATTACGTAACGCTAACTATTCCATTGTATTGTATTTGTTTTAGGAAACTCCTATAAAATTCCCACAACAAATTGTATTCAAATACATTGTTATTGTAGTAAACAAGTACAGCCATGTTAACTGTATATAATACTGCCCTCCCAAGTCAAACTGCAGTATCTGTTAAACTGCAGTATCTGCACTATGATGCTATGCTGACCCTGTGCAATCATCCCAAGTGAAACTGCAGTATCTGCACTATGATGCTATGCTGACCCTGTGCAATCATCCCAAGTGAAACTGCAGTATCTGTTAAACTGCAGTATCTGCACTATGATGCTATGCTGACCCTGTGCAATCATCCCAAGTGAAACTGCAGTATCTGTTAAACTACAGTATCTGCACTATGATACTATGCTGACCCTGTGCAATCATCCCAAGTGAAACTGCAGTATCTGTTAAACTGCAGTATCTGCACTATGATACTATGCTGACCCTGTGCAATCATCCCAAGTGAAACTGCAGTATCTGTTAAACTGCAGTATCTGCACTATGATGCTATGCTGACCCGGTGTGCAATCATCCCCAAGTGAAAACTGCAGTATCTGTTAAACTACAGTATCTGCACTATGATACTATGCTGACCCTGTGCAATCATCCCAAGTGAAACTGCAGTATCTGTTAAACTACAGTATCTGCACTATGATGCTATGCTGACCCTGTGCAATCATCCCCACCTGGGGATGATTGCACAGGGTCAGCATAGCATAGCATAGCATCATAGTGCAGATACTGCAGTTTAACAGATACTGCTATTTGACTTGGGAGGGCAGAATAGACATTCCTTGCTGTTAGAAACCATATATTAATGCAGAGCTCCAGATAAGTTTTGTCTCTAAAGACTATTATACCCCCATATTTCGAATTCAATTCATATTTTACTTTTACAAACGTAGTATTGCTATTCTTCCTTATTAAATAGGGAACAAATGACAAAAAAAAAAGTTGAACATTTAAAAATGCACTTATTTGAGCTGAAAAGAAAAAAGCAAACACTGTTTGCTTTTTGCAGCTCAACTAAATAAATTTTCAACTTTATTACAGTATCTTGTACTCCCACTTTTATAATCAATGCGTATTCTGCTAAAATAAGTTTGTAAAATACGCCAATACGCATCTTATCTGGAGGTCTGTTAATGTGTGTTTGTCAGAATAAATTTTGTCCGAATATTTACGTTTTTTACGGAATCCTACCTGTAGGTTCCACGTATATGCTGTGATAATGGAGATGGACTCGTACGAAGGGTTGCCTGTCGACCCCAAGACAAACCGCGCCAACATCATGCTGAAACGGAAGACGTACGGGGGAATCCCGGCGGGGGCTGGGATGAGAGAGGATGTGATAACGTTGTTCCAGGAAATGGAGGAGGCTCGCAACTGTCTAACACAGATACAGAAACTGTTGCAGATTACGCCGGAGCCGAATATCGTTCTTGGTAGGTTTGTGGTTATTTGTCGGTGTGTCGTAGGGTTTTGTATAGGCTCCAAGATTCATGGGTGAAAATAGCTGATGTTTCCCAAATTAAATTGTACCCATAGAGCTCCAGATAAGCTGCATATTTGCGTAAATACTCAATTAAAATTGCCAAAAACTCAATTGAAATCAGAAGTAGCGAGTATCAAAAAACAACAACAAATTTGTGGTACCTTTATCATGCTACAGAAAACAATAAACAGACCACACGTATGTTATTACGATAAACAAGTACAACCATACTAACTGTATTTGGACATTCTTTTTCTGTGAGAAACCATATATTATTAATGAGTGTTTCCCAGAATAAATTACGTTCAAATATTTAGTGTTATTACAGTCGTATTCAAACCTGAATGGTGAATCCATTATGATCAGTAGCCGATTTCATCAAAATTGCAAAGTATACTTATCTAGCAAAGTATACTTTGAGGGAGTAATCATTTATTTTTCCCAAAATGCATTATTTCATATTGAACTAACCGTTGCATATATTTGATGATTAAAATTATTATACTGATGTAATAAATTCAGTATAATAAAAAATAATAAATTTATCCTTAAATTGAAAATTTCTCCCTCAAAGTATACTTTGCTAGATAAGTATACTTTGCAATGTTGATGAAATCGGCTACTGGACCAAGTAAGCTACTGTGTTAATGGCAACATATCAAAACAGGGTATTTTGAGTTCAATGCTGGAAGGATATTGTAAGCTCAGTACTGATTCTATGATGTCCCTCTGTACATGTGTATATGACTGTATTGTTAAACAGATTTATAACCATATTCAATCAGTCAATCAAGTGATAATTTATTATCCCTATAAATTGTAAAGTCCAATTATGATTGTGGTTTGAGTTTCCGACAATGTATTTTCTATGATTAGATTTACAAGTCATTCAATCGGATAACAGAGGTAACCTTCCTCGTTACTGTCGCTCTCCAGATAAGTCACAGAAGTGAAATGTATTTTTTTTTTTTAAATCTCTTGAGGCAGAATGCTGATTTGGAAAAAAAAGTTAAAATTGTGTTACTTATCTGGAGCGAGCTATAAGTATTGTATATAAAGATAGATTTTATGTGGCTATACACAAATAGTTTGTAGGTTTATGGTTTATTTTGTATGGAATTTTGGTATTTTTATTTTCATCTCTTTACATAGTGAATGGGAATATATGGATGCAAAGATCGTCTCTGTGTCTAGCATAATACTTGAGTATCAGGTAATAAAGTGATTCTCAAATAGGCAGCTACCTGAGAAAAGCTACCTTACAGAATTTATACGAATTGGAGATATTGGCCCACTTGTAGATTTCACTTTGAGTCAGTCAGGTTCAAATCTACTGAATATATTTGCTGATGGCAGATCGCCGACTTCATTGACTGGATGGCGAACAGCGTAGGCCCTGATCAGCCTGTGCAGATGCACAGGCTGATCAGGGCCTACGCTGGTCGTAAATGTATTAAGGTATATTTTTACATGAGAAGGGATACATTGTTCTTTTGAAAGTTGTTATTTTTGTTTTCTTTCAGTATGGTGTTGATGTGTCTCCTTAGATTTAGCCATCTTAAATTTCATAGTTTCACCATGATTCATTCAAGTTGATATGGAGTATTGAACTGACATTTACCAAATATCTGCAACCTTGAGTTCACTTGACTTGAAATTTCATATGCATACATTGTACTTATTTCCTGTATTTAGGTTTGAGGCGGCTTTCAGCTGCGCCGAAAACCTATTGTATTCGTTGGTTTTTTTTTTTTTTTTTTTTTTTATTCAGCCGTTCAGTCTACAGCCCAAACCGCTGGTCGGATCGACTTCAAATTTTGCATGCCGATTCGGATCAAGTGTGAGCAGAGACTCAGAGATTTTGAGATATCTCTTAATGCCACTTTCCACGAAACCGGAAGTGACGTCATACTTTCTATAACTTTTTGCATTGGAAAGCTGACAAAATTCTCTATCTCGGACTCGCTGACAGTTCTCGGCTATCTGGTCAAATAAGAGAGCTATAGGCATTTGAAGTTGAAAAATGTACATACTTTTCAACGATTTTGCCGATTTTTTGCCGAATTTCGGCTGATAACGGGTGGTCTTTGCAAACGTTTTCCAATTTGTACAGTAATGTCAGCAACATAATTTCTTGCCAGTGTGATAGGGGAGTGTCAGGCGCATAAAAGATGATAATTTTCAGAGCTCTACCTTGACTACTTCCGGTTCTATTGGATGTCAAAGATGAACGTCTTTTTTTCAAGTTTTCAAAATAGAGCAAACGGATGTGACGTCAGCTTCGTTATTTATCAATAGATTTCAAAATTTCTTGCTGCGGTCGATATTTCAGTCCTTTAGCTAAAACTTTCCCGCTTTGTGCCTGGCCTATGGTGAAAAACAAACGAAAACTTCACTGGCGGAATATTGCACATATTTAATTTCCGTTTTATTAGGTGTATTTACAAATGGCGTAAACTGCAATGTAAGGGCGATAACTATCAAAAAATAATCATCCGCTGACTTACGGGCTCCCTCCATCTACACCAAACCGCTGGTCGGATCGACTTCAAATTTTGCATGCTGATTCGGATCAAGTGTGAGCAGAGACTCAGAGATTTTCAGATATCTTTTAATGCTACTTTCCACGAAAACGGAAGTGACGTCATACTTCCTATAACTTCCTTATTTTCCAACCGATTTCAAGAATTCTTTTTGCATTGGAAAGCTGACAAAATTCTCTATCTCGGATTCGCTGACAGTTTTCGGCTATCTGCTCAAATAAAAGAGCTACATGTATATGCATTTGAAGTTGAAAAATGTACATACTTTTCAACGATTTTGCCGAATTTCGGCTGATAACGGGTGGTCTTTACAAACGTTTTCCAATTTGTACAGTACTGTCAGCAACATATTTTCTTGCCAGAGTGATAGGCGAGTGTCAGTCGCATGAAATATGATAATTTTCAGAGCTATAAGATGACTACTTACGGCTCTATTCGATGTCAAAGATGAACGTATTTTTTCAAGTTTTCAAAATAGAGCAAACGGATGTGACGTCAGCTTCGTTATTTATCATTCGATTTCAATTGTTTTTGCTGTAGTCGATATTTCAGTCCTTTAGCTAAAACTTTGGCTGAGGATCGAACCCGGTATCCCTCGCTCCGAGTCCATCGCTCTATCTCTAAGCTAACCGGCCCCACATCGGTGTGATGATGCAAACACAATAATGTTGGACCGTTCATTCTAAAACTTCAGAAATTCTTTTTGCAACCGATAGTTTACACATTGGGCTAAAGCTTAGTTACACATGAAATCAATGTTTGAGGCTCAAACCGTTGATGCAGCTCAAGCTGCTCTAGTTTCATTCTGCAGTCCAATATAGTTAGCCCCAAATGCTTGAGGTAATAATAAAATAAATTTGAAGATTACATAATTATTTTTGCCAAAACTATTTGTGGTTTTCTGGCCTACCGTTGTGGCTCACAATCGTGGTGTAATTATACAACTTCTTACATCTCACTTATTTAGGCTATCAATGTTCACATTTCTTGTGTCACTTTATGTAATGTAGTTATCACTAACTCCGTTAATTCACTCAGTCAGTCAATCACCAGAGCTCCAGATTAGCTGCGGATTTGCTTAAATACCCAATTAAAATTGCCAAAAACGCAATTGTCATCGGAAGTAGCGAGTATCAAAAAGCAATACAAATTTTGTGGTACCTTTCTCATGCTGCAGAAAACAATAAACACAAATAAATGTATAGCATATTTTTCAAATTTTTCATGAAAACACATCTTGGTATTTCATTAGAATTGTCTTCAGGGAGACAATTCTAACGAAATGCCAAGACGTGTTTTCATTGCGAAGCAAACTATTCAATAATTTCTGTCTGTTGATGTGTAAACAGTAGTGTGATTTTATTTTACCCAATTACAATTTTGAAATGCAAATTGCTTCAGAAATGATGGAGTGTCAATAATCAATTACTAATATCTTATCTGGAGCCCTGAATCACTATTTCATATTTATACCCCCGGCATACGAAGTATGTCAAGGGGTATAATGTTTTCGTTATTCCGTCCATCCGTTAGATTTACGTTAAAAAGTTTTTATTTGTTGGTCCAGGTGGCGGCCGGGGGTATCCGTGAGCCTCTGCTCTCTTGCTCTAGTTAATGTTTGTGTTGTTAACATTGTTTTCAGACCGTCAGAGGCAGGATTCACTAGGTAGTAACTACACATTTTACTCACCAGACTTCTTGATTGCTTATAGACATAGTTATATCTCTTAATAATCTATTATATCATTATAAGGAGTTGCTCAGATCTTACAGACAGGCTTCAACATTTGACATGATCAATATTGGCCAATAATAATATTCGGATGGAATGTACCTTATATCAGCCTATGAAATACTTTTGACAAGCATTGTGATTGGCTGATATTGAGCATTCCATGCATTGACCAATCACAATGCTTGTATACTTTTAATCAGCCAATTAAAACTCTTTTGACAAGCATTGTGATTGGCTGATATTAAGCATACCCTGTATTGACCAATACTGATGCTTGCATACTTTTAACCCTCACTACACTGGAGACGGAAATTGTCGTCTGCTGTTTTTTTATTTTTGCCTTAATTCTTACAAAAAAAACCCTGTTTTGACAGCACATGAGAATCGTCTCTGGAGACGATTCTCATGTGCTGTCAAGGCAGGTTTTTGTCAAGAAATATTGAAAATAAAACATTTCCTGCAGACGACAAAATTTAATTCAGCGTTTTAAGGGTTAATCAGCTAATTAAAATTATTTCAACAAGCATTGTGATTGGCTGATATTAAGCATGCCCTGTATTGACCAATACTGATGCTTATGTACTTTGAATCGGCCAATTAAAACACGTTTGACAAGCATTGTGATTGGCTGATATCAAGCATGCCCAGTACATGTATTGACTATACTCATGCTTCCATATTGTGTACCAGCCAATAAAAATATGTTTGAAAAGGACTTTGTTTGCTTGATATTGAATGTTAATTCTATAATTAAAATCAAGATGAATGAACCTGACTGTAAGAATTGAGTGATTAAACTTTTGCATGAGAAAATGTTTGAAAGTTGAAACAAAAATATTAATTTTTACCATGTCTTCCATTGACCCATATTTAACTTGTAGCATATATGTCGTAAAACTTGTGTATACTCTTACAATGCATGTCTAAATGTCAAATCCACTGGGTTTCTAATATGGAATTTAGTTGAGGATATTATTTAGTCCTTGCGCAATGTGGAGAGAAATAAATGTCTCGTACACAAAATGAAACGCTTTTTCTGGTCATGGTTTGCATGACGTCTCCAGGTTTGGGTTTTCATTTCTTATTGCACGATGTATGGTAGCCGGCCGATCTTAGCTTTCGGACAAAATAACACCTTAACCCATCACATTTGGTATGCGTATGCAAATTTTTAAATACGCTATTTTCTATTTTTCTTGTATATCATTGAACATATATGTTGTGACCACTCATTTGAACCATCTCGATGAGATGGTTCAAATGAGTGGTCACTACATATACGCCTGCTGAGAAATGGAGAAAATATTGATAATTTCTGTTCAGTGAAGTGGGGTATCCAGAATGTGATGGGTTAATTAGTGTCGCATGATAGATATTGTAATCGCACCGGTAGATGAGAATATTTTTATGCACCTTACAACATTTGTGACCAAAAACAATATCAGATATCATTGTGTTTCTACATGCAAGCAGTTGGGGATAGGTGGGAGCATGCGATGTGTAATTTAACAATAGGGATTCATGCTTACTGGAATCCCGAACAGAGACCTGGTTTGGCCCTCAGGTACATCTTTAGAATTCTTGTATGTGAGGGTTAAATCTGGTTATACCCCGTGTATGAGTATAACGATTATTCATAATCCTATTACTTTTAGGGGAAAGGGCCAAGTTACTTTGGTGTGGTATGGACCTGGCACCAGGTCGTTTTATTCTGATTTCAGGGCTGAAGATATTTTTTCACGATGTAAATATTCCGTTCTGATTTTGGGATTTTCCCCCCAATGCAGCAGGTTAAATACGGGATCAAACCAGTTGACCCTGCCTTACATGACCGTAGCTGTTGATAGGCCATTAAACACCAATAAACAAACAAACAAATCTACATACAAGCTGAACTTTCTATGAAATACACAAACTTTGGCAACAGATAAAAACAACTGCTTTGAATGTTTATACCCAAAGTATCAATTTACTGTACATTTATCATATATTGGTCACAAATGTTTGTGGGTGCCTTTTGCCTGATGTTGGTGTTGTGTTCAGAAACAGAGCTTTCAAGATTCTTTGCTGTATTTCTCAATTCTCCGCATGTTTCTATATATGGTATTGTGGTGCACCAATCCTATAATATAGATGCACAGCTTGAACAGCTTGTAAATATAATGGGCCTTACATAAGCGATGATTTAATATATTTATTTATAGTTCGTCCAATTGCTGGCCTGTATCGGACTACACTTATCACATATTGCAAGATCTAACCCAAATAAGTTACATATTACCAGTTTTAATCATTAATTGTTCTACAGGAAATGGAAAATCGGATGGGAGATGCATAGTTTGGTTGAACTATAAGTATGTTATTGTTCAAATATTGCACTTTTAAGGAACTAAATGCTGCGGTCGCTAGCGCTCCCTCGCATTTAATTCCTTAAAAATCCAATATGTGAACTATAACTTACACTAAACGAGTTTACTGACTTGCCACATCTCGGTAATTACATATTCGTATTTTGAGCTAACGTTATGCCAAGTGAACAATATGAAGATGTTCCATAATTATGTCGTTCCTAATGGCGTGACACAGCAGTGATGTTTGACATTGATTTCATCATGGTTTAAACATGAAAAGCATGTGTGACTCAGTAAGATTAATGCAAGTGTAAGAATGTGTTCAAATTTGATAATATGAGATGCCTACAAAGAACAGGAACCTGTAATATGGCATATTTATAATACATGTAGTTTTATTGCTAGTATTAAAACTATTTTTCTGTGTTTTTTCAGCTACCTACTGTCTGTTCCACATTTTGATGCCAACAAACTTTTGGCTATTAAACACATTAAATATAAAAAATATTAAAATGCAAGAACTTTTTTATCAATAACAAAAAAGTCTCCCTCCCCAATTTTTTGTATTTGATGAATTCCATCAAATGTTACTTTTATTCCGAAACCCACCACACACCCCCCCACCTCGATTTTCCTATGGGAATTTAAGATAGTGCAAAAAGGAGGTGAAGAGTGGGAAGAAGGGGCGAACAATTTGGGAAAATGCCTCCGAAACCTGGTGAGATAGCTTGGAAATGATGTAACTAAGAAAACAAGTTTGATTTTGAAAATCAGTCCACAAATTCAAAAATTAGTTTGTAAAAATCCATTTTTTTTCCGCAATAAAATAAATATTTGATGGAATTTCATCAAATAAAAAATGTTGGGATGGTGACTTTTTGTTATTGATGAAACAGTGCTTACATTTAAATATTTTTTAGATTTAATGTGTTTAATAGCCAAAAGTTTGTCGGCATAAACTGTGCTTGACTCATTTCCTAAATCTCATATCAAATGGAAACTCATTTGTGACATTCTATTTATTACATTAGTGCATTATAATTCTTATGATGCATATGTAATGATGAATCCATCTCTCACCGGGACTCTGACCTGGGGATGTAGGGATGCCCGATACCACATTAATTTTGTTCATTCAAATTATCCCATTCTTCTAAAAGGGTAATCTGTATGACGTTTAAAATTATTAACAAACAGTGGAGATCCTGATGAGACGGCTCGTTACGAGCCGGCTCATCTGGATCTGCACTGTTTGCAAACATTGTCTCTATGTTCGTAAGTGCAAAATTATGATAGTCTGTAAACTTCACATTAACACTGTTTTCTTGTAAACAATTACTGGATTTACATTTATTGAACATATGTAGCATATGTTCAATAAATGTAAATCCATCATTAAAATTTCCAGACGGTCCTAATTTTGCACTTACAAACATTTTAGTCATACAAAGTTTAGTGAAACGGGCCCCAGGATTATTGCAGTTTCTGTGCTGGTTTGCAATTTTCTCTTTGTGCTCTAGTGTCTCTGTTTGAAAGTTGCCTTGTTGAATGGATGTAAAACCTCCTCTCATTAAACTGACAGTTGCATACGATATTTGGCAGAAACCGAGGCTGCTTGTGGATGCAGGCTGAAAGCAGGTATTATAAGTAAGGAGTTATGCTTGCTTTGCTAATTATTAAAATGTGTATCAAAGCATGCAAAACTAATTATTAAGCAGTTATTGAAAATCCGAGTGAGCTATGTATCGGAAAATTAACATATCAATTCATTCCAGTTATTTAGGGGTGACAGGGTTAATTACATGATTAGGTCAGGATTCATGAGCTGCACCAGCACACTTTCTTAATATGAGCAAAAGCAATTTTTCACAGATGTCGCTGAGCCCAGTGTGGCTGGTATACCGGTATATGTTTCATACTCAATTTCATTATTAACCCTTTCAACACCACAGACCTCTATAGAGACAATGTTTGCAAACAGTGCAGATCCAGATGAGCCGGCTCGTAACGAGCCGTCTCATCAGGATCTCCACTGTTTGTTAATAATTTTAAACGTCGTACAGATTACCCTTTTAGAAGAATGGGATAATTTGAATGAACAAAATTAATGAAATAGCGTGAAACATTGGCATGGAATATCCTATTAAGTTACTTGGTGTTGAAAGGGTTAAACATAGGTCTTGGAAACCAAGTTTATACTAGATATTTGCTATATAGCCTTGAACTGAATCTTTCATATGATGGCTGATATATGCTCTCTGGCATGTACTGCAACATGATAATGTGACAACCCTCCTGAACATTGTGTTTTTTGCTTCTTTATCACATTGTTATCGGTGGATGGTGGTCGGGTGAATGTGACGGCGTAAATTAACAGTATGGGTTCCTCCTTATAGGAATCACGATTTGCCTGGTTTGACCCTCAGGTACGTTTTTATCTTTGGCTCTTTTGTTACCTGGCAGTTGAATTGGGTTACTGCCCATTATAAAATTAGTAAGATTATTACTGATTCTACTGCTTTTGGGAAGGGGCCAAGTGATTATGGTGTGGCGAGGACCTAGCATCAGATCAGGATTATTCTGATTTCAGGGCTGAATATATAGATTTTTCATTGTAAATATTCAGTTCTGATTTTGGGATTTTCCCCCTATTTGTACATGTACTTGAACATGTACATGTACTTGTACAGGTAATACATGGGATTTAGTACTAAACCCATTGACCCAGCCTTAAATTACCTTAGCTGTTGATAGGCCATTAAGCCCTAACAAACAAACAAACAAACAAACAAACAAACAAACAAACACATTGTTATCAATGTCATGCAAAAGTGTTTCGCTTTTTTACTCTTTTTTTAAATAATGCTCTGCTTTCTTGTGACAATCAGCGGTTGGTGCTGTGTTGTAATGCAAATGAAACAAAATGTTTGGCTTGTTTGCCGTGCACCACCATTTACAAACCATCGTGCATTTTGCATTTGCAACACGTTGATGCAAGTTGGCATAGATCAGCCACCATACTTTGCTTTACTAAAGATAAAAAACACAAATTTATAGAATCACTGGCAGTCCAAAAGAATAACACTATATAACTATTCAACATTGTCATAAATGTAGCATATACATATATAATTCCAGCACAAAAATATTTACACAATTCCCTAACATTTGATTGGCCCGTAGCAAGTCTCTGTCCAAAATTTATATCCCAGTAAACTCCCACGCTAAACTAATTTCCGTAACCGTGAGGCGCAGTTAAAATAATTCTTAAGAAAACGGAAAATAAACACATTTTCTTGATGAATTTATTTCAAATGCTGGAATTATAAGGAATGAATGGCCTTTTTGTTGAATTTATCGGGGATATAAACTTGGAAAAGTCGCGGGAATACTGGACGAGGCCTTCCGGCCTTCGTCCAGTATTCCCGCGACTTTTCCAAGTTTATACCCCGATAAATTCCACAAAAAGGCCATTAATTCCTATAATATCCATACCTACCACATGTGTATATATTGCATGTAAATGCATTTAATAATACCCTATTATGCATGTATATTTAATAAATGCAACTTTTATAGAACAACAGAAATTATATTTACACAATGCAAATTAGATGTGAAGAATGTGAAAGTTAAAAACAATAACTGGCATAGCTTGCTTCATCGCAAACATTATACCGGGACAACAATACCACTAGCTTCGAACACAGGCAAAGTGACTAAACTGTGACTACAAATGTTGTTTTTTCTGACAGCCTGTGGCATCGGGTTAACATGAATTACAGTGATCTTAAGCAATCATAACAAAAAACCTCAAAGTTCCTTTGTTGTCGCGCCTGCTTTACTAGCATGCACAACTACAGTCGGCACTTTTTCTGACGTCGTCTGTCATCATTGTCCGCGTCCACAAATTTAACATTGGGGTAAATTTCTGTTTGTTTTTTTTTATGCCTGCTTTAGCACATGTTCATTATCTAATCATATTATGATCAAATGCCTCGGCAGGTGTGACATCGCTTCCATGGCGGAATTCTTATTTTCATTTCTGAAGATTTTTTATTTGAAAAGTGAGAATATAAAACTTTTTGAGATTTAAATTGGGGACGAATAATTGCTCTAAATGGACAAATATGAACATTTACCTAACCAATCAACTTTCAGAGTCTGTACTAGCATCGGCCGTCGATACTGAAAACACAAACGAGCAGTACATGAGTTCTCGTCAGTGGTTGGCCAAATACGGACTGGTTGCCCGACGTCTAGAGTTGTTTGACATTCTCGGAAATGTGGCGTTTAAACACAAGGATGGCGTCGTCGAGTTTAAAGAACAGCCAAGGGATGAATTGCAGACTGATGCGGTGAGTATGTCGGGAAACAATACATTTAATAATAATAATTACAATACTTAATTATCATGATGAAAGTATTCTATGTAATAATAATAATTAATTTATGTAGTTCGCTAGAATTAATATGTTGGTAGTTCACTGAACTAATATTGAGCTTTTGGAGCAATTAAACAGTGAATGCTGTTGAACTATATTTGGCTGTGATGGTAGAGATGGTGCTTATGGGTTTTGTGACCAGTGTAGATCCTGATCAGCCTGTGCATCCGCACAGTCTTATCAGGATCTGCACTGTCCGCCATGCCATCAATGAAACACCCGCCATACTATATCAAACAATGTAGATTACATGTATTATCTTATCAGGTTACAGGAGTGTGCTATATGATCATGAGTTGCACTGATCACAAATCCCATAAGCCCCATTTCACAGCCACATATTACGCAATTTCAGATCAACACACCGTAAGCTAGTCAACATAGTACTGCGATAGGTTACCTGTAGTTCAGAAAGGCGGTGGTAGCTCAAAGGACTAATATTGTACTTTCAGATCAACACACGTAAGCTTGTGAACGCGAAGTACTGCGACAGGTTCCCGGTGGTTTGCTGGAAGGACGGAAAGGTTGTGCACGTGCAGGTGACCCCGGAGTTACACCGCACCTACGAACAGCGGATGATGGTGGCACTGAGGGCCGTTCAACAACGGTGAGTGGAAGCTATGCTGTTAGTTATTGGAGAAATGGGAAATTTCGTCAGTTAAAATATTTGGAGAGGGTGAATTTTTTAATATTTACAAACATTTTTAATATTTTTGAGATTTAACCCTTTCAATCCTGGATATCCTACGTTGGATTTTCCATATTAAGTTTTGGACTATTCAATTAATGACCAAATTTTGATTTTTTAGAGGTGAATAATAGTGACAAATACTGCAGATCCAGATGAGACGGCTCGTTACGAGCCGGCTCATCTGGATATGCAGTGTTTGTACATGTTGGCTTTGTGGCCTCTGGGGTTGAAAGTGTTAACATGTTTAATGTCCAACAATAGATTGTCAGGAAAACGTAAAACAAACAGTAGTGTCTTTTGATATCAAGCTTATCAGGCTCGGCTTGCAAATGGAAGGAATTCTTTGGCAAATCTCAGAATTCCTACATGTTTCCTAGCTATTTAATAGCATTGTCAGATAAACTTGGTACTAGACTAGTGATCACAATGTTATAACACAGTGAATATTTTACTGTTCTCCTTCCATCTCTGAATTCCTACGCGTTTCCTAACTTTGCTACATAATCTTTGTCCTACTAGCCTAATATATTCACTGTTATAATATGGTAAATATTTTTTGGTTCCCCGTTGCAGAATTTACTTGTTTAACCAGGGAAGCTGTGCATTGTTTAACACTCTGATTTATGAATTTTTTTAATGTTCTCTGATTCAGAATTCAGGGGGTAAATAGTTTATAGCTGACCATTAATTTTAACCATCACCGTTAAAATATAGAGTTGTGGTGTATTGACCAGTTCAGACATTTATGGCTGTGACTGAATAGGGCTTATGGGATTTGTGACCAGTGTAGATCCAGATCAAATAGCACATAGCCTGATAGTGTGTTTCATTGATGGAATGGCGAATGGTGCAGATTCTGATCAGGCTGTGTGGATGCACAGGCTGATCTCGATCTACACTTGCCTGATAACTGGTGTTTCAGTGACAAAATGGCGAACAGTGTAGATCCTGATCAGACTTTGTAAATGCACAGGCTTATCTGGATCTACACTGATCACAAAACCCACGAGTCATTTCCCCCTTCGAAAATGCACTGACCTCCTCCCCCAAAAGTACAATAAAAACACTGTATGCACTGTCTGATCTCGATCTACACTGGTCACAAGACCCGTAAGCCCCATTCCAGTCACAGCCACATTTAACTGTTTCCTCTTGCAGAATTGAGGAATGGTATGTGCCCTAGGGGATACAGGGATTCCACTGGGGAAAATAAAAAAATCGCCTTCAAAAAAAAAAAAGAAAAAAAAAAGGAATAACCAATAGGATAAAAATAAACAATTGGCGATAAAAAATTACAATTTTCGAACAAAAAAAAATAAAAAAAAAATTCCGAAAATTGTAATTTTTTATCGCCAATTGTTTATTTTTATCGCCAATTGCGTGGCGATCGCCAGCAGAATCCCTGGGGATATGGCATTGGACTTCAATACAGGAGGTTATGAGTTCAATCAGAGTTCAATGCTCTCCCTAGGCGTGAAAAATACATAGTCTACACTTGTTTACCAAAAAAAAGAAGGACTGAGGAAAATACTTTGAGTTAATTAAAATTTGAGTTAGCGATTACACAGGAACTTACGTACTTGGGACCATCAATTTGACTTAAGAGTTTGAGATAATGAGGGTCGACTGTACATAGTATTTCCACCCCACTTGTCGGATGAGACCTGAAAACGAGGTCTCGTCTTTATATATGTACTTAGCTGTTGCTGGGACAATAAGCCCCTTCACCTTTCACCTGTCCCATAGAATTAAGAAACTGTGAGACTCCAGTCATGGCCACATTTGTCTGTTCCAATTTGTAGAATTGACTGGCTGAACCAGGGGAGCCGTGCGTTGTTCGGCACAGTGATTGAGGAGCAGATATACCTGCTGATAGACACGTCCGAGTCCATGGTTCCCAGCATCCAGTATGTCAAGGATAAGCTCTTCCTACTCATGCAGGTAACCAGCCTACTACCATAGAAAACAGAGTGATGGGTTGAATAAACTCCAAAACAGTTGAATTTTTTTATGAATTTGAAATTACGAATGTGAAAAGCACAAAACTGCTAAGGACTTACCTACTTTACCTATCTCGATCAGGAACAACTATGTTACAAGATAACATTCAACCTTATAACGTTTATCACGAAGGCCCATGCCTGGCAATATAGGAATGAATGGCCTTTTTGTGGAATTTATCGGTGTATAAACTTGGAAAAGTCGCGGGAATACTGGACGAAGGCCGGAAGACCTCGTCCAGTATTCCCGCGACTTTTCCAAGTTTATATCCCCGATAAATTCCACAAAAAGGCCATGTATTCCTTATAATTCCAGCATTTTAAATAAATTAATCAAGAAAATGTGTTTATTTTCCGTTTTCTTAAGAATTATTTTAACTGCGCCTCACGGTTACGGAAAGTAGTTCGGCGTGGGAGTTTACTGGGATATAAATTTTGGACAGAGACTTGGTACGGGCCAATCAAATGTTAGGGAATTGTGTAAATATTTTTGTGCTGGAATTATTATCATGTATTTTAAACAATCACAATCACAATCAATCAGTCAACCAATCAATTGATCGATCGCTCACTCACTCGCTCACTCGCTAGCAATCAATCTCTTGTCGGCACAACTACGTCACAAGATGAAGTCAACCTTATAGCATTTAACACGAAGCCAGGGATGGGCTGTGGCCTAGGGGTTAGACCACCTGACTTCCAATTCGGTTCAAACCTTGCCTATGTCATCAAAAAATACTTTCCTAGTATTTCCAGCTCACTGGTCTGTTGGATGAGACTTTAATCTGTGGTCCCATCTCTATATGACCTTAGTTGTTGATGGGACGTTAAACCCTTTCACTTTCACTTTGTTTTAACAGAAAGTCTGGCAATGAAATGTATTTTAATTTTCAGGAATAACTACGTCACAAGATGAAGTTTAACCTCATAGCGTTCAACATGAAGGCGCATGTATGGCAATAAAATGTATTTTAATTTTCAAGAACAACGACGTCACAAGATGAAGTTCAACTTGAAAGCGTTCAACACGAGGCACAGATCTGGCAATAAAATGTATTTTAATTTTCAAGAACAACGACGTCACAAGATGAAGTTCAACCTCATAGCGCTCAACACAAACGCACAGGCCTGGCAATAAAATGTATTTTAATTTTCAGGAACAACTGCGTCACAAGATGAAGTTCAACTTGATAGCGTTTAACACGAAGGCGCATGTCTGGCAATAAAATGTATATTAATTTTCATGAATATTCAATAACTACGTCACAAGATTAAGTTCAAGCTCATAGCGTTCAACACGAAGGCCAATAAAATTTGACAATGAAATATATTTTAACAACTGCAAAGTGCAGTTGTTAAAATATATTTTATTGTCAGATGCAATCGAGCAATGTCAACCATCTATTGCAGGAACAACTGCGTCACAAGATGAAAGTTCAACCTGATAGCTTTCAACGCGAAGGCGCAGGTCTGGCAGAACCGGCTGGTCGACGTGAGTCAGACGAGCCTGGAGGGGGCATGGACTTGGATCCAGGGCCTCTCGTGCTGGGGCTCCACCAACACGTACTCCGCCATCCAGCATGCACTTGGCGACCCTGGCACACAGGCCATATACCTGCTGACAGACGGGCGGCCCGACCAGGTCAGTGCTGGGCCCGAGATTATTTTCTGCTCAACTCAAAATTGTGCTCAGCTTGAAATTTTCTGTAATGTATATGGTTTACGAGTACATAAGGACTCGGATCTGAGGTTATAAAGATTTTCAGAGCATGTTTTATGCTCAACACGATGAGCATGGCTCGGAGCGCGGAAAATGTTTCATAATCAGGATATTATTTGACTGTGACTGGCTTTTGATCTGCTTGCCCACTCGGGCAGTCTGATAGAAGCGAAATGCTGGTGTGCCTGACTTTATGCTATTCAATGGAGACCCTGATCAGACTGCGTTGATAACTTGAAATACAGGATATATCTCCCTTGATGTTTGTAAATCCTGTAAAGAAACTTTTACTTCACACTCATTTCTTTATCAGATTTGCAAACGCCGGAGAGAAACGACAGTGTTTCAATTCAATAGTTAAATAAGCACTATGTGTATGACCGAGACTAGACATAGCTTAGCCTTGACCGACTAAACTTCAAAATTGTTTAGCTTATATGAGTACATGCTGAGAGAATTTGTAATCCTGGCCCTGACAAATGAATTAATAATCAATATATATTTCCCCTCCATATTTGATCAGTTTCAAATTTGAAAATCAGATATTTTTCTCCAAAATAATAGCATAGGTTTGTACAATTATAACGGAACATGTCAACAGTTGAATAATCATAATCAACCCCACATGTTCATAGTAGGACTATAATTGAACTACATGTGTGTCACTTTTTCAGCCTCCAAAGTCCATCATCGCGCAAGTCCAGATGGCACACTGTGTTCCGGTCCACACGATCGCATTTAACTGTAACGACACGGAGGCCAACCAGTTCCTCTCTGACCTTGCCCAGGCCACCGGAGGTCGCTACCATTATTTCTCCGAGAAAGGAATTGACCCCGAAGGTCAACCGGAGTCATGGGAGGTAATCTAATTGGGACATCTTGATTTTCAGTCCATTCTTGGCAGAGCTCCAGATAAGTTCTGTATCTAAAGAGTATTATTATACCCCCAGATTTCAAATTCAATGTATTATTAATTTTCTTCTTTATTAAATAGGGAACAAATTATAATAAAAAAATAAAACAAATTAAAAAATTCACTTATTTGAGCAAACAGCTCAACTAAGTAATACTTCCACTTTATTACCGTATTTTCAATCAATGCATAGTTTCACAATGCGTATTCTGCTAAGATAAGTGTGTAAAATACGCCAATACGCACCTTATCTGGATCTCTGTTCTTAGCACATAAAATGTATCTTACCGTAATAATCCTAAATATTCAGACACAATTCTAGGAAACACATATTTTGGATGGGATACTGTCTCGATGGGTCAAATTTGATATTGTCATGGCACCTGACACCAGATCAGGATATTGAGATGCAGCAATGTTAAATTTTAAGTACTGAATCTGGCAACTCTCCAATGCCCATGTGTATATATAGAGAATAGAAGGTTAGTGCCGTGAATGGGAAAAAATATCCGGCAAGGCTCAAGAATTTCTTTATTTCTCATCAGAAGTATATGTTGTGACCACTCATTTGAACTGTCTCGCCGAGACGGTTCAAATGAGTGGTCACAAAATATACTTTGGTTCAGGAATAAGGAAAATAGATAGAGAATAGTAGGTTAGTGCAGTGAATGGGAAAAAATATCTGGCAAGGCTCAGGAAACGGGATGGGTGAGGCTCTGCCGATGGGCGAGGCTCTGCCAGATATTTCCCATTCACGGCACTAACCTACTATTCTATTTATCCTGTCAACACCTACAAATGGCTGTAAAATGCAAAAATAGTATTAACTGGATATCAAAAATGTTTCACGGCACCGTGTTTCACGGCACATACTCACTGTGTTGACGGGATAAATTGGGCTTATGGGTTTTGCTATAATGGTAGATACTGATCAGCCTGTATATTCGCACAGTCTGATCAGGATCTACATGGTTCGCCATTTGCACATCAAAAAATAGAGAAAATAAATTGTAATGTCCGTTAACATTTTAAGGAAACACGGTTATCGCTCGTGGTATCAGTGTGGAAATTTACGTCTGATATAAAATGTATAATAATGCCAATCAATACGTGGGGTAATGGTGCATGAATGTTTATTTTGCCAGAAAATGTATCAGATGATGTCTCTGATATAAAGAACATTTTGTGCCTACTGAGTGGGCATGTACCTTTAAACTAAACTACTATCTGTTCCATTAAACACATTAAATCTAAAAAATATTTACAAGTAAGTACTTTTTCATCAATAACAAAAAAGTCACCCTCTCCAAAAAAAATTGTTTAATGAAAAAAGTCACCCTCCCCAAACAAAATTGTTTAATGAAATTCCATCAAATATTGATTTTATTCCTATGGGAATTTAACATGGGGAGTCAATTTCCAAATTTTTTTGTTTTTTGATCCTGAAGGATCAGAAAAGAAATATTTTGGAAATTGACCTGGCGAGATAGCCTGAAAATGATGTAATTAAGAAAAGTTAGATATTGAAAATCGATGATGCCCCAGACGTTGTTCTAATCGAAGTTACTCATGATTTGTCCCTTAGAGTGAAGATATCCGCCTACTGAAGGACACTCTACGCAAAGGTCTCGATGACGTTGACAAGGTCGCGGATTTGAGGGACGAGTGCGCCAAACTCTCGTGGAAGAAGGAGATAGATACATTGAAGAGGTGTAGCAGGTATGTTGTTTATAAGGTTCTGATTGTATAGCGGTCGCCTGATTGGACAAGTCCGATTCTTCTGGGTAAAAAAATAGTAATCATCAAAACAGTTTTGTATTTGTGTCAAGCAATCAGTCTGTCAATCAGTCAAGCTATGCAAGGGTTCCACTTAATTAATTTTCATACTACACGTACATGTTTTCCATTAACCAGAAAATACACAAATATCCACAAACAGTTTAGATTCAGATGAAATGGCACGTTAAACTATGCACGGGTAGTGTTGAATGCACTAAACCTTATTTCTTGATCCCCATTCAATCATCCATTCCTTTCCAGGAATCATCCTACACCGAAAACCGACCGCCTATCTGCTGTCCCCTCCATGGACCCCCAGGCTCTTTATCGTAACACGCCCTCACCCCCCGCCCGCCCCAGCAGTGCCCCGCCCGATCGTGACTCTGCCACCCCGACATCGTCCCGGGTGTCACAGGTGTCACAATCCGTGGAGACAAAGACGATCACCGCATTGATGGCGAGGACGAAGGGACGACCGTTCACTGCGAGACCGCCGAGTGAGAAGTCAGAAAGGCGTGTTCGACCGGCGAGCGCGAAGGGACCGATGCAGAAACCACTTGCTGCAGGTAGTTTGATTGCCAGTTTCGACAAGCAATTGAGAATGGATGATCTTATTATGCCAGCTATTGCAGTGTGCTGAGAAGTCTACTGCCGTAATGCTGAATTAAATTTTCTTTCCTTTTCTGGTTATTTTCCTCATTTTCACCATTTTTCAAGAAAACATATTATGACAGCACATGTGACAGCACGTGTCTGTCCGAAGTAGGTTGTTGTTGAAAGAAAAAATAGCAGATTGCAGTACAGTAGAGCCTCTCTAAACCGGACACGCAGGCAGTCTGTGTATCCTTGGTTTTATGAGTTTCATTGGTGTATTATATTTATGACGATAATGCCTGTTCAAGTTCGCGAAGCACAGCCGCATACCTTGGCATAGTCATATGTTTGATTTACAGTGGAACATCTCTACAGTGGAACATCCGGGTGTCCGGTTTAGAGAGGTTCCACTGTATTTGTTTCCAGGAGTGTATGCTGAGTTATCCGTGATGCAAAACAGATACCAATATATGAACCTCATCTAAGTAATCTTCAGCAATTTTCTTACAGAAATTATTGTTTGTATTAAGGCAAAAATGTTAAGTTTTCTTTTTTCAATATAATTCATGAACGGCTTCACCGATTTTGATAATATTCTGCCACAATGTGTGGCTAGGGTTGGTGCTGTGTTTTGCATATATACGACACGTGTCCGACTGCCCAAGGTCAAGGTCACTGAGGACTTGTGTTCAGCTTGTTTGTAAAGCCAACATTTTTTTCTTTTTTTTTATTATCAAGGCTGTCAGCAAGGGGATAAGCTTCGTTTAACGATGCCATTTCCTGTTCTGCCATCTTGTTTGACCTTGAGAACAACCATGGTGCATTAGAGTTATTTTTGTTTGACATTGACACTTTCAATAAGTTTCATGACCTTCAGATGACGTTGACCTTGTGCATTGACAGGTCACACGAGAACGAGCCTGCTACGGACGTTGAACAGCAAGGGACATTTCTCCATGGACGAGTGGTTGCTACCGGAGACTCGCCAACTGTTTGAACGTCAGGCTGTAAGACAGAAGAGACTCGCAGAAGGTACTATACATGGTAATTTGGGGAACAGTCAAAACTATTACCCCGAGGTGCTGTGGACGACCTGAGGCACTGAAGCATCGGGCCTGTGCATCGGGCCGTCCATTGCACTTAGGGGCAATATGTTTTGACTGTTCCCCGAATTACCATGAAATGACTGTTTTATTACTCAAACTGTAACAGTGTATGTGACACAGTGAACATAAATTTGCCGTGGTGCGCATCAACAGACCAATCTAAATTACGTTCAATTTTATAACGTAATCTTCGACAAAAATCATGACGTCATGATTTTCAGTGTTGACTATTCCACTGGTATTTTCCCAGGCACGCGGAACTATACCCCACGCACGGCAAAACCCAGGGAATTAGTCGATGTGACACAGAAAATAGTTTTAGACATAAAGAATACTAGGCTGTTGTTGTTACATCAATCGAGGCTAGGGAATATGTAGGAATTTCAAGGCTTGCCGAGGAATTCCTACTGTTTTCGAGCCGAGTCTGATGAACTTCATATCAAAGTTACTACAGGTTGTAGAATCAATGCCTGATAAAGAATTGTCTTCGCATTCATTTAAGGATGGGTTGTATTTAAGGATTGGCTGTGGACTAGAGGTTAGGGCACTGGGCTTCAGTGGGTGGTGGTCGGGCGAATGAGACGGCGTAAATTAACGGTATGGGTTCCTCCTTATAGGAATCATGATTTGCCTGGTTTGGCCCTCAGGTACGTTTTTATCTTTGGCTCTTTAGTTACCTGGGAGTTGAATTGGGTTATTACCCATTATAAAAGTATTAAGATTATTACTGATCCTACTGCTTTTGGGAGGGGCAAAGTGATTCTGGTGTGGCGAGGACCTGGCATCAGATCAGGATTATTCTGATTTCAGGGCTGAATATATAGTTTTGTTATTGTAAATATTCAGTTCTGATTTTGGGATTTTCCCCACATTTGTACATGTACTTGAACTACATGTACTTGTACAGGTATTATATGGGATTTAGTACTAAACCCGGCCTTAAATGACCTTAGCTGTTGATAGGCCGTTAAACCCCAACAAACAAACAAACAAACAAACACTGGGCTTCAATACCAGAGGTTGTGGATTCACAGTATTTTCATTTCACTGGTCTTTCGGATGAGACTTTAAACCGAGGACCCATCACTATATGACCTTGGTGTTGCAGGGACATTAAACCCATTCACTTTTTTCTCATTCATTTGTTTGTAGCATTTATGTATCTGGCATGACTTATTTATTGTTGTAACCTTTTGAAGGTTAATGAAGCCTGCAAATAATTCAAATCATTCACTAAATTCCTAATGTAGACTAATCAGATTTATCCCGTCAACACAGTGCGTATGTGCCGTGAAACACGGTGCCGTGAAACATTTTTGATATCCAGTCAATACTATTTTTGCATTTTACACCCATTTGTAGGTGTTGACGGGATAAATAGAATAGTAGGTTAGTGCCGTGAATGGGAAAAAATATCTGGCGCGGCACGGAAACGGGATGTGCTCGGCAGAGCCTCGCCCATCCCGTTTCCTGAGCCTTGCCAGATATTTTTTCCCATTCACGGCACTAACCTACTATTCTCTATATCTGCTGCACAGGCTAGACAATGTCTACACTAATTGCAAAAAGAAATGCTCTCAATTGTGTCGATCTTGGGGCAAATACAGTGGGACCTCTCCAAACCGGACACCCTGGGAGGTCCCCAGGATGTCTGGTTTGGAGATGTTCCACTGTAAATCAGACATGTAATATCAGAGATACATAACTGAAACACATCTGAGGTAAATATCTATATTTTCCTGAGTGTCTGGTTTAAAGGGGTTTCACTGTATAATGTCAGTTCATGCACGCTTTTCTTCATATGCAACAGGATAAATGGGACTAATGGCGTTTGTGACCTGCAAAGACCCAGGGGCCCGTTTCACTAAAATTTGTTTGACTAAAATGTTTGTAAGTGCAAAATTATGATAGTCTATAAATTTCACATTAACAGTGTTCTCTTGTAAACAATTATTGGATTTACCTTTATTAAGCATAGCCTGCATATGCAGCCTATGCTCAATAAATGTAAATCCATCAATTGAAATTTACAGACGACCCAAAATTTGCACTTACAAACATTTTAGTCATACAAAATTTAGTGAAACGGCCCCCAGATCAGTCTGATCTTGGTTGGAATTATTCATTTGACCAGTGAATCACTCATTACGCTTTTCATGCTGTGGGAGTGTACTCGTTAATCAAGAGTTGGACTGGCCACAAATGCTATAAGCCCCATTTGTTCAGGCACAACCACATATTATGTCATGCAGTGCTCCAGATAAGCTGCGTTTTTGCTTAAATACCCAATTACAATTGCCAAAAACCCAATTGAAATCAGAAGTATCGAGTATCAAAAAGCAATAACAATTGTATGGTACCTTTAACATGCTGCAAAAAACAATAAACAGACCACAAATGTAGCATATTTTTCTAATTTTCCATGAAAACACATCTTGGCATTTCATTAGAATTGTGTCCTTGGAGACAATTCTAATGAAATGCCAAAATATGTTTCATTTCGAAGCAAACTGTTAAATAATTGCTGTCTGTTGATGTGTAAACAGTAGTGTGATTTTATACTACCCAATTAAAATTTTGAAATACCCAATTGCTTCAGAAATGATGGAGTGACAATACTCTATTACTAATTCCTTATCTGGAGCATTGATGTCATGTGATTGACAGACTGACATACAGTCTTTGTATGAGAATCAATTCCATCTTATGATTCAACTTTTCAGGCTCATATTCAGATGATGAAAATGACAATGGTGAGATTTCCACCTATACGTAATCGGATCAGTTCTTATTTATATTACCTCCTCTTTATTAATTTCTGGTTTTACGAAAGCTCCAGATAAGCAGCATATTTAGATTTCATCTTACTTCTTGACAATTCGAAGCTTCATAAAGTGATCACAATAACATCTGGTTGGCTGTCTTTGCTGTTTTGTCTGCAGCCTTCTGTCTACTGGTTAACACTTTCCAGGGGCAGATCTGGAGGTGGGGGGGGGGTCGGTTCCAGGGTTGCAACCCCCCGTTCAGCCACAGAGTTTACATAGATCACAGTTTACACCAGTTGGAGTCTGAATTTAAATGCCGTAAAACACAGCAAAATGCATTTCGAAGAGCTCGAAAATAGGACAACCCCCTAGTTGCGAACAGCAACTCTTGCTCCCACCCCCCCCCCCCCCCCCCCCCCCCCCTCTTAATTTTTTTTGTCGTCTGCTGTCTATTTTTCCATTTTCCATTTTTATCATCAAAAACATGCTTTGACAGCACTTTTAGAATAATTTACAACATGCTTTGACAGCACTTTAGAATCATTTCCATTGGAAATGATTCTGAAGGGCTGTCGAACCATGTTTTTATTGAGAAATAAGGCAAAATATAAAATTTATTGCTTCGGCATGTGTGCCATTGTATTTGATTTTGGAGAAATAAAAATCTTCTGATATGTTGCTGATATGGAGCTGTGTAGTGTTGTAGTATATATGCCTCATATTGATTTGACCGAATAATACATTTGATGTATTATGTATATTAAAATATATTTAAAAGTTCTCTTTAATACTAATTTTGATTTGAAATTTGAAAACCAAGGAGTCAGAGAGGCAATAAATCCATTATACTATTTAATTTATAAATGTGTGTATGTGTCAATTGTGAGGCATATTTAATAACATGACCCACATAGAATTTCTTCTTTGATTCCTTATTTCCAGTAGAAGATTATGGTCTCTCTACACAGTTAGTCAGTATTGTATGAACAAGGTGTCGTTCTTATGGTGGGTTGTATAGTGCACTTCCTTGAATGGTCGTAGGCTGGATATAACAATTCATTCCCACGAATTAACAATTCGTTCCCGTGGGAACGAATTGTTAATTCGTGGGAACGAATGGCCGGGAACGAATGGCCTGAGACATTGTGATTGTCAAATTGCCATATTCACTCCAATATAAGAACTCAATACCGGTGTAACAGAAAATCTCCCCCCCCCCTGGAAATCTCCCCCCCCCCTTAAGCCTAGGAAATATTCCTCCTGTAAATTCTTCCCCCCCCCCCATCACCACCTTCACAGACACTGTCCACAAAACTTTTAATGTATTTTCATATACATTGTTGATATTGTGCTCAGGAGCATACAAAATGCACATGCTAGAACCAGTCTGTTGGTAACAGAGAACGTAATATCCCTACATGTATACCCAACTAACATAGTCATAATATTTTCTAGGAAAATCTCCCCCCCCCCCACCAATACATGCCACATGCTATCTGTTCTACACCAACATACATTATTTCATCAGAAATACTCCCCCAATCGTGGTTTATTCTTGTCTACAAAGAGACATTCACATCCGCTATGCATATGGTAGATGGTTGGGGGGGAATATTTCCTAGGAAAATCTCCGCCTCACCATCAATACATGCCACATGCTTGCTGTTCTACACCAACATACATTATTTCATCAGAAATACTCCCCCAATCGTGGGTTATTCTTGTCTACAAAGAGACTTTCACATCCGCTATGCATATGATAGATGGTTGTGGGGGGGGAAATATTTCCTTGGAAAATATCCCCCCCCCCTCACCAATATATGCCACATGCTATCTGTTCTACACCAACATACATTATTTCATCAGAAATACTCCCCCAATCGTGGGTTATTCTTGTCTACAAAGAGACATTCACATCCGCTATGCATATGGTAGATGGTTGTGGGTGGGGGATATTTCGTAGGAAAATCTCCGCCCCCCCCCCACCACCAATACATGCCAAATGCTATCTGTTCTACACCAACATACATTATTTCATCATGAGGGAGGGGGGTATTCTTGTCTACAAAGAGACATTCAAGATGTCATCCAAGATGGCTGCCGAAAGGTCAAAAGGTCGTTCTTTTATTAGAGATTTCAAAATTCTTCTTCACATGAACCGCTTGGCCCATGGTAGCCAAACTTAAAAGTTATGGTCCATGGGTGAAGCCTTTTCAGATTTGTTAAAATGGAGGTCATCGCTAATCCAAGATGGCCGCCGTCTAAAAATAGCATAAATTCTTAACAAATCTTCTTCTCATGAACCGCTAGCCGGATTTCGACGAAACTTGGTAGGAATGATCGATGTACATTGCTCTTTCAAAGTTGTTAAAATGGTGACCCCGGGGTCAAAAATGGGCATGGCCCGTGGGGTCAAATTGGGGTCAAATTTTATTTTTGACCGAATATGGTCATTTCATATATCAAATTCAAGGTATCAATGAGGCGATCACTCTGGTGCATTTTCTGTCGAAATCGGATTGTTATGTCATCCAAGATGGCCGCCGAAAGGTCAAAAGGTCGTTCTTTTATTAGAGATTTCAAAATTCTTCTTCACATGAACCGCTTGTCCATGGTAGCCAAACTTAAAAGTTATGGTCCATGTGTGAAGCCTTTTCAGATTTGTTAAAATGGAGGTCATCGCTAATCCAAGATGGCCGCCGTCTAAAAATAGCATAAATTCTTAAAAAAATCTTCTTCTCATGAACCGCTAGCCGGATTTCGACGAAACTTGGTAGGAATGATCGATGTACAATGCTCTTTCAAAGTTGTTAAAATGGTGACCCCGGGGTCAAAAATGGGCGTGGCCCGTGGGGTCAAATTTTATTTTTGACCGAATATGGTCATGTTATATATCAAATCGAAGGTATCAATGAGGCGATCACTCTGGTACATTTTTTGTCCAAATCGGATTGTTATGTCATCCAAGATGGCCGCCGAAATGTCAAAAGGTCGTTCTTTTATTAGAGATTTCAAAATTCTTCTTCACATGAACCGCTTGGCCCATGGTAGCCAAACTTAAAAGTTATGGTCCATGGGTGAAGCCTTTTCAGATTTGTTAAAATGGAGGTCATCGCTAATCCAAGATGGTGAACCATTTTCAGATTTTGTAAAATGAGAGTCATCGCTTAATCCAAGATGACCGCCATCTAAAAATAGCACAATTTTTTTAAAACACATGAACTCAATGTCACATTCTCCTCTGGTGTTCATGGAGTCAGGTGAGCGAATTAGGGCCATCATGGCCCTCTTGTTTATGTTCCCCTTTCTTATATTACCAAATGACATACATTGTGCCTATGTGCACATGTTTGGTGGGAAATAATTCTACTTTGTAGCATTCAAACAAACTTTTGGGTGGGGGGGAGAATTTCCAGGGTGGGGGGGAGAATTTCCTAGGGTCGAGCCTGGAAATATTCCCCCCGGGGGGGGGGGAGAATATTTTCAGGCTCGACCCTCGAAATCTTCCCCCGCGGGGGGGAAGATTTCCAGGGGGAGAATTTCCTGTGACACCGGAACTACCTTTTACACATTTCTTTACCAATGGTTTGATGACAATATGAAAACAATGTTTGTGTATATATACTCAAGGCCAAAAGAAACTTTACAGTATATGGTTCGATATTTCGTGAACAAGTATGTTTAAAAACCTGATGTAAAATGTTTTTTAATGCTGAATATAATCTGCAACTACTGAACCAAAACATTAGATGCATGTGTTTAAAGAGATTGTGTAAACAATGAAATGACAACAACACCCTTCATTTCAAAAACTGCAGTAAAGAGAACACAATTTGGGAACTTTCCTAGTCTATATTATCCAGAGCATAAAATGGATCGCCTACAGTGATCACAATGATGAATTGAACGTATTCAGTACCTAGTGTGCCCACCTTGGGTGTTGATCACTGTTTGGCAACGTCTGCGCATTGAATGTACACATGACCGAATGACACGTTGAAGCATTGCTTCCCATTCTTCCTGAAGAGCTACTTCAAGCTGTCTAACATTATCGGGTGGGATTTAGTCTTGACCAAACTCTGCGTCCCATCTCATCCCAGACATGCTCTATAGGATTCATGTCTAGGCTGAGAGATGGCCAGGGCATGACATTGGCGTTACTACTATGTAGATATTTGGTTGTTATACAAGCTGAATGGGGTCTGGCATTATCATGGTGGAATCATTATTATCCCGTGCTAATGTCTCTCATTCAATATTTATCCCGTCAACACAGTGCGTATGTGCCGTGAAACACGGTGCCGTGAAACATTTTTCATATCCAGTCAATACTATTTTTGCATTTTACAGCCATTTGTAGGTGTTGACGGGATAAATAGAATAGTAGGTTAGTGCCGTGAATGGGAAAAAATATCTGGCGCGGCACGGAAACGGGATGTGCTCGGCAGAGCCTCGCCCATCCCGTTTCCTGAGCCTTGCCAGATATTTTTTCCCATTCACGGCACTAACCCACTATTCTCTATCTATTTTCCTTATTTCTGAACCAAAGTATATGTTGTGACCACTCATTTGAACTGTCTCGGCGAGACGGTTCAAATGAGTGGTCACAACATATACTTCTGATGAGAAATAAAGAAATTATGGGGCCTTGCCAGATATTTTTTCCCATTCATGGCACTAACCTACTATTCTCTATCTATTTTCCTTATTTCTGAACCAAAGTATATGTTGTGACCACTCATTTGAACCGTCTAGGTGAGACGGTTCAAATGAGTGGTCACAACATATACTTCTGATGAGAAATAAAGAAATTATGGGGCCTTGCCGGATATTTTTTCCCATTCATGGCACTAACCTACTATTCTCTATCAGTTGGCCCATGAATTATGTGTCTGTTTAGACAATACATAATTGTCATCACTAGGCGATTCGTTTTATGCTCGGGATATCAATATTTACTATTGAAACTGTGTTCCCATTACTGCAGTTTTTGAAATGTAGGGTGTTGTTGTCTTTTCATTGTTTACACAATCTCTTTAAACACATGCATCTAATGTTTTGGTGCGGTAGTTGCAGATTAGGTTCAGCATTAAAAAACATTTTACATCAGGTTTTTAAACTGACTTTTTCACGAAATATCGAACCATTTATATACTGTAAAGTTTATTTTGGCCTTACGTATATTTGTGTTCAGTAGTTAACTCTTTGTATGCTGGGAAACTTGTTAGCTATAAATAGTTAAAAAATATCATACAAAAAAATCAATATATTTAACTTGTTGTGTGCTGGGAAACGTGTGGGCTATAAATAGTTCAAAATAAAATGTCATCGGACATTAATATTTATTCTCTGTATTTTTTAAAAAAAAAATTGTGTTCCTTTAATAAACTTGATATCAAAAAGACACTATCCTGATATTCTCTTTGTAGATATAGCTACTACCTATTCTTTCAGTGGAAACTTTCTTTCTTCTTTAGAAATTTATCCCTTTTAGAAGTATCCCTTTTATGCCCCTGGTCTCAGTAGAGCCGGAGGCATATAATGTTTGGACTGTGTGTCCATCCGTGTGTTCGTGTGTGTGGCACATTAAGAAGTTTGCTGGAGTTTGGAAAATCTGCCACCCGGGGGCATTTGTGTCACATTTTCTTGTTATTATTAAAATGTGTACTTACTTGATCCCAGGCATAATTAGATCGCTGTGTGTCCACATTTATGAGGAGATAATCTTTAGTTTTAGCAAGGGGATTATCTATCGTAGATGTAGATGTAGGCAAATATTATCTGTCTTACCATATCTTTATATCCAATCATATCCTTATATCCATTCATTGCCCGCACATAAAAATCTGAAAAATGTGTCATTTGTGATATACCGTGCAGCCTCTCCACAATGACCACCCATGGTGAGATTCAAAATTGTAAATAGGGTAAATAAATATATTGGTAATTATCCAATTGAGATATAAAATAATGGCTGTTACAGAGGGATTGGTCTAGAGAAAATAAATATGTTTTAGGTGATTATTTGATTGGGATGTAAAATATTGGCTGCTATAGAAAGGGGTTGTTGTAAAAAGGTTATTGTTCACGTATTTTCAACTGTGTAGGCCTCGACAAATCCACTCGTCCACTCGTATTGGCTAGTGAATTTTCGATCTGGACGAGTGGTAATTTGAAGAGACAGTGCAGCATAAATATTAACCCTTACACCGCTATCTTAATTTTTGTCTTATGCTGTTTATTTTCTATTTTCCATTTTTATCATCAAAAACATGCTTTGACAGCACTTTAGAATAATTTACAACATGCTTTGACAGCACTTTAGAAGCATTTCGGTTGGAAATGATTCTGAAGTGCTGTCAAACCATGTTTTTTATTGAGAAATAAGGCAAGATATAAAAGCAACAGTGGATGACAATTGTTGTGTGTAGCGGTCTAAGGGTTAACACTTACAGGAATGTATGAGTTGATATCTGGGCTGGATGAGTGGAAAATTAAGAATGTATCAATGCCTGCTGTAACAGATATCATACGCTAATCAATTAGTTCTTCATTGTAACAATTATCAAGTTATACTTTGACTTATATTTCACACTATCTTTTCAGTATTTGAAAGATTTGGTCTAGCTCCATTCCTAATAAATATAGGTTCTTTCCTTATTGTATTTACGTTGTTTCGTGGGTGGCTGTCTGTCTGGGGCTTAAATGGGGCTTATGGAATTTGCTAGACGTATCGCAAATGCCATAAGCCCTATTTCTCCAAGTCACATTTGTGACTGTGACTGGAGAAATGGGGCTTTTGGGATTTGTGACCAGTGTAACTCCTGATAAAACTGCACACTCCTGTAGCCTGATAACAATATATATTGCTTGTTACTGGTGTCTCATTGATAGAATGGCGGTCAGTGCAGATCCTGATCAGCCTGTGCGGATGCACAGGCTGATCTGGATCTACACTGGTCGCAAAACCCATAAACCCCATTTCTCCAGTCACGGCCACATTTAAGTCCATTCACGCACTATAAAATCGAAGTGTCTTGCCCTTGGCAGTCGGTGTAAATCTTGATCAGACAATCTGATCAGGGTCTGCACTATTTAGACTATTTGTTCACCAATCTTATGATATTCAATGTTTAAATTTTGAGAATTTTAAGAATTTGTAAATGTCTAAAATGAATTCAATCAATCAATCAATCAATAAGTTTGAAATCACATTTTCAGTGCTGGAGGAGTTTGGATTATCACCGAGAGTTGTGGATATAGGTTGTACAGTGTGTGTGGTTGTGAAGTATACTTTGCTACTTAAAAATAACATAATCCATTGCTTTCTGGACACCAATTCATGATATGTTATACAGCATAAAGATTATAGTTAACCCTTTCAACCCTAAGTTACTGGAATCGCCTGTGATATGTGAATTTAACTATTTGCATGCTGGGAAATTTGTGGGCTATAAATAGTTCAAAAATAGCAGATGACAATTCATTATATTGTCTTTTATTTCTCCTTATAAATGTCATGAATATGTCTTGGAATTTCATTAGAATTGTGTCCGGAGGACACAATTCTAATGAAATTTCAATACATATTTACAGAGAGAAATAAAACATATACTCGTAATTCGTTTGGCGGATATTTTCGCCGCTAGCATGCAAAGAGTTAAGGACCAATCCAATTGTCACAAAATGATTTTCAGACTTTAGAAATTACTTGCAAAAAGTGTGGATCCTGATGAGATGGCTCTTTACGAGCCGGCTGATCAGAATCTTCACTGTTTACAAATATCAGGAAAGAGGTATCTAGTGTTGAAAGGGTTAATAAAATAATATCCAATTAGGATATAAATAATGGCTGTAACAGAGATGTTGTACAGATTTCACTGATTATGGTTGTGTATTTTGCTTAACCCTTTCACCCCTAACTGGAATGGATTTTGATATGTTAATTTTACAACAAATCTAACTGTCACACAATGATTTTCAGACTAATCCATTTATGAAAACGGTGCGTTTTTGTTCGAAACATGGAAATTACTTGCAAAAAGTTCAGATCCTGATGGGCCATCTCATCTGGATCTACACTGTTTGCCAATAACACTATACTATACTATAGTGGTGTTGAAAGGGTTAATTGTTAATAAAATACAAACACATTCATATGACCTTAAACGTTGTTCTATTGTGTTCTATAGTGTTATATTGTGACTATGGCGTAAATATTCAAATTAACTTCTAGTAAACATACGTAAATTAAGTGTTATTGCTATTAATAATTAATATGTTTGTTGGCTGTGTGAATTTTTTGAGTGCCAATAATGATGTACTGAACTTTGATAGACCTTCAAACTGTGTGTAAATGTTGTTGAATTAGCTTAATGCTATCATTCTAAAATAGTATATAGACAGGCTGATGGGAAGTAAAGTTTGTTATTTTATGTTAATTTCCAGACCAATCCAATCATCAGAAAATTATTTTCAGATGAGTTAATTTATGTTTGTTCTCAAAAATAAGAAAATTACTTGCAAAAAGTGCAGATCCTGATGAGACGGCTCGTCACGAGCCGGCTCATCTGGATCTACACTTTTTGCTAATACCACTATACAGGCCTATGGTGTTGAAAGCGTTAATGCTTTACAAGTTAACGATGTGCCATATTACTGAAGAAAAAAATGCAAATATTCCTCATCAGAAGTATATGTTTGTGACCACCATTTGAACCCTCCTCTCACCATTGTAAGTAACAGACCAATGATAATGTTGATAGTTTTCTTAGCTTAATTTTTATGCCACGCTTGTAGAGCTACGATGAATATAGTGTTTGGACTGTATGTGTCCATTTGTGTGTCCATGGATCCGGTTAAGAAGTTTGCCAGAGTTTCTACAATCTGCCACTGGGGACATTTGTGTGCCGACAGGCCATGTTTTCTTGCAAAGGCTCATACAGACAAGTCCAAAACAGAAACTCCTATTCTTACAGAACTGTGGCCCGTTTCACTAAACGTCGTACGACTAAAATGTACCCAAGTGCAAATTTAGGATCGTCTGGAAATTTCAATTGATCAATTTACATTTATTGAGCATAGGCTGCACATGCAGCCTATGCTCAATAAATGTTAATCCAATAATTGTTTACAAGAAAACATTGTTAATGTGAAATTTACGGACTATCATAATTTTGCACTTCCGAACAGTTTAGTCGTACATGTACACAGTTTCGCGAAACGGCCCCCAGTTCTCTCCCAATGGGCATGTATACTTAAGTAGAACAATGAATGGGCAAATGATTGCCAAATATATTGATATATAACATTATAGTGTATATATGAAAACAACAGAGATCCAGATAAGCTGCGTATTTGCGTAAATACCCGATTAAAATTGCCAGAAACCCAATTGAAATCAGAAGTAGCAAGTATCAAAAAGCAATAACAAATTTGTGGTACCTTTATCATGCTGCAGAAAACAATAATCAGACCACAAATATGGCATATTATTCTTATTTTCCATGAAAACACATCTTGGTATTTCATTAGAATTGTCTCCTTGGAATGCCAAGACATGTTTTCATTTTGAAGCAAACTATTCAATAATTTCTGTCTTTTGATGTGTAAACAATAGTGTGATTTTATTTTATGCAATTAAAATTTTGAAATACCCAATTGCTTCAGAAATGGTGGAGTGACAATAGCATTGTTAAGGTATATTAAGAGGTTAACAAATGCGATCAATTATAAATACCTGTACATTGGATAGCGTTGACAGGGCTCCAGATAAGGAATTAGTAATTGAGTGTTTTCACTCCTGTATTTCAAAATTTTAATTGGGTAAAATAAAATCACACTACTGTTTACACATCAACAGACAGTAGTTATTGAATAGCTTGCTTTGAAATGAAAACATGTCTTGGAATTTCATTAGAATTGTCTCCTTGGAGACAATTCTAATGAAATACCAAGATGTGTTTTCATGGAAAATAAGAAAAATATGCTATATTTGTGGTTTGTTTATTGTTTTCTGCAGCATGATGGATGTACATGTACCACAAAATTGTAATTGTTTTTTGATACTTGCTACTTCGCATTTCAATTGGGTTTTTAGCAATTTTAATTGGGTATTTAAGCAAATACGCAGCTTATCTGGAGCTCTGGTTGAAATGTTCATTAATTCTATCTCTACCATTCTCAGTATTAAATTTGTCACAAGTCACAATCATAGTTATGTTAGCCAAGCGAAGCTAAGATTCAAACAATCAATTTCATTGACAATTGGCAACATTTCACACACATTCTAGGGCATTCTCAGAAAGTTTAATAACAAACCTGCCACATTTCATGAGTTGATTGCGATATCATCCTCTCACCACATTTGTTGGCAAACAACAATGGAATTTATTTATTATATGACTGAGAAGTCCAGCCAATGAGATTGCCCAATAGAGGATCACATGATTGCGGACATATATGATGTTCACCTGATATTCTAAAAGGGTGATATTCTAAAAGGTGATATTCTAAAAGGGTGATATTGACCTGGATGCGCGAGTCACTGATCACGCAACGGAAACATGACATGGTTCAATGACGAGCCAATTGAACAAAACTACGCAAATATCATCATCCAATCAACAACAAGCTTACAAATGCACTTCTCACTTGACAACAAAACGGCAATAATGGATGCAAACTGAAGCAAACTTGTATATAAATGTCCGTCGGTTTCAGCAAAACCATAAGTCATATAATGAAACGATTATTGTCGGTGTACATGAGATTTACGGACCTTTCCTAAGGTCCGTAAATCTTGTGTACACCTCCTCAAACGACTTTAATTGTATATTGGCACATTTGTTATAATTTGTTGGCTACAAATTTCCTAACTTGCTTGTTTATTCATATCTTCCAGTGGAGGCAAGACAACAGCGACAGGAGAAGCTTACAAGCCGACGACAATTTTACAAATACAAGCACACGTCCGTGAAACAATGGCTGAGGAAGAACGGTCTCATCGCGAAGCAACTTACGTTGTTGGACGCATTGGCGCCGACGTTTATTCGTCAGAAGTCCAAATACGTACCAATCCTTGACAAACATGTGCTGTCAAAGGTGTTTGATGAGGTAAATGTCCGTTGTTGTCTGATTAATTAGTTGGCCAAAATAACACTTTTCTGCATCAGTGGGCTGTTCACCCTCCTCTAAACCATTTTAATTGTTTCAGCGATTGTTATTTTCCATGTGTGAGCAATACATGATCTGAGGAGATAAGCCGATAGAAATTTGGAATCAATCAACCAACCAATTAACAGTCTGTGACTTGTGTAGCTTCAATTCCGTACACATCTACAGTGTCTGTTCAGGGTCTACATTCAATCAGCCAGTCAACCAATCAGTCAATCAATCCACTAAATCTTTCAATCGGCCACTAAATGAATGAATGAATCGATCAATTATCGACGTGTACTGCGGCCTTGGGGTTCAAACAGTTCCCGAGTGCCACGTCAAATGTTTACCCACAGATTGGACATGGTCGAACCTTATATTAAATCAACCAGTAAATCAAGCAACAATAAATTCCCATGTTTCAGGTATTACCAATCGCCCATGTTTCCAACAAGGCCAAAAGACCAATAAAGTTGATCAACCCGAACGCTGCCAACCTACAAGGATATGAAGAAAGGTTGACGAAGGCGATTGGCTTGTTTGAAAGGTAATATTGGATGAAATATTATTTACTGTGATTACTAAAAGACATTTGGCTTTTCATTGTTACTCAAGAAGTTAGCCAGTCTTTGACCAGAAAGTTGGTTAACTCTTTGCATGCTGGGAAACTTGTGGGCTATAAATAGTTCAAAACCAGCGGACAAGAATTCATCATATTTTCTTGTATTTCTCCCCGTAAATATCATGAATATGTCTTGGAATTTCATTAGAATTGAGTCGTGAGGACTCAATTCTAATGAAATTTCAAGACATATTTACAGAGAGAAATAAAACATATACATGTACTCCTAATTCGTTTGGCGGATATTTTCGCCGCTAGCATGCAAAGAGTTAAGGAGTTTGTACACGTTTCTGTATCATGCCAGAAGTTTAGTAATACTGGGATGTCTTTAACCCTTAGAATGCGGGAACCGAAAATAGTCGTCTGCTGCTGTGTCATATTTTATCAATTCTCTCGGTAAAAACATGGTTTGTCAGCATTTTAGAATCATTTCCATTGGAAATGATTTTAAAGTGCTGTCAAACCGTGGTTTTTATAAGAAAAATGGGACATAAAAAATAAACAGCAGACGTCAAATTTTTATTCAGCATTGTAAGTTCTGAATTTTTACAGTTCTGAATTTCACAATTTCGGTGATCCATTGTCTATTATATCTACCACCTGGGGACAAGTGATCCAGTGTAGTTACACTGTGTATAAAGGCCAGCCATGGGAAGAGAAAAATCTGGCCTTTGTTCGCAGGCAGAGCTCCAGACAAGGGGCGTATTTTACACACTTATTTTAGCTGAATACGCATTGATTGCCAACAGTGGGAGTTCAAAATAGGTGGTGATGGTTCTCAAGTGTTTTATTGCGTGATTATTTATGGCAACAAAAACATGGCTACTATAGACAGGTAATTTCTAATCGGAGACAATTTTAACATAGGGTCAACTGTATCTCAGGGATGGGTTGCGGTGTAGGGGTTAGAACAACTGACTTCCAATCAGGAGGTTGTGGGCTAAAACCACTCCTTAAAAAACTACTTTCATAGTATTTCCATCACACTAGCAGGGCACCAGATAAGGAATTTGTAATTGAGTAGTTTCACTCCATCATTTCTGAAGCAATTGGGTATTTCAAAATTTTAATTTGGTTAAATAAATTCTCGCTACTATTTCCATATCAACAGACAGCAATTATTGAGTTTGCTTTGAAATGAAAGCATATCTTGGCATTTCATTAGAATTGTCTCTTGGAGACAATTCTAATGAAATACCAATATGTGTTTTCATGGAAAATAAGAAAAATATGCTATATTTGTGGTCTGTTTATTGTTTTCTGTAGCATGATACAGGTACCACAATTATTGCGTTTTGATACTCGCTACGTCGGATTTCAATTTGGTTTTTCGGCACTTTTAATTGGGCATTTACGCAAATAAGCAGCTTATCTGGGGCTCTGCACAAGTCTTTCGGATGAGATTTGAAACTCCTGTCCCTAAATGACCTTAGCTGTTATAGGGACGTTAAACCCATTCACTTTCACTTGTTAACTGTATTTATGTTGTGTTGCAGGCGCCTGGACCACCTTATATGGGATGCTGTGCCCCAGGATGTTCTCGAGGCCGAGTAAGTACCGTCACAGCCGAGATATTCGGACACAATTTAGTCTGAAATACAGTCGAACCTCCCCGATCGGCCACCTCTCTACAACAATGCCCTCTCTAGAACAGCCGATATTTTATATCCGAATACACTATTGCCTCTATCTTTAATTTCCCTACAACGGCCACCTCTCTGAATGTTACAACAGCCGATAGGTTGCACTGCACACAAGTACTTCAAGACACGCGTGGGTGTTTTGCGATCACGAACAGACATACTCGGAGATAAATCAATAATTGACATTTATCTCCGAGTATGTCTGTTCGTGATTATTGACATTTATCTCCGAGTATGTCTGGTCGTGATTGCAAAACACCCACGCGTGTCTTGGAGTACTTTTCTGTCTTTTTTACAGTGTAACAATCTCTCTAGACCTCACATGGTGTCTGGTTTAGAGAGGTTCCACTGTATAATTGTTTCCCACAATAAAGAGTGTCCCAATATTTAGTGTTAGTATAGTTATGCCGGTTTTCAGATAACAATGTATTTGGATACAATTTGCTTGGAGAAACCTCTATTTTATAGGGGTTTCCCAAAATAAATGGTATATAAATATTTCGGGTTATTACTGTATTCTAGATCTATCTAGTCTGTGTATGACCTTGCTACAGAATGGAAGTAAAACTAAATTCAATCCATCAGTCCCAAAGCTGGGTACCGTTGTTTGTGGTCCAGCTTTGAAATTACCTTCAGCATTACGGTGTTTTATTTTAATGATTTTGAATGAAATATGATATATTCTATAAACGTGGCTGTGTCTGGAGAAATGGGGCTTATGGTTTTTGCGACCAGTATAGATCCTGATCAGACAGTGTATCCGCACAGTCTGATTTGTTATCAGGCGTGGGCTATTTGTTCAGGAGCTACACTGGTCACAAATCCCGTAGGCACAATTTCTTCAGTCACAGCCACAAATGATAATAAAGTTTGACATGATTTTCAAAGCACATCTAAATCTATATTTTATAAATGTGGCTGTGACTGTAGAAATGGCGCTTTTGGTTTTTGCGACCAGTGCAGATCCTGATCAGCCTGTGCATTCGTACAGTTTGATCAGGATCTGCACTGGTCGCCATTCCATCAATGAAACACCTGTAATGTTTAAAAAAACAAGCAATATAGATTGTTATCAGGCGTGGGCTATTTTATCAGGAGCTACACTTGTCACAAATCCCATAGATGCCATTTCTTCAGTGACGGCCACAAATGATAATAAAGTTTGACATGATTTTCAGAACGCATGTAAATCTAATGACATAATTATGCTCTGCCATTTTCAACTTTTTAACTTCATGATTTACGGAATATAACGGTAAAACATGATGATGTTTAATATTGTAGGCAATTCTACAGTTGTGCATAGAAGGACATGTTTAGTCAGACAATCACATAATGAGACACGCCATGTGATTTTGTACCTATTAAGAACATAGGCAAATTTTCTTGAAAAATATTAAAGAAACTGTGATATGTTCTGTAAATGGCATTGAAGATGACAACATTTTCATAGCAAATGCGGAAATGACGTTCGATGTCATTTATGGAAAATATCGTAAATTTTGTAAATATTTTTCATGAGATATCGCACATGTTCTTAGGTACAAAGATTATGTTGTACTTTTAGTGCTAATTACAATGTACATTTTCTCCATACGGGTACATTCCGACCTGAAAAGTTTATTTATTTATGCTAATTTGCCATTTTGTAGGTTCGGTGAAGACAAAGGCCCAGTCTCATTCGCAAACAACCGTGATTGGTTCATGAAAGCATTTAAAGACGCCAATAAAAATGTGGAGGACATTCTCTTACTTGAAGAGGAAATCTCGAAGGCCGAACGTTTCCTTCAACAGTCGAAAGATCTGCGAAAAGCTGCAAACCCCAAATATTATGACAGTGATGAAGATGACCTCACCGTTTATGACGACAAAGCTAGCTTGAAATCGGGCCTGTCTGACCACTCGAAGGAAATTTCCCGCTCAAAAGACTCTGTTCGATCAAAGGACTCGTCTATGTCTTCAGGATCAAAGGGAAGCTTGTCGTCTCTACGAAGGCAAAACATGGAGGTAATTCCGTCATTCTGATGTTCCGGAGTTACTGTTCTTTGCATGCCTGCATGTATGAGACTTTTATTGACTTCATACAGTGAAGAGCTGATTATACTGATGTTCCAGAGTTACTGTTCTTTGCATGCCTGCATGTATGAGATTTTATTGACTTCATACTCTGAAGAACTGATGATGTGAGAGGCTTGCAGCAGGGACTGTGATTACAAAACTTTCTATGTAAAGTATGTAAGTCGTTGTCAAATTCAAAATCAGAAAGTTTGATTGGCTGATGCTGAGCCAATTTTGGATATGAATTTAGAGATCGTGTGCAGAAAGTTTTAAAAGCATGACCACAGAAATAAAAAAAACTGTTAAAAACTGCCAAAATTAGTAAAACTGCAGAAATTCATTCACTGACTAATTTAAATGTTTGCATTTAACTGAAAAAAACATATTTTCATTTTCCTTGAAATTGTGGTGTATATTTTGTTTATATGGAAGTAGGTGGTTTTAACAATTGAAAACGCAAGTTGGAAGCCTCAAACAAATTACTTCTGCATGTTTGTGTTATTATTTATAGTTCATGTTTTAGAAGAATTTAAAACGTATGAAGAATGTGTGACGGTAAACACCAACCTGTGTATTGGAAATTATTTAGTATTACCTATGTTAGCAGACATCCCTCTATAATTCAAAACAACATATATTTTTTCTAAGAAATAAAGGTAAATATGAAATCAGCAGACGGCACTTTTCTTTTCCCGCCTGAAAAGGCATTTGGAACCCTTTTCTCATAATGAATTGTGGCTGTGACTGGAGAAATGGGGCTCATGGGATTTGTGATCAGTGTAGCCCCTGGTGAAATAGCACACTCCTGTCATCTGATAGCCAACTATATTGATGTCTAGAAGGATAATGGGTGTTTCATTGATTGAATGGCGGACAGTGCAGATCCTGATCAGCCTGTGCGGATGCACAGGCTGATCAGGATCTACACTGATCGCAAAACCCATAAGCTCCATTTCTCCAGTCACAGCCGCAATGTAGTTTATTTATGTGTTCAGAATCTCAAAATTCACAAATTTGCATTTAACACTTTCAACTCGGTAAATCACAAATCCAATTTGTGCAAAAAGTGTAGATCCATAGGAGATTATTCTCATGTGCTGTCAAAATATGTTTTGTTGTAATGAATATGGATAACAATGGGTAACATATTGACAGTTATTTTCAAACCTCTAAAGAGTTTTGTGTATAAATATATATGTAATATGAGACGCACCATGTGATTTTGTACCTTCGAACATCTGCGTAATTTCATTAAATACGTTTACAAAATTTACAATATTTTTCATAAATAAAGTCGAAAGTTGACAAAATTTGCAGAGTACATGCAGAATACAATTCCGCATGTACTCTGAAAATGTTGTCAGCTTTTGACGCCATTTACGGAAATATTGTAAATTTGTATTTCATGAAATTACGCTGATATCCGAAGGAACAAAATCTTATGGCGTGTCTCGTATATATGAGCAAATCATATAACATGTCCTTTTTATGCGTTTATCTGCTGACAGATGTTGTTCTTCGTAATTGCGCTAATCTCTGTAAGAAAAAACAGCGACCTTGTAACAGTTACAATCAGCGATGCATATAAATATTGAGTTTTTCAATTGGTTTGTATGTGCGCTGTATTCTACATGTCTGCTATTTGTATTTGTCTGGTTAGCCTGGTAATGGTTTGTTTGATCAGTTCATTACTGATTTATATAAATATGTCTTGAAAAATAAATAAAACCTATTTACAATTATATGCACTGTATATAAACAGCAGGGCTCAGTTGCTCAAAACCTCTGTTAGCTTAACAGACTGTTAAATCCTTAACAAAGTTAAGGATTTAACAGTCTGTTAAGCTAACAGAGACTTTGAGCACCCAGGCACTGGTAGCTTAATAGTTGAATATACCGGTAGACTCCGTCTTGAAAAATAAATGAAACCCAGGGCTCCAGATAAGGAATTAGTAATTGAGTATTGTCACTCCACCATTTCTGAAGCAATTGGGTATCTCAAAATTTTAATTGGGTAATATAAAATCACACTACTGTTTACACATCAACAGACAGCAATTATTGAATAGTTTGCTTCGAAATGAAAACTTGTCTTGGCATTTCCAAGGAGACAATTCTAATGAAATATCAAGAAATGTTTTCATGGAAAATAAGAAAAATATGGTATATTTGTGGTCTGTTTATTGTTTTCTGCAGCATGATAAAGGTACCACAAATTTGTTATTGCTTTTTGATACTCGCTACTTCTGATTTCAATTGGGTTTTTGGCAATTTTAATTGGGTATTTAAGGAAATACGCAGCTTATCTGGAGCACTGAAAACCTATTTACAATTATATGCACTGTATCTAAACAGCAGGTAGCTTAATAGTTGAATATAGACTCCGTCCTTATGTTTAATTTTCAAAATCAAAAATGTAAAAAAGGAAATTACATTGCACTGCAACTTATTAAATACATACTTTTGTTTACCATTGAAATTCATTAGCAAGCCGAAAATATTTTTCCATATTGACGACTCGCGAGTAAATATTTGTCAGTGACGGAACTACATTTCATGTCACAAAACGGTGCCCTATAGGTTTCTCCCTGTCTGTCCGTCTGTCTGTCCGTCTGTCTGTCCATCTGTTTATTTTTTGGAAGTGTTTGTAAGAGTTTCTCAAATCACCTATAGGGGCCCTAAGTGCGTCGACCGACCACATTTTCTAGTATTATTTATATTTTGTATACCTTTTGAGGCGCATGTAAATTGTGAGTGATGTTAGTATATAATAAAAAGGTTATTTTATTTGTATGTGGATATATGCCACTGTTTCCGCCATGCAACAATATTTCTCTCCTAAAATTGTGCAATATCTCTGTGCGGGGTGCATTTATCGACAGACAATCAAATAACCTATAAATATTCCATAACAATGGAGTATAATGATGTAGTTGAATATTTAGGTATGAATCGGTACACATTCCTTTTTTTGTCAAATGTAGCAGAGCTCCAGTTAAGGTGCGTAATTGGATCAAATTTTCCGGGTATTTTTCTTATTTCTTCACGAAAATTGGCAAGTTGGGATTGCTTTAGAATCGTCTCTTCGAGACGATTCTAAAGCACTCCCAACTTGCCAATTTTGGCGAAGAAATAACGAAAGTCTCCCCAAAGTTGATAAAATTATGCACCTTAACTGGAGCTTTTATGTATGTTTTAAAGTTGCATTTTGTTGTGATAACAAATATTTATTTGTAAATTCTGGAAACCCTTCCACAATTATTTTGTAAAAATAAAAATAAATCTTTGCATTGTACAATACAAATTAAAATGTTTTTTTTTACTACCTTCTAAAACTACTTTTCTTTTACCGACCGTGAAAACATTGTGATACCAAAGACACCGGTGTTGAACATTACTTTATTTATTTTCCATTATAGTTTTGCTTTTAAATTGTAAATATATTCACTAGTCAAAATTTTAGCTCTTGTGCCTGTAAAACGAAATGTCTCGCTATCTGATTTTTTATTCGCTTAACAGATTTTCTTTAAAATTTATTGTTTTAAACAGATTTTCAATGATTGCATTACAATTGTATAATAAGGCCATAGCAAGTTCTTCCGCTGTTAAGTGTCCGCATGTGGGTAGGTTTTGAGAGTGGTTCTATGAAAAAACAAACAAACTGTGTATGCTATTTTACACTATTTATGGGTGAAGTAATATGAAAATAAATTGATTTGGGACTTGTCTAAGTTTTAAATCCGTTCATGAGTTTACACTTAATAAGTTTAATAAGAGTGTTTTCTTATTATTTAGCGGCAATTTAAATTTATGTTAAAAACTTCATCAACCCTTTGCACTGCAAAGGGTTGAGGAAGTTTTTAACATAAATTTACATTCTTTTATTTTTCAAAGCCTTGTTTGTTTTTACCGGATTCATAAGTTTGTTTTGGCTATCCATGTGGACGCTTAACAGAGAAAAACAATGGCATTGCCTAAAGTTTATTTCCGGCCTTCGTCCAGTAATCCCGCGACTTTTCCAAGTTTATACCCCAATAAATTCCACAAAAAGGCCATTCATTCCTTATAATTCCAGCATTTGAAATAAATTCATCAAGAAAATGTGTTTATTTTCCGTTTTCTTAAGAATTATTTTAACTGCGCCTCACAGTTACGGAAAGTAGTTCGGCGTGGGAGTTTACTGGGATATAAATTTTGGACAGAGACTTGCTATGGGCCAATCAAATGCTAGGGAATTGTGTAAACATTTTTGTACTGGAATTATAATGTAATAGGATTAGCAGGAAATATTGATGTAGCCTATAACATATTTTAATGTGGCAGAAACATTTTTCTATATTGTTCTAGTGTATTATAAGTATGTTATAAAAATAAAATGAAAATACATGCACATGTATTAGCAATCTGTCATTGCAAAATGTTTCTGCTATATTAAAAGGTAGCCATGCCTTTCATGATTTCCTGCATTTTATTTTGTGTTTGAAATATATTCTGTAATGCTCAATATTTAATTGTGTAATCGGCTTAACATTACCGTATGTAGTCTGTTGTGTTAGTGACCAGAAATAATGAAGACATATTTTCTTTAATTATTAACTCTGGCTACCAGTATAGTGGGAGACAAAAAATATGTAAAATATTTTATTAAAGCAAATAAATATTTTGTCAAGAAATTTCCAGATTCAAATGTTAACTGTAGGAAATGAGTGTATGCTTCATTCACTTGTTTCCTACAGTTAACATTTGAATCTGGAAATTTCTAGACAAAATATTTATTTGCTTTAATAAAATATTTTACATATTTTTTGTCTCCCACTATAGTGGACAGTGAGCCACAGTGGTCACAATTTGGGCAACAATTTTGAACTTGCATCAAAATGTTGCATATCTGCTGATTTTTTGCCAGATCCTTACCAAACTTCATCAATAGCTTCCTCACATTGATGGCTAATCTCCCGGTTTCATTCCAGTGACCTTGACCTTTGTGGGTGAGACTCGTCAGCCGCCTTGTTTGCTGCAACCCACACTTATTCCAGTTTCATTTATTTCTGTCCATTCAATACAACATTAAGATCATATCAGTATTATTTTTAACCTCTTTGTATGATACACACATTTGTCTACTGCTTATTTTCTAGTTTTGTCAATGAAAACTTATTTTTACAGCATATGAGAATCGTCTCCAATGGAGACAATTCTCGTGTGCTGCAAAAACATGTCTTTTGTTAAAAAATAATTTAAAAACAAAAAACAGCAGAAGACAATATTCGGTTCCCGCCTTTTTCGGGTTAACTTGATTGCATTACCTACTTGTGCAACACATGTGCCAGCACTTTCAGCTTTGCAGAATACTGTGCTATGTACAAAGCTCTAGGCAAGCTGCGTAATTTGACCAACTTGGGGTGAAATTTTGTTATTTCTTCATCAAAAATGGCAAGTTGGGAGTCCTTTAGAATCGTCTCGTTGAGACGATTCTAAAGCACTCCCAACTTGCCATTTTTGATGGAGAAATAAGAAATTTACCTCCAAATTACGCACCTTAGCTGGAGCTCTGTATGTAGAGACTAGAAACAAAATTGCTGCCCCGCTACGATATCTCTCCACCATATCGTAGGCAACTCTTATAGCTATGTAGCGACAAGATGTGTCTGTCATACATAAAGGTTAAGTTAGAGAATGTTTATTTATAACACTAGTCGGTTTATGTGCATGTATTGTGTACATGGAGCTAGATACCAGTATTCACTTTATACCAGCACTTGCACAGGTTTATGTATTCATCGTGTTAGAACATACAATCTGATGTTTGGGGTGGCGTGGGAGCATGAGATGGGTAATTTAACTATCGGGGTTCACCCTTACCGGAATCCCGACTGGAGACCTGGTTTGGCCCTCACATACGTGTGGCATTTTGTAGGTGACAGTTGAATCTGGTTATGCCCCTTATGTGAGTATTACGATTATTTGTAATCGTTTTTGAGGGGAAGGGGCCAAGTGATTTTGGTGTGCAGGCCCAATACGTCGGGGGGGGGGGGGGGGTGCGACGGGTGCATATGCACCCCCCTAAATTCGCCGAGGTCCGCTATTTTTCAAACAGTAATCTCAACAAATCTTGAAATGCATTAATATACAGGTAATTTGCATGAAAATGTCACAATTTACCACCTTTGAAATCCGAATTTAAATGACTTAAAAGGCAGGACAGTGCATTTCAGGCCATCTAGGATTAAACAATTTCAGGGGGAGCATGCCCCGGAGCCCCCTAGCGTCCTCGCTCCACTACGTGGAGGTCGCCCCTGATGCACCCCCCAATAGAAAATCCTGCGTACGGGCCTGCTGTGGTATGGACCTGGCACCAGGTCAGGTTATTCTAATTACAGAGCTGAATATATTTTTTCTCGATGTAAATATTCCGTTCTGATTTTGGGATTTTCCCCCCAATGCAGCAGGTTAAAACGGGATCGAACCCGTTTGCCCGGCCTTACATGACCTTAGCTGTTGATCGGCCGTTAAACACTAATAAACAAACAAACCGATGTTTGGCAATTAGTGATTAATTAGTGATCAGTTCTTGTCTCAACTGATGAGTTTGTGTGTTTTTATGTGCTCCGAAGTATTTGCGTGGTACATATAGTCATCACCCTGTTCGTCTGTTTGTCCATCTGTCTGAGATTTGCATTTAAAGTTTCCGAATATCTACAGTGGAAATTTAGTTTAAAGGTATTAAGCAGTACATCCTCCATCTGTATAACTGATTTTATATCTCACTTGTTGCAAACAGCTATTCTCGTATAATTTAATATTCCAGATAATGATTTAGTTATTTTATTCTTATTCGTAGTATACATATATTGTTGAGCTCAACATCTTAATTGTTTGCGGCATTGCTGGGTATTACTATGTACGTCCCATTGTGTAGGACTGTACAGAATGCTGGTCGTGCCGAATAAAATAGTTATAAACCTGAGGCCTTTACTGTTGAATTGTTACCTTTCACCCTTTCACCCCTATATATCCAACATTGACTTTTCCGTGCTACTTTTTGGTCTATTTCATTAACGCTTTCAACACCGCAGGCCTGTATAGTGGTATTGGCAAAAAGTGTAGATCCAGATGAGCCGGTATCATCAGGATCTGCACTTTTTGAAAGTAATTTTTCATATTTTTGAGAACAAAAACATCCCCTTTTCATAAATGGACTGGTCTGAAAATCATTTTGTGATGATTGGATTGGTTGCAAAATTCAAAATTCATTCCAGTTAGGTGTGAAAGGGTTAATAAGAAAATGCAGATTTTGTTTTAGAATTGAGCAATACTGACAAACACTGTAGATCCAGATGAGACGGCTCGTTACGAGCCGTCTCATCTGGATCTACAGTGTTTGCACATGTTGGATGTATGGTCTATGGGGCTGAAAGGGTTGATAACGCTTTTCTGTGATTTAAATGCTGTGATACTGTTCTGCAATTGGACACCTGTTTCAACATAGTACTTTGGTTCTCAAATACTGCCGCATCAGAAAAATCCTACGCCCCATCCCAGCTTGTTATCACTTTTCAAAAACGCTGTGTCTGAGAACCAAAGTAATTTTTTTTATGGTCCTGTTACATTTGTATATGTGCTTTATTGCATGCCGATTGTTCTAGTAGTGTAGTTGCTGAGGTATTTAGAACAATGTAGACAGGCGTTTCAGTGGTTGGTGGTCGGGCGAATGAGACGGCGTAAATTAACGTTATGGGTTCCTCCTTATAGGAATCATGATTTGCCTGGTTTGGCCCTCAGGTACGTTTTTGTCTTTGGCTCTTTTGTTAACTGGGAGTTGAATTGGGTTATTGCCCATTATAAAAGTAGTATTAAGATTATTACTGATCCTACTGCTTTTGGGAGGGGCCAAGTGATTCTGGTGTGGCGAGGACCTGGCATCAGGTCAGGATTATTCTGATTTCAGGGCTGAATATATAGTTTTGTTATTGTAAATATTCAGTTCTGATTTTGGGATTTCCTCCCCCCCCCCCCCCATTTGTACATGTACTTGAAAATGTACATGTACTTGTACAGGTAATATATGGGATTTAGTACTAAACCCATTGACCCGGCCTTAAATGACCTTAGCTGTTGATAGGCCGTTAAACCCCAACAAACAAACAAACAAACAGTGTTTCATACTTTACTCACTGCATATGTATGTATTATGCTTTCTTCACGTTCAGTGTTGTTTTGTAAATCACTCTGATATCATTGTCCCTGCATTAACCCTTGCAATGCTGAATTAATTTGTGTCGTCTGCTGAATATTTTTTCATTTTTCTCATCAAAAACTTGGTTTGGCAGCACTTTAGAATCATTTCCAATGGAAATGATTCTAAAATGCTGCCAAACCATGTTTTTACTGAGAGAAAAGACAAAATATGAATTATCAGCAGACGACTATTTTCGGTTCCCGCATTCTAAGGGTTAAAGGCACTGTGTCTCGCATGGTGTCTCATATAGTGAAACCTCTCTAAACCGGAGTGGGTGGTGGTCGGGCGAACGAGACGGCGTAAATTAACGGTAGTGGTTCCTCCTTATAGGAATCACTATTTGCCTGGTTTGGCCCTTCGGTACGTTTTTGTCTTTGGCTCTTTTGTTACCTGGGAGTTGAATTGGGTTATTGCCCATTATAAAAGTAGTAAGATTATTACTGATCCTACTGCTTTTGGGAGGGGCCAAGTGATTCTGGTGTGGCGAGGACCTGGCATCAGATCAGGATTATTCTGATTTCAGGGCTGAATATATAGTTTTGTTATTGTAAATATTCAGTTCTGATTTTGGGATTTTCCTCCCATTTGTACATGTACTTGAAAATGTATATGTACTTGTACAGGTAATATATGGGATTTAGTACTAAAATGGCCTTAAATGACCTTAGCTGTTGATAGGCTGTTAAACCCCAACAAACTCTCTAAACCGGACACCCTGGGAGGTCCCCAGGGTGTCCGGCTTAGAGAGGTTTCACTGTAAATCAGGCATTCGATCATTCTGAGCCATAGTTGTGTGCTCTGCGATCACGGTGTTGTATTGGTGTCTGGTTTAGAGAGGTTTCACTGTACATATATATGTATTCAATATGTGATTTTCCGCTTCATAGATGGCAAATTACACATATTTTAATTTGATAAACGTTTGTTTTACCGTCGGAACACCAACTGCAATTATGTAAACAATTTTTGCACTTATCTGAGACAGAATGCATGAGGACGCAATTCTAATGAAATTCCAAAACATATTTACAGAGAGAAATAAGAAAACTGAGGCCCGTTTCACTAAACTTCATACGACTAAAATGTTCATAAGTGCAAATTTAGGATCGTCTGGAAATCTCAATTGATGGATTGACATTTATTTAGCATAGGCTGCATTTGCAGCCTATGCTAAATAAATGTAAATCCAATAATTATTTACAAGAAAACATTGTTAATGTGATATTTACAGACTATGATAATTTTGCACTTACAAACATTTTAGTCGTACAAAGTTTAGTGAAACCGCTAGTTAAATATTTGGCCTTTGATGTAAAATAATGATGGCAGGCCTGCAGAATGTGTTTCTGTTTCATGTCATTCCATGTCAACATTTTGGCTATTTATTTTATAATGATAGTATTTAGATGTAGATACTTGTAAATGGGTAATTAGCTCTGGTTATAGATTGGTTTATTTCCACCGATCATTTCTGAGTTTAACCCTTGCAATGCTGAATTAAATTTTGTCGTCTGCTGTTTGTTGTTTAATTTCTATTTTTAGCAGCAAAACTATAGTTTGACAGCACTTTTGAATCATTTTGATTAGAAATGATTCTGAAGTGCTGCCAAATCATGTTTTTATTGAGAAAAAAGAAAAAATATGAAACAACAGCAGTCTTCCATTTGCGTTCGTTTCCTGCATTGTAAGGGTTAATTGCATTTATGGTTTTAGAATATTTTAGCATATTCAGATTTTATCAATTATTTTATACACTTTAAGTAAGTATTATATAGAAGTGTCACTTTGCACAGATATACTTTTGATATTTGATCTTGTAATCAGTTTTTCTGATCTGTATTTAGAAATCACCTTTGCCTTTGACGTTTTTCTTTTATGGCTTATGGGATTTGTGACCAGTGTATCTCCTGATCAAATAGCGCACTCCTGTAGCCTGATAACAAGCTACATTGCTTCTTAGAAGCATGACAGGTGTTTCATAGATCGAATGACGAACAGTGCAGATCCTGATCAGACTGCAGATGCATCTGTATCTGGGCCTACACTGGTCGCATAACCCATAAGTCCCATTTCTCCAGTCACAGCCACATATAACAACAGGAGATATTTGGAGATGAAATGTTTATCTTCATGTTTACTCATCCATTTGTCTGCTTGTCACATAATTTAAAGGGGCATATCAGGATTTTTGAAAAAAAATAATATAAAAAAATAAAAATGTGTTTTCATCATGGCCCTGTGTAAAGTAAAGCGCTTTAATTGAAGATATATCCTGATGATACTAGGACTGCTGGGTTGTTTCAATTGTCACCGATAATACATAAGTATCTGAGTTTCTATATTGTTATTTTTTATATTAATTTTTAAAAAAAATCCTGATAGGGCCCCTTTAAGTTAAATGTGACACTGCACACATGCTTGCTGCTAAAATTATTCTGCCCTTGTGAAATAAACATAATTATGTTTATATTTGTTTTATGCATTTATAAGTCAATGTTGTAATATGTCCACCATTGTCCTTAACCCTTTCACCCCTTAATAGCTGTCATAGACTGTCTCGTGCTAATGTTTGGACTAGCTCATTAATCATACTGTAATTATTCTAATAAATGCCCCCGGGGCTATGCAATCCGTGGAGATCAAAGCATGGAAAATATTATCAAAATATGTTATTTTCACATACAAAAGCCATTTAAAACAAAGTTTTAAATGGCTTTTGCATGTGAAAATAACATATTCAGAATACAAATATGGGAGGCGGGTTACTATCAGAGAGGGGGCTAGAAAAAAATAAATATGGTATAAGGGATACGTTTAAACAAAAATTACTGATGAGAGGTCTCATAGATCTGGGGATATAGTGTTTGCAAATGTTGGCTTTATAGGTTGTAGTGTTGAAAGGGTTAAGGTCATTAATCCTTAGACCGGTACACACAATAATTGTCGTCTGCTGTTGCTTTTACATCTTGCCTTATTTCTCAATAAAAACATGTTTTGACAGCACTTCAGAATCATTTCCAATGGAAATGATTCTGAAGTGCTGTCAAAGCATGTTGTAAATTATTCCTAAAGTGCTGTCAAAGCATGTTTTTGATGATAAAAATGGAAAATAGAAAATAAACAGCAGACGACATAATATTAAGATAGCGGTGTAAGGGTTAAAATTGCACTATTAGATTCAACATACCGTAGCACAATAAGTGTTGCTTTGTGTTTTAAACTTTTATTGCTTAGATTCACTGCACACGTTTTGTATGTTCATGAAGCAGTATAATTATGAATTATTTGATGGACTAATTGTCGCGCCAACTTACAGACAGCGTGATATATAGTTTGCACATTGTATGTACGTGCATCAGGGTTAACGTTTTTGGGTCTACTATCAAAGTCTCTGCGGGCGCGACATGCAGGCCCGCGGCCATCTAGTTAAAATATATACAAAGCGATAAAAAAAAATAATTGGAATTTGTAGGGGTGGGTAGTGATGAGAAGTTGCAAGTTAGCTGTCTCAGACTTATTCGCTTTAATACAAAATCTGCATGTTTTTATAAGGCATGTTTTCGCTTTTCTTATTCACTCTGCTCATTTACATGTGTAGTCTATTCATTTGGTCACGTTGTTATTAAATATTAATTATATTGTGATAGGCAGATAGGGTAGTGAATTGATTAATCTTGTAACGTTTTGCTAAAATGTTATAATAAATGTACTTCAGTATGAATAAAATATGAAGACACCATTCACTTGTATATTTTGTATTTCGTGTGTCATGTTATCCTGGATTCATATATTAACCCTTACAATGCTGAATTAATTTGTGTCGTCTGCTGAATATTTGTTATTTTTCCATTTTTCTCATCAAAAACTTGGTTTGGCAGCACTTTAGAATCATTTCCAATGGAAATGATTCTAAAATGCTGCCAAACCATGTTTTTGCTGAGAGAAAAGACAAAATATGAATTATCAGCAGACGACTATTTTCGGTTCCCGCATTTTAAGGGTTAACACATTGTAGGTGGGATGCAAATATATACGGTAGTATTATGAAAATTTTGTGTGTGATATTTATTTTCTAAAACTGCACTGCTTATGTAAAGATCACTTCAAACTATCAGGCATACCGGTAGGCGGTACTAGGATTTCCATTGGAGATACTGTTCGCAGTTATTAATGATCATTCTAATTGACACACTAGTATATGAAGTAGTGTGAAATAGTATAGCCAACCCATGCAGCCCACACACCCAAGGTCAAAATGACTGAAGTTTGCGTTTAAGTTTTTACAAATTCTGCGTTAAAGTTTTTACATACCTTATTATCTCCATAACATTGACTCGGATTTACTTCAAACTTCAAACACTTTTTTAACATCATCCATAATTTCATTATATAGTCCACTTATGCTTGCCACAGGTCAAGGTCAAATGACTTTGAAATTTGCATTAAAGGTTTACAAAATCTGCGTGATTATGTTTTACATACCTTATGTCTCCACAACCCTTACTCCGATTTATTTTAAACTTCAGGCTGTAAATCACCGTTAAATGTGGCTGTGACTGGAGAAATGGGTCTTATGGGTTTTGTGACCAGCGTAAATCCAGATCAGCCTGTGAATCAGCACAGTCTGATCAGGATCTGCACCGTTCACCAGTCTATCAATGAAACACCTGCCATGCTTCTAACAAGCTTAAATATAAGCCAAATTTAAAAGAATAGAATCCATATTTTCATTCTATTGTCCACCCATGCGGCCTACAATCCCAAAGTGAAGGTCAAATAAAGTTTTTACATACCTTTTTATCCCCACAAACCTTAAACAGATTTACTTCAAACTTCAAATAAATACACTCTCAGAGTTGCCGTGGCCATCTGGGGCCCGTTTCAATAAACGTTGTACAACTAAAATGTTCGTAAGTGCAAATCTGGGATCGTCTGGATATAAGTATTCTATGGAAGCGTCCTGGGGGCCTTTTCACTAAACCTGGTACGATTAAAATGTTCGTAAGTGCAAATTTAGGATCGTCTGGAAATTCCAATTGATGGATTTACATTTATTGAGTATAGGCTACATATGCAGCCTATGCTCAATAAATGTGAATCCAATAATTGTTTACAAGAAAACACTGTTAATGCGATATTTACAAACTATCGTAATTTTGCACTTGCGAACATTTTAGTCCTACGAGGTTTAGTGAAACGTCCCCATGGTATGTATTAACATTTTATGGGGCACAACCTTGGCTTGACTGAATGTGAATGTATTAAGAGTCGTCTTCCTTTATTTATGTACAAAAGGGAAGTAACTCTTGCTATCATATCATTGTCAGTGTGTGCTTGACTTGTTGCTCAGCAACAATAGCCAAACAAACACAGATAAACACACCAATTCATGTAATGTTTATCAGGAGAAATCACACAACTTGTGAATTGTTGCGACTTATACAGTGTCGTGTCTGCCTATATAGCCTATGATGTATGCATGTATTTACAAGTACACTGTTGGCTATTCTAGAAAGATAAACTCTAAGCAATGTATACCTGTATGGTGTAGAGCCTGATCTTTATTGAGTAATTTGTTAATTGTGAAAAATATCTGGTAATTTCTTTTTGAGTGCAAAGTTTATAAATTTTGTTTTTCAAATTACATAAGCTATCTCAACCAGCATCTGCACAGGCTGATCTGGGTCTATGCTGTTTGCCAGTTCAACAAGAAAATATCATAATTGTTAGCACGTATCCAGTTTCGTGATTTACAGTTGTGCTAAATTAAGGCATTGGAAGATTAGCATCTATGCTGGTCAAACATGTCATACTGTCTATTTTTGCTCAACACTGACTCTAATACACACAAGTTTTTTAATCTTGTGTGATCCGATAAACCCCATCTTACTATTGAATACCCAGACCTACATGAATATACACATGGCTGTTGTCTGGTATTGATTTCTGAACCGAATGGATATGACTTCACGAAACGAGGTAATAATTTCGGCCGAAATTGGTTCGGAATATCTTTATTGTCGCCCTTTTATCATTATAAGTCACTGATCCAAGTCATTGGGCTTCAATATCGTAGATATTTTTATGTATGATAGGCAAGTACTGATCACATATTTGTATTAACCCTTACAAAGCGGGAAATGAAAATTGTCGTCTGCTGTTTTCTATTTTGTCTTTTTTCTCAACAAAAACATTGTTTCACAGCACTTTAGAATCATTTTCTATAAAAATGATTCTAAAGTGCTGCCAAACCTAAACTTTTTTAGGTTTTTGTTTGAAAAAAACAAAATAGAAAAAACACAACGACAATTTTTCATTGAGAAAAAAGACAAAATAGAAAACAGCAGACGACAATTTTCATTGAGAAAAATGGAAAAGAAAATATGAACAGCAGACGACAAACTTTAATTCAGAATTTGTAAGACGACCAGTCTGAAAAGTGGTGTTATAAGTGTCGACAAATTGGTTTTGCTTAGATAGCTAATATTTACTTTTGATAGTAAACCCAAGAGTACATACGGTATTGATCCAAGCTGGTTTAATCAAGAGCAAGCAAATGAACCGTAAAGTTTTCCAACTTGTTTGCCAATTGTTTGACAGCTCTTAAAATAGTGTTTGAAGTCTTCAATTTTATTATTTGTTTGTATGTCTCTGGTCTCTGTATAGCCTGGAGTCATGTCAGTTTGTGTGTTTCTGGGTCCTGTTAACCCTTAGCCTGCTGATCGCGAAACTGTCATCTGCTGTTGCTTTATTGTTTGCCCTGTTTCTCAATAAAAACATGGTTTGACAGCACTTTAGAATCATTTCCAATGGAAATGATTCTAAAGTGTTGTCAAACCATGTTTTTGATGAGAAAAATCGAAAATAAAACATAAACAGCAGACGACAACATTTCATTCAGCAGGCTAAGGGTTAAAGGTACATGCCCACTCAGTAGGCACAAAATGTTCTTTGCCACATATTGGTTGGAATTATTATACATTTTATATCAGACGTAAATTTCCATACTGATATCAGGGGCAATAACCGTGTTTCCTTAAAATGTTAATCGACATTACTATTTATAATCTGTTATTATTTTTGGATGTGCAATAATCATACTTTATAATCTGTCGAAAAGAGTATTGGTTCAGGTGACGCATTTAATTAGAGAAATAATATAAAAATAGCATGCCTCATTTGCATATGAAAATAGCCTGATACCACCGCGAGTCACTATGAGTAAATAAATGTTACTAAATGATTATATCTATATAGCCGGCACTCGTAATTTTTAGAGCATGTGGAATAGTGACACAATTATACACTTATTTAATTTCTATAAAGAACATTTTGTGCCTACTGAGTGGGTATGTACCTTTAAGGTGTTTACCAGAGTTTCTTTAATACACCAACCCCCCAGTTGCGAAGGTAACTCTTGCAATCTACTCCCGTACCGTCCGTAGCTAGCTACGGGCGGTACGGGAGTAGATTGCAAGTTACCTTCGCAACTAGACAACCCCACCGTTCCCCAAATGCTGGATCCGCCCCTGCAGGCCACATTTACTTCTTTGTGCATGATTTTGTTTTTAGTGTTGTATACATGTATTTTGTTGGACAACTTTGTCAGCTTGTTGTATCGCATATGTGTGTGTGACTGGAGAAGCTTGATTTGTTGTAAACTGGTCGTGAGTTGTAGATCGTATTGCAAGCCAGTTAAAAGAATATCTAGATTGTGAACACATTTTATTGCATCAAATGATTTATTTTATGTATTTATTTAATGGTGTCTACAGCTAAGGTCATTTGATACAGAGCCCTGCAGGGGATGTAGAATTCTTTTTTATTGATTCGTTCCATGAAATAACAATTCGTTCCCATGATATAACAATTCATTCCCTCAAATTAACATTGTTATATCATGGGAACGAATTGTTAATTCGAGGGAACAAACTGTTATATTGAGGGAGCAAATTGTCATTTCGTGGGAAGGAATTGTTATTTTGTGGGAATGAATTGTCAATTCAAGGGAACAAATTGTTATTTCGTGGGAACAAATTACTAATTTGAGGGAACAAATTGTTAAATTGAGGGAACAAATTGTCATTTCGTGGGAACGAATTAATAAAAAAGAATTCTACGTCCCCTGTGGGGCTCCGTAATTTTAGGCCGGGTTAACGGGGTCGATTCCCATTTTTCACCAGTTGTGATGGAAGGAAAATACCAAGATCAGAACTGAATCTTTACAGAAAAAAATATATATTCAGCACTGAAATTAGAATAACTTGACCTGGTGCCAGGTCCTCGCCACATCACTTAGCCCCACTCCCCAAAAGTAATATGATTGGTACTAATCTTACTACTTTTATAAAGGTATAACCGGATTTAAACCAAGGATATCGTGAAACCCATCGTTAAATTTAACCTTCGCATGCTTCCAACCAACTGCCCACTTTTGCAGTATATAACACATTGTTTTAAAAATCATAATACATTAGGTGGGTGGCAGGTGGGAGCACGCGATGGGTAATTTAACGATCGGGGTTCATCCTTACCGGTTGCCCCGTGCAGGCACCGGGGCGGGATCAACTGATCCTGAGAATAGTGCTGCAGTAGCCATTGCTTGTCATAAAAGGCGACTAAACTGGCTTAACGATTGGGTTCATACTTTCCGGAACCCACTATACCGGATTTGGCCCTCATGTACATTTTTGGCTTTCTTGTATGTGAGAGTTGAGTCGGGCTATGCTCCATATATAAAAGTAAGATTAGTGCTAATCCTATTACTTTTAGGGGATGGGATAAATGATGCTGGTGTGGTGAGGGCCTGACACCAGATCAGGTTGTTCTAATTTCAGGACTGAATATATATTTTGATTGTAAATATTGAGTTCTGAAGTTGGGATTTACCCCCCTCGGACAGGTGGATACGGGACACGGACGTTAAACCCTATTCACTCACTCACTCGTCCTTACCGGAATCCCGACTGGAGACCTGATTTGGCCCTCACATACATCTTTGGCATTTTGTATGTGACAGTTGAATCTGGTTATACCCCTTATATGAGTATTACGATTATTCGTAATCCTATTTTAGGGGAAGGGCCAAGTGACTTTGGTGTGGTATGGACCTGGCACCAGGTCAGGTTATTCTAATTTCAGGGCTGAATATATTTGTTCTCGATGTAAATATTCCGTTCTGATTTTGGGATTTTCCCCCCAATGCAGCAGATTAAAATGGGATCGAACCCGTTTGCCCGGCCTTACATGACCTTAGCTGTTGATAGGCCGTTAAACACTAATAAACAAACAAACAAACAAACATAATACATTAGTTTAATAATTATGTAAATTAATTAGACCGCTACTGAAAACAGTTTAGGTGATAATACAACTTCATTGCATGATGATCAGCTTATGCAATGAATGGAATCTAACATTTGTGTCTGTTTAATATAATATTTATTAAATTGTTGACTGATTTCGTAAAAAACAAGTTTAATAAATATTTTGTGGGTGGGAGAATGCGTTGCTAAATTTAACGATGAGGTTTTTTCTCACCGCGACATGGAGAAGTTACTACATAAACACATTTTCGTCTAGTAACCTGCGCAAATAAGTTGCGCAGGTTACTAGATGAAAAATGTGTTTGTGTGATGGCTTGAAAAAGCAATATTTTTTTCTATAATATTAAAGTAGAGCTGAGGTATCTCGTCAGGAAATCGGTGCATTTTTCGACATGAAACATTCTATGTCAGCACAGCACAAGTTTATATTATTCTGGGTGTCCTTTGTATTGGTAGGTTGCTTTAATTACCCACAAGGCATCAATTAAATACTTTAAGATAAAATCAATTTCCATTCAAATGTAAATTTAAAATGAGCACTCTGTACATATAGTTATTTGATTACAATGTACATAGAATGGCTGGATTGTATTTTCGGACACACGTTGCCTCCTGGCTTTTTTAGCCAAGTTTTAGGTGGGCAGGCGGGCAGTGGCGTCCACAATGTTACGTTTTCGTGTTTAGGCCCATTTCTCTGTTACTGTACCACCTAGAACCACCATACTTGCACAACTTCATAACCAACGCTTGCCCACCACATACCACTATCTAACATGTGACCTTTTTTTACCTATTTTTTCCAAGTAATTGACTTATGGTAGCAATTTTCAACATGAAGTTTTTTGGCTTCTTTTGCCATCTTAGGCCGCTGACAGTTGTCACTTTCATTTGTGGTCATAATAACATTAGTAGACATTTATCTGTTATCCAATTGTCTATGCCTTGAAGAAAACCCGGCCTTCGTGGCTTTACCTCATCTCTTGTTGACCAGTGTAGTCCCAGTTTACCTTGCATATTTACATAGTGTCTGCCTGATCGGGGACTACAGTGTTGTCCATTCAGCTTGTCACCGATGTTTTGTCGCGCCTGCTTTAATGGCAGACCTGATTATAGTTGGCGCTTTTTCCATCTGCGTCGTTATCGTGCACATTCACAAACTTAACCCTTTCACTGCTATCTATGTTGTCATCTGTTTATTTTCCATTTTTACCATCAAAAATATGCTTTGACAGCACTTTAGAATAAATTTACAACATGCTTTGACAGTACTTCAGAATAATTTCCATTGGACATGATTCTGAAGTGCTGTCAAAACATGTTTTTATTGAGAAATAAGGCAAAATATAAAAGCAACAGCAGACGACAATTGTTGTGTGTAGCGGTCTAAGGGTTAACATTGGCGTAAATTTATTATTGCTTTTGTTTCCTTGCACAGAACTTCTTGCATTCCACACATGCATTCCTCTGATGCTCCTCTTTCATTGTGTGAAAAATCCACAAGCCACTAAGCACCACTAGTTCCGAGGTCAAGGTCATATACTTTTAGGTTGGTACACAAGCATTCGGCGTGTTTCGGCTTTCATCGGTATAACTATATATATTTGAACAAGGCTTCTAACTTTGGTCGAACACGACCTCATATCATAACAAATTCCGCAATTTTATTAATGGAAAGTGCAATGTTCATTTGAGAATTATTGTTATCTTGATAAAATAGCATAGTTAGAACATAATTATGCAAATAATATCGAATTACAGCTGTTTTTCCTAGGTCGGACACAACCTCGTATCATAACAAATGAAATAATGTGTTTAAGGCTCTAACGTCAATTTGTAGTGGCAAGTTCATATGATAATTTGAGAATTATTGTTATCCTGCAGAAATACATAGACTGCATAGGAAATTACAATTTTAAACATGTTATTTTGTTATGATACAAGGTCGTGTCGGATCAAAGTTAGAAGCCTGGGGTCCGTTTCACTAAACTTTGTAAGACTAAAATGTTCGTAAGTGCAAATTCAGGATCGTCTGGAAATTGCAATTGATGGATTTACATTTATTGAGCATAGGCTGCAGATGCAGCCTATGCTCAATAAATGTAAATCCAATAATTGTTTGCAAGAAAACAGTGTTAATGTGGAATTTACAGACGATCATAAGCTTGCACTTACGAACATTTTAGTCTTACGAAGTTTAGTTAAACGGGTTCATATATATTATAGTTATACCGATGAAAGCTGAAACATGCCGAATGCCTGTGGGTTGGTATATGTGTGTGCTGGCAAGGCATATACAGGCAGGACATGGCTTCCATGGCGAAATTCTGGTTACTATAATTTGTATGTATTATTGTCTCCCCGCTTGCGGAAAGTGAGACAATTAGTGATCACAATGATTACTCTGTGTTCGTCTGTGTGTCTGTCGGTTCACGCATCAGTCTGAAAATACTTGTATCTCTGCAACCATAAGCCGGATCGACTTGAAACGTCATATGCGTATTTATCGTCATCCATATTTTCATTGTATTACCCACCCATGTGGCCCACTTGTCCTAGGTCAAGATCAAATGACTTGGAAATTTGTGGTAAAGCTTTTGCAACATGATCATCAAATGCTTCAGCGGACTCGACATGCGGGCCACAGCAATCTATGTTAGATCTTGTATTGTTATCTATTGAATAATCAATTATTATTAATTGCCTTTGGTCACAAATTAAATCCATTAACCCTTTCACCCCTAAGTTACTGGAATGGATTATGACATGTTAATTTCTCAAACAATCCAATTGTCACAAGCGACAATTTTCAGATTAGTCCATTTATAAAAAAAGGTGTTTTTGCTATCAAAAATATGAAAATTACTTGCAAAAAGTGCAGATCCTGATGAGACGGCTCGTCACGAGCCGTCTCATCTGGATCTGCACGTTTTGCCAATACCACTATACAGGTGTTGAAAGGTTAATACCTCTGTTGTCATATAATTTCTCTGCCAAGATTATATGATTTTATTGTTTGTCTACCAATCTACAGATTGCATAACGTGAGACTTGTAACTATTTATTGTCCTAACAAAAGATAAGTGGTTGTTTTTGTATTCAGGTAGAGGTATAATGAAATCAGTTCAGTTTAACAGTACTTTATAGTGCTTCATGTATTGATTTCATGATTGCTCTATACAATAATTCATTAAAGGTACATGCCCACTCAGTAAGCACAAAATGTTCTTTATAGGAATTAAATATGTGTATAATTATACTACCAGTTCTAAATATTACGAGTGCCCACTATACATATTTTATCATTTAGTAATATTTATTTTACTGAAAGTGGTGGGTGGTGGTCGGGCGAATGAGACGGCGTAAATTAACGGTATGGGTTCCTCCTTATAGGAATCATGATTTGCCTGGTTTGGCCCTCAGGTACGTTTTTATGTTTGGCTCTTTAGTTACCTGGGAGTTGAATTGGGTTATTTCCCATTATAAAAGTAGTAAGATTATTACTGATCCTACTGCTTTTGGGAGGGGCCAAGTGATTCTGGTGTGGCGAGGACCTGGCATCAGATCAGGATTATTCTGATTTCAGGGCTGAATACATAGTTTTGTTATTGTAAATATTCAGTTCTGATTTTGGGATTCCCCCCCCCCCACCCCCCCCCCCATTTGTACATGTACTTGAACATGTACATGTATTTGTACAGGTAATATATGGGATTTAGTACTAAACCCATTGACCCGGCCTTAAATGACCTTAGCTGTTGATAGGCCGTTAAACCCCAACTGAAAGTGACCTGCAGTGGTATCAGGCTATTTTCATATGTAAATGAGGCATGATATATTTTATTTATTTATACTAATTAAATGCGTCACCTGAAAAAATAATATTTTCGACAGATTATAAAGTATGATCATTGCACATGTTGCACATCCAAAAATAAATACTGAGAATAACTAGTCATGTCCGTTAACATTTTAGGGAAACACGGTTATCGCCCCTGATATCAGTGTGAAATTTTACGTCTGATATAAAATGTATAATAATGCCAATCAATATGTGGGGTAATGATGCATGAATGTTTATTTTGCCAGAAAATGTCTCGGATGATGTCTGATATAAAGAGCATTGAGTGGGCAATTGATCCTTTAATCGTTAGCAATTACGAAAATACCTCAATCAAGTATAGTTTAAACATGCCTACATTTAGTCCATAGATACCATATTGATCAGATTCTATGATATAGTGACTCCCTCTCTAATAGTAGACATTGAAGAAAATACCCCAATTGCACAGTTTACAACATATTACGATTATTCGTAATTCTATTTTATGGGAAGGGGCCAAGTGACTTTGGTGTGGTATGGAGGTCAGGTTATTCAAATTTCAGGGCTGAATATATTTTTTCTCGATATTCCGTTCTGATTTTCGGATTTTCCTCCCAATGCAGCAGGTTAAAACGGGGTCAAATCCGTTTACCCGGCCTAACATGACCTTAGCTGCTGATAGGCCGTTAAGCACCAATAAATCAATCAATTAGCCTGCAGGTACCATATGCATTATTATCACAAATAAATGATACTGATATTTATGAGTGTCTGGTTTAAATATTCTGCTGATGGCTGCTGAACAGTGTAGATCTGCACATACTGATCAAGGGCTATACTCACGGAAAAGAATTTGCCTCCTGTTTTCTCATGACACGCAACAAAAAGGACGCCATCTGAGTAAAGATGCCTGGCAACAAATGCGACCAGTGTAGCCCCAGATCAGCCTGTGCATCTGCGCAGTCTGATCAGGGCCTACACTGGTCGTCATTGCACAAATTAAACATGCTTTATACATTTTGATCAATCTCTGGTTATATTTCTAAGCACATACGATGATCGGCATCTACACTGGTTGCTCATGTCATAAGGTCCCTGTTCTCAGCTGAGGACCCAAATGTGATTTCTGTTATTATTATCATCTCACCAATAGGCAGGAGGAGATATAGCGTTAGTCCATGTGTGTGTGTATGTACGTATGTGTGTGCATTAGCAACATTTCTTAATAACTTATGAACCACTTCACCGATTTTAATGATATTTTGCCACAACGTGTATCTAGAAATGGTGCTTTTTTTTTCCGGATGCACCGCATGTCTGATCATATCAAGATCAAGGTCAATGAGGACTGATGTTCACCTTGTTTTTTGTTATTTCTTTCTCAATGTCAATGTCTCCCATCTCGTATTATCAAGGCTGTCAGCAATGAGATGATTAGCTTGATCATAACTACCCTTGTCATACCGCAGATAAGTTTCTCGGCTTTTGATTGGCTAGCTTGCCTGGTCATATATATTATATGACCTGCCAAAGGCCGTCGGACGTAAAGAAATTGCGATTCCCCTCCGGCACTTCGCGTCCAATGAAGACACATTTTGAAAGCGTCTAGCGATTGCGAATTGTATTCCTCATTAATCACAATAAACCCCCGAATTGATCAATAAAAGTAACAAATTGTACACTCAAAACCAGTCTTTATTGTTTATTTTTCCATAAATATTCTTCACTCATCAAAATATGAGCCAAAATAACAAAAATTGCTTTTCAAATCTCAACATGCTTGGCTTCGTGACACGGCTATATTTAGGTCACAAATTATGGGTTCCATGCACGAAACGCGGCGTAGCAATGACAGCGATTGTTTGGGAACCAGTCGCATTATTCTAGAGGCGCCAAAGGGAGAGCAGATCGATAGAGCAGTGGAATATAAATTTAATTACACGATATAAAAAAACTGTCATAAAGTCGTTTTCGATGGATTTCTTACTCTATATTTGGTTTGTTTTCGTTTAATAAAGAAACAAAATGTTCATTTACGCCTTTATATTAAGACTGACGGTAGAAAATCGAATCTCGGATTATTTTTCTTCCTGAAAAACCGCAAAGATCAAAAGAAGAGATATGTTTATACGGCCTAATACAGGATCTGTCGCCTCGGGTGAACATACCTCCAGATGGGCAATATTACACCATATAGACTGTGTAGAATCACAATAACTTATAATATGCCCTTAACCCTTAGACTGCTACACACAACAATATTCGTCTGCTGTTGCTTTTATATCTTGCCATATTTCTCAATAAAAACATGGTTTGACAGCACTTCAGAATCATTTCCATGTTGTGAATTATTCTAAAGTGCTGTCAAAGCATGTTTTTGATGATGAAAATGTAAAATAGAAAATAAACAGCAGACGACAAAAAAAATAAGATAGCGGTCTAAGGGTTAATATTGTTCTGCCACAGCCAGTCAGTATTGTATATTACCACTTTGTGTATGCACATGCATTCATTCATTAACACAATTAATTATCAAGGAAATATGAGATAGATTTGTGTCGGCATTTTATCGTTGTTAACATTGGCATATTGCCGTATATTGCACGCAGCTACATGTATGTGAATTAACATGATTTGTGGCTGTGCTTGGAGAAATGGGGCTTGTGGGTTTTGCGACCAGAATCCACAGTCTGATCAAGTTGGGGTCTTGTGTGTTTTGCGACCAGTGTAGATCCAGATCATTCTGTGCATCCGCAGAGTCTGATCAAGTTTGGGGCTTGTGTGTTTTGTGACCAGTGTAGATCCAGATCTGATCAGAATCTGCACAGTTTGTCATTCCATCCATGAAACACCTAGTAGTCCTCTAAAACGAGTATAGATTGTTATCAGGCTACATGAGTGTGCTATTGGATCAGGAACTACACTGGTCACAAATCCGATAAGCCTTATTTCTCCAGTCTGCTGAGCCGATATTGGTTAAACTTCACAGGGATGATATATGGGTGATGCCATTTCAGATTTGTTAAAATGGAGGTCATCGACAATCCAAGATGGCCGCCATGGAAAAGTAGGTCAAATTCTTAAAAAAATCTTCTTCTCACAAACCGCCAGGCCGATTTCGACGATACTTGGTATGAATGATCGATAGTTAGCGCTGTTTCAGATTTGTTCATATGGTGGCCCGTGGGTCAAAAATGGGCGTCGCCCGAGGGGTCAAATAGGGGTCAAATTTTATTTTTAATTTTTAATCCGATAGTCATGTAATATATCAAATCGAAGGTATTGACGAGACAATCACTCTGGAACATTTTTTGTCTAAATCATATGATTACGTCATCCAAGATGGCCACCGATAGTTCAAATGGTCATTCTTTTACTAAAGATTTCAAACGTCTTTTTCTTGTAAACTGCTTGGCCGATATTGGCCAAACTTAACTAGAATGGTCTGTGGTTGAAGCCTGTTCATTTTTGTTAAAATGGAGGTCATCACCAAATCCAAGATGGCCGCCGTTGAGAAGTAGGTCAAATTCTTAAAAAATCTTCTTCTCACAAACCGCCAGGCCGATTTCGACGATACTGGGTATGAATGATCGATAGTTAGCGCTGTTTCAGATTTGTTCATATGGTGGCCCCTGGGTCAAAAATGGGCGCCGCCCGAGGGGTCAAATAGGGGTAAATTTTATTTTTAACCGAATATAGTCATACGTACATGTATAATATATGAAATCGAAGGTATTGACGAGACGATCACTCTGGAGAATTTTTTGTCTAAATCAGATGATTACGTCATCCAAGATGGCCACTGATAGTTCAAAAGGTCATTCTTTTACTAAAGATTTGATAGTTACCGCTGTTTCAGATTTGTTCATATGGTGGCCCCTGGGTCAAAAATGGGCGTGGCCCGAGGGGTCAAATGGGGGTCAAATTTTATTTTTGACAGAATATGGCCATATAGTATATCGGATCGAATATATATAGTATATCGGATCGAATGTATCGACGAGACGATCACTCTACAGCATGTTTTGTCTAAATCAGATGATTTTGTCATCCAAGATGGCCACCGAAAGGTAAAAAATTTGTTTTACGATTTCAAACGTATTATTCTTGTGAACTGCTGGGCCGATATTGGCCAAACTTAACTGAAATGGTTTGTTGGTGAAGCCTGTTCATTTTTTTTGTCAAAATGGAGGTCATCACCAAATCCAAGATGTCCGCCGTTGAAAAGTAGGTCAAATTGTCAAAAAAATCTTCTTCTCACAAACCTCCAGGCTGATTTCGACGAAACTTGGTGTGAATGATTGATATTTAACGCTGTTTCGGATTTGTTCATATGGTGGCACCTGGGTCAAAAATGGGCGTGGCCCGAGGGGTCAACTCGGGGTCAACTCGGGGTCAACTCGGGGTCAAATTATATTTCTGACCAAATATGGTCATATAATATATCCAATCCAAGGTATCGACGAGACGATCACTCTGGAGCATGTTTTGCCAAAATCAGATGATTACGTCATCCAAGATGGCCACCGACAGGTCAAAAGGTTGTTCTTTTACTAATGATTTCAAAGGACTTCTTCTTGTGAACTGCTTGGCCGATATTGACCAAACTTAACTGAAATGGTTTGTTGGTGAAGCCTGTTCATTTTTGTCAAAATGGAGGTCATCACCAAATCCAAGATGTCTGCCGTTGAAAAGTAGGTCAAATTGTCAAAAAATCTTCTCACAAACCGCCAGGCCGATTTCGACGAAACTTTGTATGAATGATCGATAGTTAACGCTGTTTTAGATTTGTTCATATGGTGGCCTCTGGGTCAAAAATGGTCATGGCCCGAGGGGTCAAATAGGGGTCAAATTTTATTTTTGACCGAATATGGTCATTTTATATATCAAATCGAAGGTATAGCAGTAAATCACATGCACATTCGCAATATATGTTAGATCAGAAGGTACCAACAAATGCTGTGTAACATTTGAAGTTGTAAGTGAAGAGTCTTTGTGAAATCAAGATGACCACTATGGAGGCTTTTAGGTGAGCGATACAGGCCCATTTGGGCCTCTTGTTAATGTAAATATTGTGTTCTGATTTTGGAGTTTTCCCTTATCCATACAGGTTACATGCGGTGGGTGGCAGGTGGGAGCACGCGATGGGTAATTTAACGATCGGGGTTCATCCTTACCGGAATCCTGACTGGAGACCTGGTTTGGCCCTCACATACGTCTTTGGCATTTTGTATGTGACAGTTGAATCTGGTTATACCCCTTATGTGAGTATTACGATATTCGTAATCCTATTTGAGGGGAAGGGGCCAAGTGACTTTGGTTTGGTATGGACCTGGTACCAGGTCGGGTTATTCTAATTTCAGAGCTGAATATATTTGTTCTCGATGTAAATATTCCGTTCTGATTTTGAGATTTTCCCCCCAATGCAGCAGGTTAAAATGGGATCGAACCCGTTTGCCCAGCCTTACATGACCTTAGCTGTTGATAGGCCGTTAAACACTAATAAACAAACAAACAAACAAACAGGTTACATGCGGGATTCGAGCCTGTTAACCCAGCCTACAATGACATTAAAACCCTTTAACCCCTACGTAACTGGAATGGATTTTGATAGGTTACTTTTGCAACCAATCCAACTGTCACAAAATGATTTTCAGACTAATCCATTTATGAAAATGGGGTGTTTTTGTTCTCAAAAATATGAAAATTACTTGCAAAAAGTGCAGATCCTTATCTCGGACCAGACGGCTCGTCATGAGCCGGCTCATCTGGATCTACAGGTTTTGCCAATACCACTATACAGGTGGCCGTTTCACTAAACTTCTTACGACTAAAATGTTCGTAAGCTCAAATTTAGAATCGTCTGTAAATTTCAATTGATGGATTTACATTTATTGAGCATAGGCTGCATATGCAGCCTATGCTCAATAAATGTAAATCCAACAATTATTTACAAGAAAACATTGTTAATGTGAAATTTACAGATTTTACATAATTTTGCACTTACGAACATTTTAGTCGTAGGAAGTTTAGTGAAACGGGCCCCAGGTCTGTAGTGTTGAAAGGGTTAACTGTTGACATCATTTAAATATAAATTAAAAAACACCATTAAAAAACATCTGAGAAACATTGCCTTTAAAACATGACTAGTTTGGACTTATTTATAATAGTTTTGTTCAAACATTCTTAAGTGCATCTTGAAATTTAATGCATTAACACTTACAATGTTGAATTGAATTTTGTCGTCTGCTGGTTATTCTTTTGTAACAAAAGCATGCTTTCACATGAGTGTGAAGAAACAATAATTCATACATTTTGTGAAAATACAAATTACTAGTACATAATAAATTTACAATTTATTTTATGGGGTAGGTTGGTATGAGAATATGTAAATATATTTTGTCTGGCCTAGGTTCTATATTTTGTCATGTCCTGAGCTATTGGCAAATTGTCACATATACACGAGTGTGCCTGTCATTATTTCCACCCGGTATTGGACTTTGCGACACAACCATTTATACTATTCGCTGGTTACAGCCTGTTTGTCGTGGCCATCTTTTGTGGAATAATGGCTATGCAAACCTAGTGAATCCCCAGGTTAACATTGAATTTTATTTTCATGGATTTATCCAGGACAATAGGGAATGCCATCCAGGAAATATCAGTTAGTTTGTGACGAGGATTTGACAATGAGGCAGAAATCAGCGAGAGATCGTGATAAAATTCGCGATGTTTCCGTCGTTAGTGTGGATGATTTTGTTCCGCGGAATATTATGCAGAGTGAAGGTTATGTGTGCGGAGTGAGAAAATCACCACGGGCGCCTCAATATGAGATCCATTATCAGAACACAAATTCAGAAGGGATTAGATCGGTAGGTATATTAATCTTTAGAATGCGGGAAACGTAAATTGTTGTCTGCTGTTGTTGTATTATCTTATCTTCTTTCTCAATAATAATATGGTTTGACAACACTTTAGAATCATTTCTGATGGAATTAAAGCAGTAGGTATATTAAACCTTGGAATATGGGAAACATAAATTGTCGTCTACTGTTTTCTCAATAAGAACATGGTTTAACAATGCTTTAGAATCATTTCCATTGGAAAGTGTTGTCAAAAATGTTTTTGATAAGAATAATGGAAATTAAAAAATAAACGGCAAACGATAGCAGATTAGGTTATTCAGACTTAAGGCTGAATATATATTTTGTTATGTAAATATTCAGTTCTAATTTCGGGATTTTTCGCCATACGTACAAGTGAAATATGGGATTTGACTCCATTTGCCCGGTATAAAATGACCAAGCTGTTAACAGGCCAATAAACAGAGATGATTCTAAAACGTACCCAGTGGTAGAATACATGTTATAAAACAAGTCAAATGTGATACCTATCTACAACACTGTCATGGTTACATGCGGCTGTGACTGGAGAAATGGGGATTTTTGGTTTTGCGAACAGTGTAGATCCAGATCAGCCTGTGCATCCGCACAGACTGATCAGTATCTTCACTATTCGCCATTCCATCAATGAAACACCAGTCATGCTTCTAACAAGCAATATGGATTGTTATCAGGCTACAGGTTTGTGCTATTTGATCAGGAGCGACACTGGTCAGAAATCTTATAAGCCCCATTTATCCAATCACAGCCACGTATAGAACACATATAGCACAGCTAAAAGACATTATGTTTCACAAATTGTGCTGTCTGGTACAGTAATAGCAGAAATGCATTGCCAAATTATCTCCCCTGTATGTAACAGTATATGATAGTATGTACATGTAGTTGAATAAAACACCCACATCATGGTATATGATCAAATAAAATGATGTGTTTGGTTGATGAGCCATTTGTAGTCCATAAAGAGAAAAATGACAACTGCATATCTGAGACACAGTCTGTCCCTTTAACCGTTTCAACACCACATGCCTGTATAATGGTATTGGCAAACAGTGTAGATCCAGATGAGCCGGCTCGTGACCCCCTTTTCATAAATGGACCAGTCTGAAAATCATTTTGTGACAATTGGATTGGTTGCAAAACTAACATATCAAAATCTATTCCAGTTACTTAGGGGTGACAGGGTTAATAAGATCAGACCATTTAACCCAATACAAGCTGAGGCTACACAATGTTTCATGTGAAAATAATAATAATTATCCCAATTATGTGGGCGGCTGGTTTGGGACCATGCGAAGGGTAAATTTAACGTTGAGATTTTCATCCTTACCAGAAATCCCGATGTCACTAGTTTGGCTCTCATGTACATTTTAGAATCTGGTTATACGCATTATAAAAATCGTGTAATATTAGTAATAATCCTATTACTTTTAGGGAGGGGGGGCTCAGTGACTTTGGTGTCGTGAGGAGCTGACTCCAGTAGCCGATTTCATCAAACTTGCAAAGTATATTTATCTAGCAAAAGTATACTTTGAGGGAGCAATCATTTATTTTTCCTGAAATGCATTATTTCATATATTGCATATATTTGATGATTAAAAGTATGCAGAATTATTATACTGAATTTATTACATTATCACAGCCAAATTGGCTGTGATAATGTAATAAATTCAGTATAATACAAATTAATAAATTTATCCTAAAAGTTAAAATTTCTCCCTCAAAGTATACTTTGCTAGGAAAGTATACTTTGCAATGTTGGTGAAATAGGCTACAGATCAGGTTATTCTAATTTCAGGGCTGAACACATATTTTCTGTAAATATTCAGTCCTGATTTTTAGATTCTCCCTATCAAAACAGGTGACACATGGGAATCAACTCCATTCATTAACCTGACCTAAAATAACCTGTTGACAGGCCATTAAACACCATTAAATAAACAAATCTCCTAATTATACCCGGACTTATATGTTGCTACGGTTGAAAGGAGTGGTCGTAAGTGATACTTTTGAATAGAACTAAGAAACACAGCAAATATCGATTAAAGTTATTCATATCCCATACAGGGTATTCAGCATAAACTGTTACCGAGAATAGCTCGGAACCCTTGAGCAATTACTATCAACCTACCGTAGTTTAAAGGTACATGCCCACAAACTGTTCTTTATAGGAATTAAATGAGAGTCCCTTTGAGCCCTTGTGCAATTACTATCAACCTAGTTTAATTATCGTTCCATCGATAATTACCTTCGTGCACGCAGGTTCCCCAAACATTATCTCACAGAATCTTGTTATGACAAAAATTTTCATATGAAAACTAAAAATAATTCTCTTAAATATGCACGTAAGTATACGTTGTTACCACTCATTGGAACCGTCTCGCCGAGACGATTCCAATGAGTTGTCACAACATATACATTTTAATAGAAATAGAAAAATTACAAAAAAATCATTCAAGTTATTCATACCCCATAATACATAAATCCGACATGAAATAGGTTTATAAAACAGATTGTTTCTAATGAGAGTCCCTCTGAGCTCTTGTGTAATTACTATCGACCTAGTTTAATTATTGTTCCATCAATAATTATCGCAGTGCACGCAGGTTTCCCAAACAATATCTCACAGAATCTCGTTATAGGTTTATGACAGGTTAACAACGATGGTTAATATTTAATGACACGTGCTACTATTGGGGTCATTGTGAAGTGTAATCATTTTCCTCCTTAATTATTCATCATTCTTTATTTTGGAATTTTTATTATGAGGCAGTTTATTTCAATTAAAGATCAATTGTTGCGTTCAGCGCTCGTCTGATCTGAGCCGGAGGTTCGGAGAGTATGTGTATCTTAGCGATGAATCCATCCCTCAGGATTCTTATCTGAGACGGAGAAAGGGAGGGTATGCATATGTTTGCGATGAATCCATTATAAAGGGTGGGTGGTGGTCGGGCGAATGAGACGGCGTAAATTAACGGTATGGGTTCCTCCTTATAGGAATCACGATTTGCCTGGTTTGGCCCTCAGGTACGTTTTTATCTTTGGCTCTTTAGTTACCTGGGAGTTGAATTGGGTTATTGCCCATTATAAAAGTAGTAAGATTATTACTGATCCTACTGCTTTTGGGAGGGGCCAAGTGATTCTGGTGTGGCGAGGACCTGGCATTAGATCAGGATTATTCTGATTTCAGGGCTGAATATATAGTTTTGTTATTGTAAATATTCAGTTCTGATTTTGGGATTTTCCCCCCATTTGTACATGTACTTGTACAGGTAATATATGGGATTTAGTACTAAACCCATTGACCCGGCCTTAAATGACCTTAGCTGTTGATAGGCCGTTAAACCCCAACAAACAAACAAACAAACATTATAAAGGATTCATATATTAACATGTCGGGATGGGAGGCATGCGTATCTTAGCGATGAATCCATTCTTAAGGATTTGTATCTTAACATGGGAGTAAGAAAGGGTATTTGTATCTTAGCAATTGTTCCATCCTTAAGGATTTGTATCTTTATGGTGAATCTTACTGGGATTAACCCAGTGTAATAAGGGTGGCTGACACCAGATCAGGATACCGTCTTTCAGTGCCGAAAGTTTTTATTGTAATAATTTTAGTGTTGAATGTAAAGTGCTCCCCCGTATAAGTGCCAACCAACCAACGAACCAACCAAACAATCAATCAATTGATGAGGCAGCTAACTAAACAACAACCCATTTAACAAACAAGCCTGGCTAATCGATCATCATTTCGTTTTGCATGTAACAACAAGATCTATGCAGAATTTACATTTCTTCAAATAAACAAGACAATAAGATACATGTATATAATTATGTAAAAAATGTATATTGATTTTTAGCCAGGTTTTTTGAAAATAAATCCAGGCTATTGGATTGGCGAAAGCCGGGCGGCGGGCGGGCGGGTGGCGGGTGGCGGGTGCGGGTGGTGGGCGGCGGGCGGCGTCCACAATCAATGTTAAGTTTGAGTCCATTTCTTTGTTACTGTACCACCTAGGACAACCAAACTTTCACAGCTTCATAATCAAGGGGTGCCCACCACATATCACTATCCAACATGTTACCTTTTTTTTAACTTGACCCATTTTTTCATTTTCAATGTTAAGTTTTCGCGTTTACAATGTTAAGTTTTCGTGTTTAAGTCCATTTCTTTGGTACTGTACCACCTAGGACCACCAAACTTTCACAGTGACCATTTTTTTTACCTTCACCTATTGTTTCTACGTAATTGACTTAGCCATTTTCAACGTTAACTTTTTAATGTACGTCTGGTTAAAGTTTTTTGGTTAAAAGTTTTTCGTTATACTATATCTCTGCAACTGCTTCACCCATTACCTTGAAACTTCACATGGGTGTTTATCATCATCCATATTTTCATTCTACCCCCCAACCGTGCGGCCCCTGTGCCCAATGTCAAGGTCAAATTACTTTGAATTTTTTTTTTAAAGTTTTTGCACCTGCTTCACCCATTACCTTGATACTTCACATGGGTGTTTATCATCATTGTCGCGCCCGCTTGCGGAAAGCGCGATATCGTCGGCATTTTGGCATACGTCCGTCCGTCCGTCCATCCGTCCGGTTAAAGTTTTTTGGTTAAAGTTTTTCCATCTACTATATCTATTTTTTTAGTGTCCATGCCTCGCCCCAAGGCGCGACATGCAGGCCACAGCTAGTCTACAAAAAGTGGGTATAATTATGTTATCCAAGTGTCTATGCTTGAAAAAAACCTGGCCTTCGTGGCTTTGCCTCGTTTCTTGTTATAATATTCCAACATAAAATGGAGAATGTATATCTATTTTTATAGTAAATGTGTAATTTTAAAACATGTTTATTGTATTTTCCAATTGCACACAGCTGGATTAGACGATTATTGTCAAACTTATTTATCTTGATTTGATCATATTATGTGACACATTATATTGATATTACTGGTCTTGGTTGATATATATCGTAAGGCAATAAACCTTCAGATCATTAAGCCACCATTTGCAAACACTGTACATCCAGATGAGCTGTTTGTCAGTATATTTAACGCTATCTTAATTTTTTGTCGTCTGCTGTTTATTTTTTATTTTCCATTTTTATCATCAAAAACATGCTTTGACAGCACTTTAGAATAATTTACAACATGCTTTGACAGCACTTTAGAATCATTTCCATTTGGAAATGATTCTGAAGTTCTGTCAAATCATGTTTTTATTGAAAAATAAGGCAAGACATAAAATCAATAGCAGACAACAATTGTTGTGTGTTACTTTTTAGCGGTCTATTTAGGGTTAAGATTTTAAAAGAATATCTCTTATTTCATTTATAGAATAGTGTAAACTTTACATGAAACAGACCATGTTATATATTTAGGGCCAAAAGGGTTAAGGTAACACAATCATTGGTATGTCTGGCAAATCCATTGTTGTGCTAACATTACACTGTATGTATGGTATTGTGTTTGTGTATTCCTTATTTCAATGTCAATGCACAGTAGTTAATACAATATTAATTGTTTGACGTCACTGCATGTCATTTAAATGGCATGCATGATATCTTAGAACAAATGGTCGACTTCTGCTTGATTAACAGTGGTTATATGAAATACATTTTTAAAGAAATATTATTAGCACTGTCTGGGAAGATAAATTAAATCAAATGTAATCAAATAAACTAACTGATACTCAATTAATTAAATATGACATCCCCATGAAATAATCATAGGTTTTTATTCCCCCGGTCTCTGTATAGCCGGGGTTGCAGAGAGGGTTTGGACCTGGCGTGTGTGCGTGTGTCTGTCTGTATGTGCGTCCGTCCGTGGGTCTGGTTACGAAGTTTGGGCAGTTTGGGCAGGGGGGGGGGGGGGGGGGGGTGGGGGGCGGGGGGTATTATAAACCCACATATACAAAACATGAAACAATATTCACATTCGTCACATACATTGTAACAGTGCCTTTAACCCTTTGAACCCAAAAGCCCGCTATATCGGTTTATGCAAACAGTGCAGATCCAGATGAGCCGGCTCATAACGAGCCGTCTCATCAGAATCTGCACTGTTTGAAAGTAATTTTCATATTTTTTTAGAACAACAAATACCCGCTTTTTATAAATGGAATAGTCTGAAAATCATTTTGCGATGATTGGATTGGTTGCAAAACTAACATATCACAGCCCATTCAGTTACTTAGGGGTGAAAGGGTTAAAGAAAACAGAAAAGGAATACAAAGTTCAATAACTTTCATTATCAATTATCAACTATCATTATCAATAAAACTTTCAATTTTGGTTTTGTTTTATCCGGGGTTTGGTTCAATAATTTGTACAGTGGAACCTCTCTAAACCGGACACCAATGAAACACCTGTGATCTTATTTATGATGAGTTTTTTGGTCCTTTATCTCGGGTGATAATGCCTGTTCGTGATCGCACACAACTATGGCTCAGAATGATGAAATACCTGATTTACTGTGAAATCTCTCTAAACCGGACACCCTGTGGACCTCCCATGGTGTCCGGTTTAGAGAGGTTTCTCTGTATCAGTACAGATTCAAGTTTCAATTTTGTTTCTCGGTTATCCGGGGTTTGAGACCACGGCTTAATGAAGGATTTGTATGTGACTTAACAGTTTGTAACTAATACCATTATATTAAAATATCTTGTTTGATTATATGTCAAACATTATGATAACAATAGCCTAAACCACACTTTGACCAGTGTAGTTTCTGTGCTACTTCTACATTAATCTGGCAGCCTGGTGTTGTCCAAAAATGCATCTGCTGTTTGATCATGGTCTTCATTGTTCATTATTTCGTCGTCAAAACATTTTTCGCTCATTTAAACACACTAGATATATCTAATTTTCAAAAGGCTCTCAGTGCATAGCCTAGCTCCCTCATGACATATGGGTTAGGGTTAGGGTTATGTGGCTGTGACTGGAGAAATTCGGTTTATTGCCATGGGTTTACTGTGACCAGTGTAGACCCAGATCAGCCTTGTCCAGTAGGGGCTTAACTCTTCCTACGCTGTTGACGAAAACTGCCGTCTGCTGTTGTTCATTGTTGCTTTAATTCTTAACAAAAAAAACGGTTTTGACAGCACATGAGAATCGTCTCCACTGGAGACGATTCTCATGTGCTGTCAAAACCAGGTTTTTGTCGAGAAATATTGAAAATAAAACATTTCCAGCAGACGATAACATTTAATTCAGCGTAGTAAGGGTTAATGAATGATTTTATGATGAAATCACGAACATTGTAGACATTGATCAGACTGTGTGGATAGTGTATTCAGATATTGAACCAGATTTTGCTTTAATATATATTTATGACTGCGACTTGAGAAATGGTGCTTGTAGCATTTGTCACCAGTCTAGCTCCTGATCTGCTACACACTTCTGCTGAATATATTTGTTCTCAATGTAAATTTTCCATTCTGATTTTGGAATTTTCTCCCCAATGCAGCAGGTTAAATACAGGATCGAACCCGTTGGCCCGGCCTTAGATGACCTTAGCTGTTGATAGGCCGTTAAACACCAATAAACGCAACACCAGTTGCCATTGTCACTGATTGGAAATGGAAATGATTCTAAAATGCTGACAAACCATGTTTTTACTGAGAGAATTGATAAAATATGACACAGCAGCAGACGACTATTTTCGGTTCCCGCATTCTGAGGGTTAATAAACACACATATAGATAACGAATATCAAACAGTGCACTTCCAGATCAGCCTGATCTGGCTCTGCACTGTTTGATATTCATTAAATGCCATAAACCCTATTTTCTCCAGTCTATTTTGATGTTTGATCAATGTTGATGGCACCTAGCCTTGTTGTCAGGTAAGAGTGAGCTCAACAGACGATATCATAGCTGATTGATTTTTGAGCACACAGCTATACCAGTCATGGAATATTACACATAAAATATTAACAACAGTGAATGGATATTTTCTATCAAGGTCGGCTATTTTGTGTGAATATTGGATAGCAGGTAATTGTGAATTATGCTAATTTTAATACATATACATACATGTATGTCATTTTTAATATCCATACATGACCCTGTGTATATGTATAATATGTATCACATTAGTCATGCATGTCTGGTAGCTTTGTCAGTTAACTTGTTTCTTGTAAAGTTTGGAATGATTTTCTATGTTAATTTCTACACTATAGGCCATGAAAAAAAGACTTTGTAAAAAAAGGAGACAACCAAATCAAATTGCATGTACTTTATGCCCTTATAAAGCACTCTGATTATCTCAGATTATGCAATACAGTGGAACCGCTCTAAACCGGACACCAAGAAAACATAGGTGATCATATTTTAGGGGAGTTTCTTGGTCATTTATCTCGGGTGATAATGCCTTTACATGATCGAATAGCAGACAGCTATGGCTCAGAATTATCAAATTCCAGATGTACAGTGACACCTCTCTAAACCGGACACCCTGGGGACCTCCCAGGGTGTCCGGTTTAGAGAGGTTTCACTGTACATATGTATCTGGTTTTTCACTTTATAGATGGCACAAAAGTGATATATCAACCAAGTCCATCACTTTATATGATCAAATTCATTCGGCTTATATTTAAGGGTGCGAATTGGCTTGAACACCTTTTTTTCGTTTTGTTTCGGCTTATATTAATTTTAACCCTTAAACCGCTATCTTAATTTTGTTGTTGTCTGCTGTTTACTTTCTATTTTCCATTTTTATCATCAAAAACATGCTGTGACAGCACTATAGAATAATTTATTACATGCTTTTACAGCACTTCAGAATCCATTGGAAATGATTCTGAAGTGCTGTCAAAACATGTTTTTATTGAGAAATAAGGCAATATATAAAAGCAACAGCAGACGACAATTGTTGTAAGTAGTGGTCTAAGGGTTAAGGGTGGGAATTGGCTCGAACACCTTCCATACCCGGTGTTCAAATTCCAAAACGATTGTGTTTTATTCTGCTATTTACTATTATAGACTGTGATAAACAGGGGAGATAATTTGGCAATGCACAGACTTAATGCTTGGGTAAATTCTAATAATTGATGTTTCTTGTCATGTAACTGCTTTATATTTCACACATTTCATGCATGCATTTCAATTTGTTAATCAGAACGTTTTTAATTGTGAAATGATAATAGCACACCAACAATGGAAATAGGTTTCCATTCTTGACCAACCAACCACCAATCGACCAACCAACCGTCCAACCAACCAATCAATCAACCAACAAACCAACCACTAAATCATTGAACTAATCATCCAACCAGCCAACAAACGAACCAAACTACCAAACTACCGGTTTGTGGGTGGCAGGTGGGAGCACGTCTAACGATCGGGGTTCATCCTTACCGGAATCCCGACTGGAGACCTGGTTTGGCCCTCACATACGTCTTTGGCATTTTGTATGTGACAGTTGAATCTGGTTATACCCCTTATATTTGTAATCCTATTTTAGGGGAAGGAGCCAAGTGACTTTGGTGTGGTATGGACCTGTCACTAGGTCAGGTTATTATAATTTCAGAGCTGAATATATTTTTTCGCGATGTAAATTTTCTGTTCTGATTTTGGGATTTTCCCCCCAATGCAGCAGGTTAAAACGGGATTGAACCTGTTTGCCCAGCCTTACATGACCTTAGCTGTTGATAGGCTGTTAAACATCAATAAACAATGATGGTTAGTAATAGAACAAAATACTAACATCTTTGAATTTGATTAACAAACAAACAAACCAAACTACCAACCGACCGACCAACTAACCAACCAACTACTCAATCTTTGAACTAACCAACAAACCAACCAACAAACCAGTTGACCGACCGACCAATCTTAAACGTCCAACCAGCCAACAACCAAACCACCACACCTCCAAACAAACAACCAACCAGCCAACCAATCAACTTTCTGCTGGAAACACATTCGTTAAACCTTTCAACACCACATGTCTCTATTGAAGTATTTGCACAAACAGTGTAGATCTAGATGAGGCGGCTCTTAACGAGCCGTCTCATCTAGATCTACACTATTTGTGGACATTTTCTAAGTTTTTATAAAATCCCCCCTGTCCTGATTAATGAAATGATTTAAAAAATAAAATGGAATGTTTCATTCCAGTTACTTAGGGGTTAATTTTGGTTTCATTTCAGGTACATATACGGAAGAACAAACCAAAGACTAAAACCCCGGTCAGTAGTGACCGGTACAGCAGTGATGATCGGTCACCTAAAGGTCATGGTGTGACAGATAGAGAGAAGAAACAGAAAGGAGAAATGAAGGGGCTACAGGTGATTGCTTGTAACAGCATCGATGGACTCTACTACCCAGGTATGTCAGAGTTTTATACCAATTATAAAAGTAGTAAGATTAGTACTAATCATATTACTTTTAAGGAGTGGGGATAAGTGATTCTGGCTAAGATTATGGGGCTTATGAATTTTGCGACCAGTGTAAATCCAGATCAGCCTGTGCTGATTAGGATCTGCACTGTTCACCTTTCCATCAAATAGATGCTTCTAACAAGATATACAGGGCCCGGTTGCTCAAAACATCCGTTAGCTTTTTAACAGAGATTTTAACCATTCAGTTAAGGATTTAACAGTCCGTTAAGCTAACTGATGTTTTGAACAACCGGGCCCAGATCGTTATCAGGCTACATGAGTGTTTAATCTGGAGCTACACTGGTCACAAATCCCATAAGCCCAATTGCTCCATTCATAGCCACGTTTGTTGTGAACTGATGATGTAAAAAGGCCAGGCTCCAGATAAGGAATTAGTAATTGAGTATTTTCACTCCATCATATCTGAAGCAATTGGGTATTTCAATATTTTAATTGGGTAAAATAAAACCATACTACTGTTTACACATCAACAGGCAGCAATTATTGAATAGTTTTCTATGAAAACATGTCTTGGCATTTCATTAGAATTGTCTCCAAGATGTGTTTTCATGGGGAAAAAAAAATGCTATATTTGTGGTCTGGTTATTGTTTTCTGTAGCATGATAAATGTACCACAAATTTGTTATTGCTTTTTGATACTCGCTACTTCTGATTTAAATTGGGTTTTTGGCAATTTTAATTGGGTATTTACGCAAATACGCCGCTTATCTGGAGCTCTGAGAAAGGCTATTACATTCGAGACACTAGATTCTGCATCTATTAATTTGATAATTATCTTGAATGCAGCTCTGGCTTGAACTCACAATCAATCAATTTATAATTGATCTGTAAATATGTATTCTGACTAATAGCAATGAAGTATATACATTATTGCATGTTGTAAATAGACAAGGAAGTTACATGTATTCTTACTCCTTCGTCTAACCAGTTTGCCGTAGAAAAAAGTATTGGATATCGCCGTGTCAGAATAATCCCTGCGCATCAGGCATTTTATCGTCATGTAGAAATAAAATTGTACTGTAAATTCGCCACATGAGCCAAACAAAATATACCATTCAAAAATATGTTAAATCCAATGACGGCTGATGAAACTCTGGTGATTTTCCACGTCTACCGAGGTTATAGTATCTTTATAGAACATAATTATATGCATCTGGCGACTTGAAAACAATCGAACATCTCAAACAAACAAAAAATATATTAAAAAAATCTGCCCTCCCACGTCAAATTCCACAAACTTCGTGTCTGACAACCAAATAACTTTTTTTATGGCCTTAGAATGCGAGAAAAATAGTTTTCTACTACTGTTTCATATTTTGTCATTTTTCTCAATAAAAGTATGGTTTGGCAGCATTTTAGAATCATTTCCAATGGAAATGATTCTAAAGTTCTGTGAGACCATTTTTATGTTGACAAAGATGGAACTGAAAAGATAAACAGCAGACAACAAACTTGTGTGAAACCGATATGAGACGACAACCAAGTGTCGTCTGGCCATAATTATCTCCCTTCCTGCAATGTTGAAAAACGTATGCCGGTGTCGTAGTATTGAGGTTTTTGTAATATTTGTCAGAAACGGCTGAGTAAATCAATGTTTTCTATTTCCTTAATTGGCTTTAGTATTGTAGAACAGAATATCACTGTAAAACTGCTGTGGGTTATGAAACCCCGTAAGTTAAATATGTTTCTCGGCGTAATTAGCTAATTTTTTAACAGCGCTCGGCGGTCTGGTATAATATTTTTATCATGTAACCTGTACTGCATTGACCGAATACATACTGACTGATAACATATTGTTATATCAGGCATTGCCCTGATACAAACATCCGGGTTACAATGAAGTGAATATTGACGTTCCATTGGTCGGATGACGTCACGTGACGTTACCGAATGACGTCAGTGTAATGACACAACATAAACAAGTCCGCGTTCTGTCCATTCTGTGGTCATTTTCAAGCATAAAATGTTGCCTGATAAATAGAATACCGGACTAGTGTCGATATCAAGTTTATCAGGCTCGGCTCGGAAACGGTAGGAATTCCTCGGCAAGCCTCGGAATTCCTACGCGTTTCCTAGCCTTGCCTGATAAACTTGATATCAAAAGACATTAGCCTGGTATTCTCTATTTATCAGGTAACCTGCCCTGTATTGACCGAATACGTACTGACTGATAACATATTGTTGTATCAGGCATTGACCTGATACAAACGTCCGGGTTACAATGAAGTGAATATTGACGTTCTATTGGTCAGATGACGTCACGTGATGTTACCGAATGACGTCAGTGTAATGACGCAATGTAAACAAGTCCGCGTTCTGTCCACAGATAACGACGTCATATGTGGTCATTTTCGAGCATAAAAAGTTACCTGATAAACAGAATACCAGGCTAGTGTCTTTTGATATCAAGTTTATCAGGCTCGGCTCGGAAACGGTAGGAATTCCTCGGCAAGCCTCGGAATTCCTACCCGTTTCCTAGCCTTGCCTGATAAACTTGATATCAAAAGACACTAGCCTGGTATTCTCTATGTCTCTGTTGCATACGTGTCATTATAAAATGTCACATTATGTCGACTTGTCGCGATAACATATCACATTATGTTTCTGTTAACTTATCAATGATAAGTTATCATGTTATGTCAACATGTGGAGATAAAATATTACGTTATGTCGACATGTTGAGATAAAATATCAACATATTGTGTTAACTTATCACGTTATGCCGACATATTGTGTTAACTTACCACGCTATGTCTACATGTTGTGTTATTCTATCACGGTATGTCGACCTGTTGTGATAAATTATCGCATTATGTTGACTTGTGATAACTGATCACATTATGTTGACATAAATTGTCTCAACTGTTGACATAGTTGGCATATGTCAACTTCTCGATGCCAAATATATAGAGGATATTCATATTTTTGCAACGAATATAACATATATGTTCATCTCGTGGTGTGAAATGTCCATATTTCACTCGTGAAATATGGACATTTCACACCACGAGATGAACATATATACTCAAGTGAACAAGTCTTGTCCCCTCTACTAGATTGTGGCTTGTAGGTTTATCGTGGGTGAAAACAAAGAAAACACAACTTTAATATGAAATGTATTCATTAACGAAGGTAATGGTATGAAATTCATTATGATATGAAAATCGTGTGTATGCCATATCAGATATGCAAATGAACACGTCGAAATACCAAATTCACAAAAGTCAGTACCGTGTATGTCCCCCATTAGCCCGAATCACTGCGTTGCACCGTCTCCTCATAGAGTCGATAAGGTCGCGAATTGTTCCTTGCGGAATGTTGGCCCACTCGTCCAAAACGGCCACTTGAAGTTCGTTGACGTTTCTCGGCTAATGTGCACATTGACGTAATCTACGTTTGACGTTGTCCCATAGATGCTCGATAGGATTTAGATCCGGACTTCTCGCTGGCCATTTAAGAAAATTCAAGAACTGTGTAGTAGTGTTAGCAGTGTGGCTTATGGCATTGTCTTGCTGAAACATCATGTTATGGTTAACGTCAAACAACGGAACAACAACCGGCGCCAGTACAACATCTCTGTATTTGGCTGCGTTCAAATTTCCTTCAATTGGCACCAAACGCGTCTTGTGGTGAAAACGTATGCCGCCCCAAAACATCTTCGATCCACCGGCATACCTGTCTTTCTCTAACACACAACAATCGGCGTAACGTTCGTTCTTGCGTCGATATACGCGCGTCCTACCATCGTGTGTTGACAAGTTGAATCTGCATAGTGTCGGAGAAAAAAACTTTATTCCAGCTCTCCGAGTCCATCGCAGATGATTTCTGGCCCAAACAATGCGATTGTTCCGATTCCGTCGTGATAGGATAGGCCCAACATATGGTCTCCGCGCTCTGACGCCAATATCCATCAGCCGGTTTTTAACGGTGGCTCTGCTAACGTCACGACCGGCTCTCCCTAAGATCCTACTCGACATCGACGCAGCATTTTCCACCCTGTTACGCAAGTGTGAAGTTCGTATGTACTGATCTTGACGTCGTGACGTCACACGCGGTCTCCCACTGCGTGGCAAGTGTTTGACGGAGCCTGTTCGCCGGAATTTCACCCTCAATCGTCGAATTGTCTTCGGATGGCCCCAGCATCCAACATGCCTATTGCGCGTTCTTTTAAATTTTCTCCTGACGTCGGCATGACGTTAATCCAGTTACGTCTGAAATGCTGCATACAGCGCGTATTCTCCTAGAGTTTGTTCGTGTTTTTCTTACTTGGCAGACTTGTATGCTTCGTAATGGACAATAATATCAAAGTGAATACTGCACGAGCACCTCGTACATGCCAAAACGATAAAACGTCAATTTCGTGGCGCACGTGCCGTTACAGGTGAATTAATTCAATAAAACCCGGGCATCGCAAATAGATATCCCGTGCGATCTTTTGTGTATAATTTTATAATTATACGCCATCAATTCGTCTCAAAATATGAAATTATAAAAGGGGACAAGACTTGTTCACTTGAGTATATGTCATATTCGTTCCAAAAATATGAATATTCTATTTATTATATACCGCTCCATGGAAATGACCAGTTTTTTAGACTGTATACGGTAATGAATGTGTATTTGCAGATGCGCGTTATGAATATAGATAGCGGAAGTAGTCGTATTTTCACCGGAAGTTGTTTATTTCATCGATGAGAACATATGACTTTTATTTACATCTTATAACTATGTATTTCATGGGTAGGTATATCATAAAAAAAAAACATTCAGTCAGTAAAACTGTTCAAAACATGTGTTCTATTCGATCCTTTGCAGGGTTTGTTGAAAAGACGCTGGACACAACGTACGCCGTCGTGCATTTCAACTTCAAGAAGGAGAGAAAAGTGCGCTCTCGTCTAATAATTCCTATGAGTGGTGCTATACCCATGCCAGAGCTAGCTGTGAGTAATACTGAGTGATGTTTCTAGAGTATAAATAATAAATCCAGGAAATGAAGTGGGCATAAATTAATGATATCTTATGTTACAAGTAAAAAAAATGAGTTTGAAACAGAACTGTTTGATTGATGGAATGGCAACCAGTGTAGGCATTGATCAGACAGTGTGCGTGAATGTGCTGGCTGATCTGGAGCTATTCTCTTCACAAGTGTCGTATTGGGTCCCTTTCCTCAGATGCGGGGCAGCATTTTATGCAGAGGCGTAACCTATTTTTAGCTGAGGATATACCATTATGTTTGCGGAAAATCCTAAATATTTTCCTTCTATGCGCTCAGAAGTTTATGCTGCGACCTGCATTTGAACCATCTCATCGAGACGGTTCAAATGAGTGGTCACAACATATACTTTCATTGAGAAATGACAAAAATAAAAATAAAATATATGTGTATTCTGCATGTAATGGGTTAAAGATTGTTCCATTGATAGAATGATGACTTGTGCAGGCACGGATCCAGGATTTCGGGTTGGGGGCGGCGTAACTATTTTGCAATACTTGACTATATTATCGAATGAACTATGCTCGTTCGATAATATAGTCAAGTATTGCAAAATAGTTGACTCGGGATAGCACTAGGGGGGTCCTGGGGCATTCCCCCGGAATTTTTTTGAAATCTAAATCGCATTGCCTGCGTTCTGGCGCATTTTGGAGCAAAAATATTGACACTGTCACAGTATGTTTAGACATGATTTTTGATTGAAAACGTTTAAATTTTGAAACAATAAGACAACGACCGAAAAATGCATGGAATACATGGCACTTGGCATGAAACGTGCCTTGTAACTTGTAAAAAGTCTTTACTCGGCAAATTTTAGGGGGGGCGCGCACCGGGTTCGCCCCCCCCCCCTGAATCCGCCTGATTCCATATTCAGAACGTGCTGAATTGGCCCTCATTCTGGGATATGATGCCCGTTCTGGGACTGACGCAGTCCTACATATATATGCTAGTTTCAAACATAATTGGGTTATCTCCCATATATCAATTTGGTTTGATTTTGTGTTGGTGATCTGTGATTATAGACAATATGATGATCAGGAGCTACACTGGCCACATTTGTTGTAAGGTCCCTTTTATCAGTCGGGCTGCCTGACTGATAAAAGGGACCTTATAACAAAACATGGGTGGGTGGGGGGACGGTTGCACGTACCAGGCTCCTTCGGGCCGACAATTACGTCTGGACCGATTGGCATTCTGAAATTTTAGAAGCCCAGGTCAGGCATCCATGCTATCTACCATAATCGTGGCTGTGATGGGAGAAATGGGGTGTATGGCATTTGTGACCAGTGTAACTCTTGATCAAATGTCACACTCATTTAGCCTGACAACTGTCTATATTGCTCGTATGATGGGTGTTTCATTGCTGGAATTGCGAACAGTGCAGGTCCTGATCAGACTGTGCGGATGCACAGTCTGATCTGGATCTACACTGGTCACAAAACCTGTAACCCCCATTTCTCCAGTCACATATTTCAGTTTGGTGGAGATGGGTGGTTGTGGCCGAGGGGTTATTGACTTCCAATCCGGAGGTTGTGTGTTCAAACCTCGCCTTGGGCATCAAAAATACTTTCATAGTATTTCCATCCCACTGGTCTGTCGGATGCGACTTTAAACTGTGGTCCCGTCTGTATATGACCTTAGCTGTTGCTGGGACATTAAACCCTTTCACTTTCACTTTTTCAGTTCGGTGACTTTGTGCTGGTCCGAGTCTTCAACCAGAATAAGAAACTTGACTGCTACGTTCCAGGCGTGGTCGAGTTCATACCAGATGATCAACGACATCATGCAAAATTCTACTCCATACTCATGTATAATGGACAACGGGTAAGGATTTGTCAAGTTAATGACATACCCCTGGTGCACATGTCTATCGTCGGTGTCAGCGTCGACTGCGTCAAACTTAACGTTGGGCAAATTTCTGTTTCCTTTAATAAAATTTATTGATATTTCACATATGCATTCCTCTGATGGCCCTCTATCATTCTGTAACAAATCCAGAACCATCCCCCACCACCAATAATCCCAAGGTCAAGGTCACAGTTCTGATAATTGCAGACAAATATGGGAAGCACATTTTTACGCCCTGTAAAAATATGTTTCTGCAGCCATTTTCATGATTTAAAATTTGGAACTGTTCCCACCCCTTATTTCCTCATTGTATATTATAGGAATAAATGACCTTTTTGTGGAATTTATCGGGGTATAAACTTGGAAAAGTCGCTGGAATACTGGACGAAGGCCGGAAGGCCTCGTCCAGTATTCCCGTGACTTTTCCAAGTTTATATCCCCGATAAATTCCACAAAAAGGCCATTCATTCCTTATAATTCCAGCATTTGAAATAAATTCATCAAGAAAATGTGTTTATTTTCCGTTTTCTTGAGAATTATTTTAACTGCTCCTAACGGTTATGGAAAGTAGTTCAGCATGGGAGTTTACTGGGATATAAATTTTGGACAGAGACTTGCTACGGACCAATCAAATGTTAGGGAATTGTGTAAATATTTTTGTGCTGGAATTATTATATTGTGTAACCTCTCTACAACAGCCACCCAAGAAATACACAAAACTGGCTGTTGTAGACAGGTGGCTGTTGTAGACAGGTGGCTGTTGAAGACAGGTGGCTGTTGAAGACAGGTGGCTGTTGTAGACAGGTGGCTGTTGTAGGGAGGTTAAATATAACAGCAATTGTCTGTTTGGGATATCAAATATTGGCTGTTATGGAGAGAGGGTTTGTTGTAGAGAGCTGACCATTCGGGGAGGTTCAACTGCAATATGCTATGTGTGCATAATCACAATGTTTACAATGTACCGGTATTGCTTTTTATCAGTAGCCTATTTCACCAACATTGCAAAGCATACTTGTCTAGCAAAGTATACTTTGAGGGAGAAATTTTCAATTTTAGGATAAATTTTTTTTTTTGTGCTGAGTTTATTACATTATCACAGCCATTTTGGCTGTGATAATGTAATAAATTCAGTATAATAATTCAGCATACTTTTAATCATCAACTATATGCAGTTGTTAGTTCTATATGACATAATGCATTTCGGGAAAAATAAATGATTGCTCCCTCAAAGTATACTTTGCTAGAAAAGTATACTTTGTAATGTCGGTGAAATATGCTACAGGTAACAAGCTCTGTATTGACCGAATACGTACTGACTGATAACATATTGCTGTATCTGGCATTGACCTGATATGAATATCCGGGTTACAACAAATTGAAAACTGACATTTCATTGGTTGAACAGTGTCACATGACATAATCGAATGACGTCATGGTGCAAGTCTGCGTTCTTTTCAAAGAAAACCGCACCACAATTGCTCTTTCTGTAGCTTAAAATGTTAAATGTACCTGATAAATAGAATACCATGCTAGTATCTTTTGATATCAAGTTTATCAGGCTCCGCTCGGAAACGGTAGTAATTCCTCGGCAAGCCTCGGAATTCCTACGCGTTTCCTAGCCTTGCCTGATAACTTGATATCAAAAGACACTAGCCTGGTATTATCTAGTATAATAGGCTAAGTGTGCATATTTCTATGCTTTACAAACATACTGTTCTGGAAGTCACTGTAGTCATGTGACCTGATATGTTTCGCTCTAAAATACATCATTTTTATGCCAGAATATTTCACATTTAGAACTACGAAAATACTAAATTGTGATAATAATATTTTTAATGACCATTTAACATAAATCTGCATTTAAATTTGATTTAGCGATTGGAATTTAGTTGTTTGAAGCGTTCAAAAATAGTTAAATTATATAGGAAACGGGTCAGATTTCCCCCTACACTCCATGACAGGGCAGATAATTATAACGTGCAGGTGCGCAAAATGGACTTCCAGAATGTAAAGTTTTGTTTATCATTTCCATGTCAGGCAACAACCATGAGAAAATACCTTGTGAAGATCGGCAAACAGAGATTTGCTGTGGCTGTTAATTATATAGCTTCGATACAACATCATATTGACAGGTAAGTAAACTGTACAAGTGACTGTAACTGGAGACATGGAGAAATGAAGAACTCCCCATGTGTTCTTCCAGTGATGTTATGATATTCCAGTAGCCTATTTCACTGACATTGCAAAGTATACTTATCTAGCAAAGTATACTTTGAGGGAGTAATCATTTATTTTCCCCCGAAATGCATTATTTCATATAGAACTAACGACTGCATATATTTGATGATTAAAAGTATGCAGAATTATTATACTGAATCTATTACATTATCACAGCCAAACTGGCTGTGATAATGTAATAATTTCAGTATAATAACAATTAATAAATTTATCCTTAAATTGAAAATTTCTCCCTCGAAGTGTACTTGGCAAGAAAAGTATACTTTACAATGTTGGTGAAATAGGTTACTGATCCTTAGTTGTTCAGTACAACCTACGTTTCAATATGTGTTCATTGTGTCCATGTACATTGAATTTCCTTTAAGCTGGTAGTAGGAGGCTTTTTTTGTCATGTGACAATATTACCGCAGTCTGTGTCACAACTGAACAAGTGCAATAATATCAAACTTGTAATGTATTATTTTTGGTAGTCATGTTTGGTGATCATCGTGGATATCTTAACTTTGTACTGTTTGTCATGACGCTTGTGGACAGCGTGATACAGTCGACACATTGGCGTACGTACGTTCGTGCGTCTGAGTTTGCGTTACTGGTTGAAGTTTTTCTGATCAAAGCCTCGGCGGGCGCGACATACGGGCCGAGGCCATCTAGTATAGCCTTTGCGTGTAGAACCAAATCAGCCAGTACTATACATGTAACTGTTATAAGCTCAATTGTTCAGGTTAAAAAACTCCTGATATGCCCCTTTAATTGAATTCAGCAAAAAAGAAATGAGGAAAATTCCGCTGGAGACGATTCTCATGTGCTGTCAAAACCGGTTTTTTGTTAAGAATTAAGACAAAAATGAAAAACAGCAGACGACAATTTCCGTCTCCCGCACAGTGAGGGCTAAACATATTATGTTTATGTGTTCTAATTAATTTTTATGGAATTCTTTATCTTTAACTTCAGATCTGAAGGCGCCTTATTCAATGTTTCGACAGTGCAACCCTCAACAGTGCAACCCAGGAGGTCTGTTGAACCAGAATCTGCTTCGGAAACTGACCACTCAGAACAGACTGACAGGTCGAACAGAACCGATCGTTCGGACAGGACTGACCGATCAAATAGAACTGATCGTTCAGACCGGACTGACAGATCCACAGACATTTCTACTCATAGATCTACTGCCAGACCATCAGAAAAGTTAGTTTGCTCTTTATTTGGTACACATGAGATGTTTTTTTAATACATCTATTACACATGAGATTTGTTTTTAATATCTATCACATATGAACATTTTTTTTAAATTTATTTCGAAGATTGGTGAAATTTGTGTCGACTATTACTATCATTACCAAAGTTTATTGTTTATTGTGTAGTTTATCAGGTACCCAGCTGTACATTGACCAAATACACGCTGACTGATAATAAACTACTGTACAATGCATCTGGTCAATCCAAAATATGTTCATCTTCTATAAATTCATAATGCAAACGCCCATTTGACTACTGCGTTTACATCCCAATACAATACATTAGACCCAAGTGCAGTCGTGCCATGCTGTTGATTGCTTAAAGTTCGTTTGACGTCCATAAATTCCATGAGGTTGTCAATAACTACACGCTATTGACCGGCTATTGCGGACTCGATGCACTTTAAACAGATCAAATGTATTATACACCCCAGTAAACGCAACACCCATGGTTTCATACCTTAGATAAAAAACTACTTCGCTGACAAAACACTGGTCAAATAGATCACAATGATTGTCACAAAATTCCAAATGCTGTCAGTGTATTGATGCAACATAAACAAATTTGGTTCTGTTCAACAATTACACATTATATGTGGCTGTGAATGGAGAAATGGAGCTTACAGGATGTGTTACCAGTGTAGCTGCACAGGTTGAAGTAACGGACCGAGGTCTATAAATACATTAAATATGCCTAAAAGCATCAATAAATGAATAAAAAAAAAGATAAAATATTTTTTTTATTCCCTCCATATGGAGTAAAAACTATTTTTTAGCTTTTTTTTCTGCATTTATTGATTTTTTTAGTATGGAGGGAGTAAAAACAATGTTTTAGCTTTTTTATTTTTCATTTATTGATGCTTTTAGTATGGAGGGAGTAAAAACAATGTTTCAGCTCTTTTTTTTTTCATTTATTTATTGATGCTTTTAGTATGGAGGGAGTAAAAACAATTGTTTAGCTTTTTTTTTCTTCATTTATTGATGCTTTTAGGCATATTTAATGTATTTATAGACCTTGGTCCGTTACTTCAACCTGCGTGTAGCTCATGATCAAATAGCACACTTCTGTAGCCGTTGATAACAATCTATATTGCTTGCTAGAAGCATGATAGGTGTTTCATTGATGGAATGGCGAACAGTGCAGATCCTGATCAGACTGTGCGGATGCACAGTCTGATCTGGATCTACACTGGTTGCAAAACCTGTAAGCCCCATTTCTCCAGCCACATATATGCTCATACTTCAGTTGTTTGACAGGTCACAAAGTTCCACCAACAGGTCAAGGTCAAAATATTCAAGGTCACCATCCAGTTCTAGGTCAAGGTCAAGATCAAGTCAAGATCAAGGTCAAGAATGAATTCAAAGGCACACGAAAACCGGCAGAAATACAGAAGTAAATCAAGGTCAACATCAAGGTCATCTGCTGCATCTCAATCAAGGTCAAGAATTAATTCAAAGGCACACAAAAACCGACAGAAATACAGAAATAAGTCCAGGTCAACATCAAGGTCATCAGCTGCATCTCAATCAAGGTCAAGGATGAATTCAAGGACACATGAAAAGAAGCAAAAGTCCAGGTCAAGTTCAAGGTCAATTTCTTCGTCTCCGTCAAGGTCGAGAAGGAAATCAAGGGCAAACGAAAAGCATCAAAAATCCGGTGTTAGGTCAAGTTCAAGATCCTTATCCGGTTCTTCCACAGCGAAGTGAGTATTTGTCTGGTCTCATCAAAATCTGCAGTGTCTGTCCACTTGTCCGTCGGATCATACTTTAAACTGTGGTCCCGCCTCTATATGACCTTAACTGTTGCTGGGACGTTAAACCAATTCACTTAAGAAATAGCGATTATGTATTTTGCGACCAGTGTAGATCCTGATCAGCCTGTGCATCCGCACAGTCTGATCAGGATCTGCACTGATCGCTATTCCATCGATGAAACACCCGTCATGCTTCTAACAAGCAATATACTTCGCTATCAGGGCTACGGGAGTGTGCCATTTGATCAGGAGCTGCACTGGTCACACATCCTCTAAGCCCCATTTCTCCAGTCACAGCCACATTTGTATTCGAAGCGAGACATCGTGATCACAATGATGTCCATGTGTTCATGTGTTCGTCTGTCTGTCCACACATCCATCCGAAATGTGATGATGATGATGTTAATGTGTTTTATTTCGGAAACCATAAGTAAGATTAACTTAATAAGTTGAATTTGAAATATACATGTCTATTTATGTGTAACGGCACAACCCAATTGCTTATGGTTTATTTCACGATAATCATTTCACGAGGTTGAATAAACAGTATTTATCCCGTCAACAAATATGTGCGGTTGTCTTACTAGTCGATTCTCCGATTTTGAGGATGCGGCTTGGGTTATTATTTTTGCATTTTAAAGCTATTTGTAGGTGTTGACGGGATAAATAGAATAGTAGGTTAGTGCAGTGAATTGGAAAAAATACCTGGCGCGGCACGGAATCGGGATGGGCTCGGCAGAGCTTCGCCCATCCCGTTTCCTAAGCCTTGCCAGATATTTTTTCCCATTCACGGCACTAACCTACTATTCTCTATCCAAATAACAAATTGTTGTAGCCTGCATTGGTTGGATACGCATGTCAGGTTTCAACTACTTTTACTGACTTTCCATTGGTCGAACAGAATCACGACATTAACCATATTACGACAGTGTAAACAATATTATTTATTGTCCATCTTCTAGCATAACACGTTACCTGATAAATAGAAAACCATGCTAATGTCTTTTGAATTGTATCATGCTAGGCTCAGAAACCCTACACCTTTCATAGCCTTGCCTGATAAACTTGGTGGTATTCTCACTTGTGACTGTGACTGGAGAAATGGGTCTAATGGATTTACGACCAGTGTAGATCCGATTTCTATCCTGATCCGCAGTTTGATCAGGATCTGCACAGTTCACCATTACATCAATGAAACACGCATCATGCTTCTAACAAGCATTAATATCGTTATCAGTCTACAGGAATGTGATATTTGATCAGGATCTGCACTGCTCACAAATCCCTTAAACCCCATTTCTCCAGTCACAGCCTTATTTAAGAAATATCAAATTCATTAGGCTCGGCTTGGAAACGGTAGGGATTCCGAGGCTTGCCTCGGAATTCCTACCGTTTCCAAGCCGTGCCTGATAAACTTGATACCCAAAGACTATAACCTAGTATTTTGTATCTGGCTCCACTTTGAAACGGTAGGAATTCATCGCCGAGCCTCGGAATTCCTACACGCTTCCTAGCCGTGCCTGATAAACTTGATACCCAAAGACTATAACCTAGTATTTTGTATCTGGCTCCACTTTGAAATGGTAGGAATTCATCGCCGAGCCTCGGAATTCCTACACGTTTCCTAGCCGTGCCTGATAAACTTACTGTTGAAAGACACACACCTTGAATCCTCTGTATATTGTGTCAATGTTACAGAGCCAGTGATAGTGAGGGGGATTACCCGACTCCCAGAATGGACCCAAAGTCTCCGTTTGAGCGCCCCAGTAGTCCGGTTCCCGGTCCAAGGCCAAGGTCACCAGCTATACAGCGGAAGGACTCGCGCCTGGAACCAATCACCAGACCAGGTATAGACTTATGGTCGGTCACAAAAAGTAACCAAAGATTTTTCTATTTTGATACCCGACATAGATCATAACATGTATTTTTGATGAGGTACCACCGACAGACTGACTGACGGACCGACTGCCGGACTGACCAACCGACCAACATTTGGACCAATCTACCAACCAACCAATTCAACCAACCAACCAATCAAGCAATTGATTGACCCATGATGCAATCACAACACAATCATCACATTTCTTCTCCAGATATTTACTCCGACAGTACCCGGGATGGATTGTGGCCTAGGGGTTCAAACACCTGACTTCCAACCTGGAGGTTGTGGGTTCAAACACCTGACTTCCAACCTGGAGGTTGTGGGTTCAAACACCTGACTTCCAACCTGGAGGTTGTGGGTTCAAACCTCGCCTTAGGCATCAAAACTACTTTCATAGTATTTCCATCCCACTGGTCTGTCGGATGAGACTTTAAACCGTTGTCCCGTCCCTATATGACCCTAGCTGTTGGTGGGCCGTTAAACCCCAGCGCTCCAGATAAGGAATCAGTAATTGAGTATTGTTACTCCATCATTTCTGAAGCAATTGCATTATTGGGTAAATCACACTACTGTTTACACATCAACAGACAGCAATTATTGAATAGTTTGCTTCAAAATGAAAACATGTCTTGGCATTTCATTAGAATTGTCTCCTTGAGACAATTCTAATGAAATACCAAGATGTGTTTTCATGGAAAATAAGAACAATTCTGTAGCGTGATAAAGGTATCACAAATATTTATTGCTTTTTGATACTCGCTACTTCTGATTTCAATTGGGTTTTTGGCAATTTTAATTGGGTATTTAAGCAAATATGCAGCTTATCCGGAGCTTCCGACAGTACCCACTACCACAATCACGGCTACCATTATGGTGATAAATAGCCAGTGTACATGTCACAACCTGCCCACCCTGGGGTTTAATTAATGTCTGTTAACTGCGTTCCCCAGATATCTACACTGACAGGAACCATGACTACAGCCACGGCCGGCGACGTTCCGACAAGGATGCCCTGATCAACGAACTGCAACACAACCTTGCGAAACAGACTCGCAAACAGATCAGACAGGAACGCGTAAGTTACGATAACACTTTCACCCATAAGAAACTGGAATGGATTTTGATATGTTAATTTTCCGACCAATCCAATCTTCACAAAATTATTTTCAGACTAGTTCATTTTAATATGAAAGGGGGGTGTTTTTGCTCTCAAAAATATGAAAATTACTGGCAAAAAGTGCAGATCCTGATGAGACGGCTCGTCACGAGCCGGCTCATCCGGATCTACACTGTTTGCCAATACCACTATACAGGTCTGTAGTGTTGAAACGGTTAAGCATTACTCTATACTGGATCTCATTAGAAACACAAGTTGTGATTTAATGGGTCAGTTGGCAGATTTTAATTGATTTGGCGTTTAATGACATCTGATCAACAGCAAGGTTAGCACTGTAATTACAATAAAACCTTTGGCGCTGAAACACCTGATCTGGTGCCAGGCACCCTTACTACACACGATCAGTTGGTCACAGTTATGAATTCCAGTAGATCTCTGTGTTCATATCCTCTCTCCGCTCTATCTGATACACACTAAATGGCCCAAGCTTAAACAACAACCATCAAAATCCTGTCAATGTGGCTGTAGAAACGGGGCTTATATTACATGTATTTGTAGATCCTGACCAGCCCGCGTATCCATACAGTCTGATCATAATTTGCACGTTTTGCCATGCTGTCAATGAAACACCTTTGCCGCTTCTAACAAACAGTATATATCATAATCAGACTGCTAGAGTGTGCTAGTCGACCAGGAACTAGACTGGCCATGAATACCATAAGCCCCTAGTCACAGCCACATGTTTGGTGCCATGTTACAGAGGTTGGTTCGACAAGCAAGAAAAATTAACAAGATTCAGACCAAGTTAAAGGATTCAAGTTTCCACTCTATACAATCGGATAAATCGGTACGTACTAAAGGGACTTATATATATATATACATTCATTCTTTCAAGTATTAAGGTGGAACCTGTCTATACCGGACACCCTGGGAGATTCCCAGGGTGTCCGGTTTAGAGAGGTTTCACTGTAATTGGAAAATTCTCGTTTCTAACACAATGACTCGACAGTCAGATAAGTCTGTATGCAATACAGGCACATACAAAAACGACCTGAACTTTTAAATTCCTATATCGCAACTAACTATGCATAATAAATAAATATTCCACACAAGATCACTTCATGCAATTTCCTCTGACATCGAAAAGTTTCAACTCTGTACTTAGAATATTACAAGGTTATCAACTTGAACCTTGGATGTGTCCGAGACAAGCACAAAACGCTACTGTTCTGGATTATCGTGCATAGTTTTTGAGATATATGGTAAAAAACTTTAAACAAATTGGAAATTGACTCCAAAACCTGGCGAGATAGCTTGAAAATGATGTAACTAAGAAAACAAGTTAGATTTTGAAAATTGGTCCACAAATAAAAAAAAAAATTAAAAATCTATTTTTATTCCCTATGTTAAATTCCCATAGGAAAATCGTTTTTTCACAATATTTGATGGAATTTCATCAAATAATTATACCACCCCCCCTGGAGTCAGCTTGTCCGTCCGTCCCTGTCCGTCCCCGTCCGTCCGTTCACAAAACTTAACAATTGTAAATTTCCTTTTAACTTCTCTTTCCCTTTGCAGAAATCTTTCATATTTTACCCGCCCCTTCTCTGACACTCATACATCATTCTGCAACAAACCTACGACCCCCATTTATGCCAGGGGTCAAGGTCACGGACTTAGAAACTTAGAAAAAAACGAAAACTTAACAATTGTAAATTTCATTTTAACGTCTCTTTCCCTTTGCGGAAATCTTTCATATTTTACCCGCCCCTTCTCTGACACTCATACATCATTCTGCAACAAACCTACGACCCCCATTTATGCCAGGGGTCAAGGTCACAGACTTAGAAACTTAGAAAAAAACGAAAACTTAACAATTGTAAATTTCCTTTTAACTTCTCTTTCCCTTTGCGGAAATCTTTCATATTTTACCCACCCCTTCTCTGACACTCATTCATCATTCTGCAACAAACCTATGACCCCCATTTATGCCAGGGGTCAAGGTCACGGGCTTAGAAACTTAGAAAAAACCTGAAAACTTAACAATTGTAAATTTCCTTTTAACTTCTCTTTCCCTTTGCGGAAATCTTTCATATTTTACCTACCCCTTCTCTGACACTCATACATCATTCTGCAACAAACCTACGACCCCCATTTATGCCAGGGCTCAAGGTCACGGACTTATAAACTTAGAAAAAAACTAAAACTTAACAAATGTAAATTTCCTTATAACTTCTCTTTCCCTTTGCGGAATGCAGTGATATTTTACCCGGCCCTTCTCTGACACTCATACATCATTCTGCAACAAACCTATGACCCCCATTTATGCCAGGGGTCAAGGTCACGGACTTAGAATGTCTAGTTTGATTTTTTCAACTGGAACCACCATCGCACTCTCCATATGTGCTGACATAGTCTTTTATCTGAAAATGATAGTATGCGAGCTGGAATTCATTCTAGGTCAGGGCTGACGCGGGGGGTATTCCGTAAGCCCCCGCTTACTGACAAATCTTTTTTTGGGGAGGGTGACTTTTTTGTTATTGATGAAAAAGTACTTACTTTTAAATATATTTTAGATTTAATGTGTTTAATGGCCAAATGTTCGTCGGCAGCCAAATGTTCACATGAAAAATGCTATCATTGTATTTTCATGCCACTGTGTCTGTTGAATGAGATGTTGAATGTTGAAACATAGATTGTGTTGAACACATTCCATCTACTAAATCTCCATCTAAAACCTTTTTCTTTCTTTTCCAGAGGAGTTTTGTTTCATCTGGTGATGATGCAGATACACCCACCCCTAAAAGAAAAGGAAGCCCCGATGGTTTGTAAACTATTTTGTTATTTTATAATTATTTAATGATTTAATCCCTAAATTTTAGAATTGACTTGACTGCTTTTTGTGAATTTTTGGACTTGAAAATCGTGGCAAACACTGCAGATTCTGATCCGTTTCTACAGTATTTGCATAGGTTGACTTTTTGGTCTGCATGGTTGAAAGGGTTTAGTTATGAATAGGTATAAAGGTCAAATCCCCCCCTCCCACCCCCTCGTAATATAATAAATTAGATCCAAAGCCTTAGAACACCTATATGTAAATTGGGTGGTTTTTCAACCATATAGCACCTATTTTATACTTGTCCATTTTAAAATGTTTATAATTTCTGTTTCCTTTAACACATTTCACACATTCATTCTGTTCAATTTCTCTAATTTACTTACTATTTATTACTTTGCAGGTACAAGTTACCGAGAATCACCTGACGTACTGAGTATGCGTCGATCGCTACCGGGCCTGCGTGTAGACAAGGAGATATTGGCGCGATGGTCGGACGACGGCTGGTACTACCGAGGTACCGTGTTACAGGAGTGTGGGGACCACAAATATGCGGTGTGTGACGCGACCGGCCACATGGAGATTATCTTGCGGGAGGACGTATTGTCTGAGGAGGACCATAAATACGACGCTATACAGGTATGTGTTACACACAGAATGAATGCAATAATAATTGTTTTGGAAATATAACTACAAATGCGTAATTGTTTTTGTATCAGCAAACAACACTTTCCAAGGCTTAACACTTATAGTCTGTTTCACGAAACCTGCCCAAATTTTACGGCTATATAAACAATGCAAAAACAATATTTTTTTCGATAATATTAAATTAAAGCAAAATTTAAGAATGAGCCTTCTTTTTATTTCGTGAAATTTGGTCAAATATTGGTTTTATTACGAAAAATTGATTTCTCTATGGGAATTTAACATGGGGGGAAAAGAGGTAGAGGACTTGTGGGAGGAGTAAAAAAAACATTTTTTTGGGGAAATTTACTCCGAAATTTACTCCGAAACCTAGCTAGATAGCTTGGAAATGATCTAATTAAGAAAACAAAAGTTAAAATTTTAAAAATCGGTCCAGTATTTCTGAAATTCTAAAAAATGTCCCCATGTTAAATCCACAGGCAATGTTGAATATCCCCCACCCACTTGAATTCATGTAGTATAACAGAAGGCCAGACACTAAAGCCTGAATCGAGATTTCATTTCAGTGTCCCACTCACTTCCGGTTGAGCTAAAATTTGCAACGGACGATTTGATTGGTTGAAATTTTTTTATCAACCAATCAAATCGTTTGTTACAAACGCTTTGCTATAAACCGGAAGTAGCCTGGACAGGCAAAAGAAATCTGCAGTAAAACAAATTAAAAGCATTATTTTGTATGTTTTAACATATCTGGGTTGTAATTGAAGGTGACATTCTGTTTATTATAAGTTTACTCCAAATAGATATGCCAGAAATTGCACCAATATTGATTAATATTAGACAGAATACAGATTAGTATTTCATCACACTTGTTAGTGTCTCCCCTTGCCTCTATCTATACATATTGAATACAATGGAATTTTTTTAGTAGCCCTGTGGTTAAATCCCCATAGACATCTTCACTCCGTGAAAATGTCTATTGCGATTTAACATGGGGAAATTTTGTTTTTGCAATAAAATCAATATTTGACAAAATTTCACGAAATAAAAAGAAGGCTCATTCTTAAATTTTCCTTTAATTTTCCTTTAATTTAATATTATCGAAAAAAATATGGTTTTTGAATTGTTTATATGGCCGTAAAATTTGGGCAGCTTTCGTGAAACAGACAGTAGAATGCGGGAAACAAAAATTGCTGTTGTTTTAGATTTTTTGTTCTTTTCAATAAAAACATGGCTTGACAGCACTTTAGCATCATTTCCATTGGAAATGATGCTAAAGTGCTGTCAAACCATGTTTTGGTGAGAAAAAATGGAAAACAGAACAAAAACAGCAGACGACAACAATTATTTCAGCCGTGTATGTGTTAACAACCAATAAGAGCATCACGACTCATTTTTGTGTTGCGTTGTGTTGGCAGGAAAACATATCGGACATTCCATAGCCAATCACTTTCAAAGTATTGTTTGAACAAATAATCTGCTTATACACACTCTTTTTCCCATTTGTTGACTATTCCTAACAATGGTATACCTTTGTGCTTTTATGCCCCCGCCACCGAATGGTGAGGGGGGCATATAGTGTTACCGGCATTGCTCCAAAGCTCCTCTACCGCCCAGTGACAAATCCACATTTGTGCCGCCCCCGCTAAGCCCAGGTTCAAGGTCACAGACTTGGTGCGTTCAAAACCTTAACGCTCGTGTAAATGGAATATAATTTAAATATTCCTCGTTTTCTTTGGCTGCCAGCGGGGGCATTCGTGTGCCGACAGGCCACATTTCTAGTCTTAATTCTCAGTTGATGTTTTAAAACATTTTTTCTCTGGAAACGGCGAGCCTTAGAATTCATAGATGTTTTGTAGCCGTTACTGATAAACATGATATCATAATTCCAGCACACAAATATTTACACAATTCCCTAACATTTTATTGGCCCGTAGCAATTAATAAGTCTCTGTCCAAAATTTATATCCCAGTAAGCTCCCATGCTGAACTACTTTCCGTAACATTCAGGTGCGTGTTAAAATAATTCTTAAGAAAACGAAAAATAAACACATTTTCTTGATGAATTTATTTAAAATGTTGTAATTATAACGAATGAATGCCCTTTTTGTGGAATTTATCGGGGATATAAACTTGGAAAAGTCGCGGGAATACTGGACGAGGCCTTCCGGCCTTCGTCCAGTATTCCCGCGACTTTTCCAAGTTTATACCCCGATAAATTCCACAAAAAGGCCATTCATTCCTATAAAAAGAAACATGGTATTCTCTCGATATCTTTGTGGTGGTTGGTTATGCGATGAGTGATTCAACGATTGGGATTCATCCTTTACCAGAATCCTGACGAGAGACCTGTAGCCTATTTCACCAACATTGCAAAGTATACTTTCCCAGCAAAGTATACTTTGAGGGAGAAATTTTCAATTTTAGGATAAATTTATTAATTTTTATTATACTGAATTTATTACATTATCACAGCCAATTTGGCTGTGATAATGTAATAAATTCAGTTTAATAATTCTGCATACTTTTAATCATCAAATATATGCAGTCGTTAGTTTTATATGAAATAATGCATTTCGGGAAGAATAAATGATTACTCCCTCAAAGTATACTTTGCTAGAAAAGTATACTTTGCAATGTTGGTGAAATCGGCTACTGGTTTGGCCCTTGTATATGAGAGTTGAATCTGGTGAACCCCTTATATGAATATAATATGATATTTCACTTTTAGGGGAAGGGGCAGTGACTTTGGCGTGGTATAGACCTGGTACAATGTCACGTTATTCTAATTTTCAGGTTGAATATATATTCATTTGATGTAAATATATCGTTCTGATTTTTGGATTTTCCACCCAATGCAACAGGTTAAATACGGGATCGAACCCGTTGGCCCGACCTTAAATGAGTAGCTGTTGATAAGCCGTTAAACACCAATTCATCAAATTAGATCTCTCTGTGTCTGGGAACAAGAGTACTGGTAATCCCAGTTTTCGAACATTTAAGCAATCCACACTTCAAAGATAAAACTCATATTTAATATGTAACTACAAATATGAATCTCTTTCTATGTTTACATACAATCATGAATTTTGTTTGTATTTATTTTTACAGCCCCAAGACTATGTGATTGGGCTTCATCCGAATTACGTCTTTAGTTACGCGCCGGGCGAAGTTCTGCACACATACTCCAACTGCAATGTCAAGGTCGAATTCTTCGACGGGGTCGTTGCTAAGTTACCAGCTGGAGAAGTATTTAAGACCAACAAGAGGAAATGTAGAAAAGACGTTAATTATATTATTGAGTGTGAAAAGCGTCTCCATGGGAAATCTGTGATTGCTAGGGACGACGATGTTGGTATTTATAGATTAGGTAAGTGTCACTTTTATTATCGTTTTGAAGTGGGAAATGATTTATATATTTAAGGAATAAAACCAGGGGCTGTTGCATTTACTAGGGTGCACAATACATTTGTACAAATGTACTGTCACCACAGTAAACGCAACAGGGCATGTTTTATTACTTATATTTACACTGCATTTTCGTCATGTATTTTAATGATGTCAAACAAACTTTAACTTTAACTACGTTGCATAGTGTAATGTACTGGGATATTAATGCAATACATTGAATGGGTTTTTCCATTATGAATGTAAGGACAGTGTAAATATTTCTTGTTACGAAGCCTATGTTCTCTCCTGGTGAAAGAGTGCTTATTGTATTTGCTACCAGTGTAGACCCAGATCAGACTGTGCATCAGGATATGGTAATTTCCGTGATAAATTTTAAATTGTTTAATCTGTGTATGACCTTGTTTTTGAACAAGGGAGATTGCATGATCATGTTGATAGTCTAGGGGTAAGACTTCAATGCCAAAGGTTGTGTGTTCAATCCTCCGCCCTAGACATTTAATAGTACGAGGGCTCCAGATAAGGAATTAGTAATTGATTATTGTCACTCCATCATTTCTGATGCAATTGGGTATTTCAAAACTTTAATTGGGTAAAATCAAATCACACTACTGTTTACACATCAGCAGACAGCAATTATTGAATAGTTTGCTTCTAAATGAAAACATGTCTTGGCATTTCATTAGAATCGTCTCCTTGGAGACGATTCTAATGAAATACCAAGATGTGTTTTCATGGAAAAATAAGAAAAATATCCTATATTTGTGGTCTGTTTATTGTTTTCTGTAGTATGATGAAGATACCACAAATGTTTCATTGCTTTTTGATACTCACTACTTTTGGAATTGCGTTTTTGGAAATTTTAATTGGGTATTTAAGCAAATATGCACCTTATCTGGAGCTCTGAAGTACTTTCATTATATTTCCATCCCTTTTGTTTTTCAGACATGATTTAAAACTGAGATCCCCTCTCTATAATGACCTTAGCTGTTGCGTGGATTTTAAATCCTTTCACATGTTGATGTTTTTGATCAAATGAAAAGTCCTCAATCAAGAAAATATAGAATTATTTCCATCAACAGGTGTGGTAGAATCGCGTGTCGGGTCCAGCCAACAATACTTCATCAAGTGGCACGACGGCGACGTGGTGAAACAGAGCGCCATCCACCTGTTTGAGGTGTCCCAGCAACGGACCCACCACGAGGGCTGGGAGTACATTCTGGCACCCCTGGGCCGCAGAAACACCTGCTTCATGCCCGGACAGGTCCTCCGGACTGACCCGCTCAATATACAGCTGTGTAATGGACGAAGGTATGATGGAAAGGCAAGGCTACAAACGCATAGGAATTCCGAGGCTTGCCGAGGATTTCCTACCGTTTCAGAGTCGAGTCTGAAAACGCCGCTTTCATGCCCAGGCAGAAACGTTGAATATACAGCTGTGTAATAGACGAAGGCATGATGGAAATAGAGAATACAACGCGAGGCTAGGAAACGCGTAGGAATTCCGAGGCTTGCCGAGATTAGTTCCGATTTTGGGATTTTCCCCTCATCACAACCATTAAATATGGGATACGATCTAAAATGCCTTAGCTGCTGACAAGCCGTTAAACACCATTGAATCAAATCCCTACACTGAATATATCACCCTACACTGAATATATCAAATCCCTACACTGAATATATCAAATCCCTACACTGAATATATCAAATCCCTACACTGAATATATCAAATCCTATCAAATCCCTACACTGAATATATCAAATCCCTACACTGAATATATCAAATCCCTACACTGAATATATCAAATCCCTACACTGAATATATCAAATCCTATCAAATCCCTACACTGAATATATCAAATCCCTACACTGAATATATCAAATCCCTACACTGAATATATCAAATCCTATCAAATCCCTACACTGAATATATCAAATCCCTACACTGAATATATCAAATCCCTACACTGAATATATCAAATCCTGAATATATCAAATCCCTACACTGAATATATCAAATCCCTACACTGAATATATCAAATCCTATCAAATCCCTACACTGAATATATCAAATCCCTACACTGAATATATCAAATCCCTACACTGAATATATCAAATCCCTACACTGAATATATCAAATCCCTACACTGAATATATCAAATCCTATCAAATCCCTACACTGAATATATCAAATCCCTACACTGAATATATCAAATCCCTACACTGAATATATCAAATCCTATATCAAATCCCTACACTGAATATATCAAATCCCTACACTGAATATATCAAATTGGGATTGCACCAGTTATTATGACCGCCTTGTCTTCCTGCGACATTTTGTTGGACAAGTAATTTTGCTATTTACCCATCTGTTTATGACCTTACTGTTGAACGGACATAAATCCCCAATCAATCAATCAATCAATCAATATTGAGACCGACAAAAGGATGGATTGATAGTCTAGGAGTAGAGCATTGGACTTCACTACCTGAGGACGTACATTTAAATCCCGCCTTCGGTAGGAAAAAATATTTTTTATAGTTTTTACATTGCAAAAATAGTTTTTACATTGCACATTTCTTTATAGGCACTGGGTCTCAGATATAGCCAGAAAGTTTTTAAATGAGACAGAATACGAAATATAGTTTAATTGTAGATTTGTATCGTATTTCTGAACATATTTGTACATATAAGTCGCTTGTAATAAAAAAATGGGGATTGGTAAAAAAAATGTTTATAAAAAATGTTTATAAAACTGAAAAATAACTAGCGTTGCACGCTAGTTATTTTTCAGCATTATAAACATGTTTTTTTTATCATTTCAGTTTTTGTTCATGTTTTTATCAATTGATGGTTGCTAAATTATTATGCCCCCTGTGCGATAGCAAGGGGGTGCATATTGCGTTGCTCTTGAAGTTCCGTCCATCCGTACGAAGAGTTTCTTCAGTTTAATAGAGTCCAGTATGCCATGAGGGCATATCCATGTTTTACAAACAAAATCATATACACGTTTCAAACAGAACAGTTTGGTACAGTAGAACGAAACTCTTCTACTCGGACACATATGAGACACGGCATGCGATTTTGTACCCTCGGACATCTGCGTAATTTCATGAAATACGTTTACAAAATGTACAGTAATTTCCGTAAATTATATTCCGCATGTACTCTGAAAATTTTGTTATCTTTTGACTTTATTTATGACAAATATTGTAAAGTTTGTACACGTATTTAATGAAATTATGTTTTATTTAAATTAATTATACTTGCGAGTATAATGGGAACCAGTAGTATAGAGGGATTCAAAATGATACCACCTAACGAGGGTATCATTTCTCCACCCTATATACTACTCCACCACCCCCCGAAAAATCAAAAATTGGTTAACGAGGAAATTGTCTCCCACTAAAAATTGGACGTGAAAAAAAAAAAACATAATGTTTTTCAGACAGTAAATTTAAGTATAGAGGGATTCAAAATGATACCACCTAACGATGGTATCATTTATAACCCTCTATACTATTCCCACCACCCCCAAAAAATCAAAAAAATTAGTTAACGAGGAAATTGTCCCACGAAATATTCAAAATTGGTGTCATAAATACATCATGTTTTTTTCACGTCCAATTGACCAGATAAAACAATAGTCTTAAAAAGGATTTATTTTTGACACCAATTTATGAATTTATTCTAATAAGTTTCTGATTTAAATGTGCCCACGAGTGATAGTTTATATTCCAACACCCCATTTTTTCTCCTCCAATATAGATAATTTATTTCGCAGATCAGCAATTAATTCTACCAGCTCTAGTCTACCACGTTCACCTGTAGCCACTGACAGTGTAGTTGCTTATGTCTACAAAGAGTTTGGGCACTAATGAATTTACAAGGGCATTCTGGGGCATTGAAATTGCGGGGGACACAAGGAATTTTTCTACGTCTCGCTAGATGCCTTTTCGTAGATATTCTTTACGCGTAAACGTCTTACAACAAGTCTCACACTCCATTATATATGTATATGTTTATGTTTATATTCAATTAGAAGTGAAAAAAAACATAATGTTTTCAAGACCAATTGAACATATAAATTTTATAGGTTATACAAAAGTATATTACAGAAAATATGATAACGTCAGAAACTAGAGCAGAAATAGAAAGTTTGAGAAGAAAAGCCGAATCTCTAGGGATTACTTATAGTAAACGGTTGAGAGTTAGGGGGTTGACAAAGTTGATAAATGCACAAAGAATGAGGCGTTTACAGAAAAATATGATAACGTCAGAAAACTAGAGCAGAAATAGAAAGTTTGAGAAGAGAAGCCGAATCTCTAGGGATTACTTATAGTAAACGGTTGAGAGTTAGGGGGTTGACAAAGCTGATAAATGCCACAAAGAATGAGGCGTTTATGACGCGGGTTTACCCGCGCCTATAAAAGAGGGGCATTTAATGACATATCCAAAGCGGAGGAAGTTGGTAACAGAATTCAAAAAGAAAGTATTGCGGGGTTAAGGGCTAGTGTAATCAAACCTTCAAGCACAAATAATTTGAGACGCCAAAATAATAATAAGAAAAAATCTATCGTTAGCGCGATAGTGGAAAAAGGTGAAGAAATATTGGGGGCTCACGATGAAACATTGGAAAAGGTAGAAAATGGAAGACGGGTAGTTACATTATCCTTTCGTAAAAACATTAACATTAACGAGTCTGAACGCATGTCCGATAAACTCGCTCCGTATCTAACAACCAATTTTTATTTGAGATATTCATATTCTTACAAGCTAGAACATATGGAGGAAATTAAAAATGGAAAACCTAAAACTATAATATTTCACAAAAATCTCGGTGGTAGCGAACCACTATCATCAATGAAAACCGTTAAAAAATGGCTGTCAGATAAGGAGCAAACACGAATAATGTCCGATAAAATAGACAGACCGAATACAAAGTGGAAGTTTGTAAGATGGGTAGAGGTTTTCGTAAAGCTAATACAGGGTAGTAGGGGAATAGATTTGGGACTACAATCCAAAGAAGCGGCAGGAGGAGAACTTCCAGAATGGCTGAAGAATAAAAAAGGTATGTATTCTTTAGATAAGTATAATGACGACCTTTGTCTGTTCAGGTGTCTAGCTATGCATATGACAGATAAAAGACCCGACAGATGTACAGAAAAGGCGAAAGAACTTAGTAAGCAATATTTTGGTAGTAATGTGGTTTCACCAATTCCTTTTTCAGATCTGAAAAAGGTTGAAGAGTTTTTTAAAATCGGTATAGAAGTATATCAACCCACCGAATGTAATGTATGGTGGTTGAAAAAGGTACCAGCGCACTATAATGAAATAGGTAATAAACCAATGACAATAGGACTGTTTAATAATCACGCATTTCTGATAAAAAACCTTAAAAACCTATCCTATCTAAAATTTACGCCTGCGATAATTGCAAACAGAAATTCACGACAGCGAGTAATATGAAGAGACACGGACCAACATGTATGAGAGGTGAGACAAAAGTAATATGTGATGGTAATTATTTAGAGCGCCCGCGTTCGTCGTTCGAGAAAGCGTTTTACCCAAAAGGTTCTAACAGTTATGGGGCGATCGATTGGATGTATTCTGTGGAAAAGCGGGAGGGAATTCACATTCACCACGAACAGTGCGGACACGGAGGTGAAAGATGGATTTTAGGAGCTCCGGTAGATGGATACTGTCCAGAAACCAATACCGTATATCAATATCACGGCTGTTACTGGCACGGGTGTGAGATTCATGCAAAGCATAGAAAAGAAGAACGCGCATCCACTATGAGAAGAGATACATTTATTAGAAAAAGCAAAGAATTCAACCTAGTAGTTATGTGGGAATGTGAATTCCAAAGAACGGGTAAAGATATAAAGATCGGTTGCGACACTACTCTTTATCCATATCAGATAGTATACGATTTTGAGGCATATCTCCAGTCAGAAGTTGAAACTACCGGTAATAGTTTAGAGTACGAAGCTGAGCACGTTCCGGTAAGTGTTAGTATAGGAGATAATTTCTCAGGAACAGTAACTCATATTTGTGATAAAGATCCTGCAAAACTTATAGAAAAATTTGTAGAAGATTTGAAAGTCAGGGGAAAAGCTATAAGAGAAGAAGTGTGGTCAAGATATGGGTTTAATACAGAACATTTAAGTAAAAACCAAATCGCTAAGATCGAACAGTGGATAGAGCAAGTACCGGTTATGGGTTTTAACAGCAGTAAGTACGATATAAACCTAATAAAGAAATATTTAGTAGGTGAACTATCTGCAACAACAAAGAAAGTAATGGTCGGAAAACGTGCAAACGCAACAATATTTCTATTTACTCCAGAATTTAGATTTCTTGATGTAATACTTTATCTAGGACCTGGTGTAAGTTACGATAGTTGGATAAAAGCCTACGACTGCAAAGGACAGAAATCTTTCTTTCCTTATGAGTGGTTCGATTCTCCAGACAAACTGGATTACCCAGGACTACCCGATATAGAGAATTGGTATTCCAAACTATCTGGGAAAATGTTAATAGATGAAACAGAATTAAGTAAATGTCGTAGAATTTTCGAAGAAAATAATATGAAAACTTTCAGAGATTGGTTGAAATATTATAACGATTTAGATGTAGCACCGTTCCTAGAAGCGGTGGAAAAATGTGTGAAT
>CM055274.1:79398086-79538925 GCA_029237695.1 Conchocele bisecta | reverse complement strand
GTCAACACCTACAAATGGCTGTAAAATGCAAAAATAGTATTGACTGGATATCAATTTTTTTTCACGGCACCCTGTTTCACGGCACATACGCACTGTGTTGACAGGATAAATATGATTACAATGCACACATACATGTGTTTCAGTGCGCTTACATTGGAATTACAGTGAAACATCTCTAAACTGGACAACCACAATCTGCAATAACACAGCTATAGCTCAGAATGATTACATGCATGATTTACAGTGAAATCTCTCTAAACCGGACAACATGGGGACCTCCCATGGTGTCCGGTTTATAGTGGTTCTACTGTATATTGAATTAATAATACCTTCTGCAAATACAAATATTGTGTATATTTCAACACTTTCAACACTACATACATCTATATAGTGGATACGAGCCGTCTCATCAGGATCTGCACCGTTTGCAATTAATTTTCATATCTTTTAGAAAAGTACCCAACCCATTTTCATAAATGGACTAGTCTGCAAATAAATTTGTGACAATTGGATCGGTCGAAAAATCCATGCCAGTTACTTAGGGGGGAAAGGGTTAAAATAATGCTTTGTAATTCCATATTTCGGGCCTCTGTAAAAATAGACAGCTATGTAACTCAGTATTTTGTATATAATAAATACAAACTTTTGGTGTCAACATAATCATTATTCGACACCAGCGCGTAGTAATTAAGGATCTAATTTGTTTTTGTTTTATAGATAATTGATCCACAACCAGTGCCCGGTGGAATAGGTAATTATAGTGGAAGAAATGAGAGATCGTAGCTAGTTATTTCCCTTTGAATTTATTTATAGAAATCCGGTCCAAATTGTATATTTTATGGTCTTATTGCTTGTAAAAATGGCGACTGTTGCACGATTTGATATGTAAAGGAGCCATTATATTGTTTTCGACTAGTGTCTATCCAGGTTATCCTACATATTTGATCCGGAACTGCATTACTTGTCAGATTCATATTTTGACACTTATTACTTTTATTTCAAACATTGTAGACTCAGATCAGACTAAATATGTCTACCCTGTTTGCAGTCTTATTTTTTGCCCTATTCAGTAAGAAATAAACGCTAAATAAACCATAGGACCGGATTTCTATAAATATATTTGCAAAGGGAAATAACTAACTACGATCCCTCATTGTGCGACATGTTTGGCAAAATTGATTGCGCTATTTTACGTACAGGCATGAAACTTCGCATGTTTGTAAACCACGACTGTCCTAATCATAGCATGTTCATAAACTTAACGTTGGGGTAAATGTTGTGTAACTTCTGTTTATTTACAGGGAACGCCTTCATATTTCATACTTGGATTCATCTGATGATACGCTATCGTGTTATAGCAAATACATGACCCACCGCCCATCCATTACCCCAAGGTCAAGGTTACAAACTTAGCACATTCATAAACTTAACGTTTGGGTAAATGTCTTATAACATCTGTTTTCTTTCATGGAACGCCTTGATATTTCATACATGCATTCCTCAGATGACCCTCTATCATGCTGTAGCAAATCCACGACTCACCACCCAACCCTTACCCCAAGGTCAAGGTCACAAACCTAGCACATTCATAGACTGAACGTTGGGGTAAGTGTCACTTCTGTTTATTACAGGGAATACCTTCATATTTCATACATGCATTCATCTGATGATACTCTATCGTACTATAGCAAATCATGACCCACCTCCCACCCCTTAACGTTGGGGTAAATGTTGTGTAACTTCTGTTTCTTTACAGAGAATACTTTGATATTTCATACATGCATTCATCTGATGATCCTCTATTGTGCTACAGCAAATCCATGACCTCCACCCCTTTCCCCAAGATCAACATCATAAACTTAACGTTGGAGTAAATGTCTTTTCATAACTTCTGTTTTCTTTACAGGGAACGCCTTGATATTCCATACATGCATTCATCTGATGATACTCTATCGTGCTATAGCAAATCCATGACCCAACCCCCACCCATTTCCCCAAGGTCAAGGTCAAGGTCACAAACATAGCACATTCATAAACTTAACGTTGGGGAAAATGTCTTATACCATCTGTTTCCTTTCATGGAACGCCTTCATATTTCATACATGTATTCATCTGATGATACTCTATCGTGCTATAGCAAATCCATGACCCACCGCCCATCCATTACCCCAAGGTCAAGGTCACAAACTTAGCACATTCATAAACTTAACGTTTGGGTAAATGTCTTATAACATTTGTTTTCTTTCATGGAACGCCTTGATATTTCATACATGCATTCCTCAGATGACCCTCTATCATGCTGTAGCAAATCCATGACCCACCACCCAACCCTTACCCCAAGGTCAAGGTCACAAACTTAGCATGTTCATAAACTTAACGTTGGGGTAAATGTTGTGTAACTTCTGTTTCGTTACAGGGAACGCTTTGATGTTTCATACATGTATTAATCTGATGATCCTCTATTGTGCTACAGCAGATCCATGACCACCCCCCCACCCCTTTCCCCAAGATCAACATCATAAACTTAACGTTGGAGTAAATGTATTTTTATAACTTCTGTTTATTTACAGGGAACGCCTTCATATTTCATACATGCATTCATCTGATGATACTCTATCGTGCTATAACAAATCCATGACCCACCCCACCCCTTTCCCCAAGGTCAAGATCACAAACTTAGCACATTCATAAACTTAACGTTGGGGTAAATGTCTTATAACATCTGTTTCCATTCATGGAACGCCTTGATATTTCATACATGCATTCATCTGATGATACTCTATCGTGCTATAGCAAATTCATGACCCACCGCCCACCCCTTGCCCCAGGGTCAAGGTCACAAACTTAGCACATTCATAAACTTAACGTTGGGGTAAATGTCTTATAACATCTGTTTCCTTTCATGGAACGCCTTGATATTTCATATATGAATTCCTCAGATGACCCTCTATCATGCCGTAGCAAATCCACAAAAACACGACCCAACCTTTACCCCAACGTCAAGGTCACACACTTAGCATGTTCATAAACTTAACGTTGGGGTAAATGTTGTGTAACTTCTGTTTCTTTACAGGGAACGCTTTGATATTTCATACATTAATTCATGTGATTGATCCTCTATTGTGCTACAGCAAATCCATGACCCCCCTCTTTCCCCAAGGTGAAGGACACAAACTTAGCACATTCATACATGCATTCCTCATGTGAATAGCTATCATGCTGTAGAAAATCACCAACTTAGTGCGTTCTTAAACTTAAAGTTGGGTTACATTTTGCTTTACTTCTGTTTTCAGGGAGCGCATTGATATTTCATACATGCATTCATCTTAATATGCTATATTATGCTATAGCAAACCCACGACCCACCTTGCACCACTGACCCCAATGTCAAGGTCCACCGCACGCCCCTTAGCCGAAGGTCAAGTTATATTCATGTTTTGTTATGCAACTGTGCCAAGTTTGAGTGAAGGCTGCCAACAGGCGAGCTTCGTTGTCTTCTGACAACTCTTGTTATTATTATGTTATATTTGTCTTAATCCGTTGAACCCGAAAGCCCGATATAGCGGTTTATGCAAACAGTGCAGATCCAGATGAGCCGGCTCGTAACGAGCCGTCTCATCAGGATCTGCACTTTTTAAAGGTAATTTTCATATTTTTTAGAACAGAAAATACTCCCTTTTCATAAATGGTCTAGTCTTAAAACAATTTTGTGACGGTTGGATTGGTTGCAAAATTAACATATCCAAATCCATTTCAGTCACTTAGGGGTGAAAGGGTTAAGGATTACAATTACCTACTTAACTCTAGTTCCAACCCTTAGTTTGATTGAGTTGAACATTCATATTCTTGCTAGCCATAATAAATTGAAGCTGTTCTGATCACCTAACGTGTTTTCTGTAGTAGGGCTCATTTGCATATTCATTGCATTACATGTATAATAAAATCTCATTACTTTACACGTAGAGGATATTGCATGAGTGATGATTTAATATGATATTTATTAAACGCGTTTACCACCGATTTCATAAGAAACAAGGCTATGCCGAGTTTCTTATGATATCGATCAACGATTTTCATAAATACCATATTAAATCAACACAAATGTTAGATTATATTTATTGCATAAGCACATGGTCATACCTTGAAGCTATACTGGTAGCCAGAACTGTTTTCTGTAACGAGCTAATTTGCATTTTTATTACACCTGTGCAGTTGGATTTTTATTTCATCGTGTTAATACACCATTTTATACCGCAATTCCCATATCACATCTACGGAGCCCGACAGGGGACATAGAATTCTTCTTTTTATTAATTCGTTCCCACGAAATAACAATTCGTTCCCACGAAATAACAGCTCGTTCCCACGGGAATGAATTGTTACTTCGTGGGAACAAATTGTTATATCGTGGGAACGAATTGTTAATTCGTGGGAACGAACTGTTAAATTGAGGGAACGAATACACATCCGATATTCTTATAAATCCAGTTCTCGTCCGCTGGCCTGACGATGGCTGGTACTACCACAGTCAGATAGTCACGGAGAGAGACGCAGACACATACGCTGTCGTGGACTCCACGGGCCATGTGGCGACTTTGCCTCGGACAGATATATTGGTCCACAGCGAGCGGGAATTCAATGTTATCCAGGTAAGTTCGGACAGGCGTTTAGGTCAACAGCGAGCGGGCATTCAGTGTTATTCAAGTAAGTTGGGACATAGATTTTATCGACAGCGAGCGGGCAAAAATGTTATCCAGGTATGTTCGGACAGATATTTTGGTCGACAGCGGGCAGGAATTGAATTGTATCTAGGTATGTTCGGAAAGACATTTTGTTTGAACGCGAGCTTTAATTACAACTTTATACAGGTAAGTTTGGACATATATTTTGGTCGACATAGAATGGGAATTCAATGTTATTCAGGAAAGTTCGGACATATATGCGACTGTGACTGGATAAATAGAGAATACCAGGCTAGTGTCTTTTGATATCAAGTTTATCAGGCAAGGCTAGGAAACGCGTAGGAATTCCGAGGCTTGCCGAAGAATTCCTACCGTTTCCGAGCCGAGCCTGATTAACTTGATATCAAAAGACACTAGCCTGGTATTCTGTTTATCGTAACTTTTTATGCTCGAAAATTACCACATATGACGTCGTTATCTGTGGACAGGACGCGGACTTGCTTACATTGCGTCATTACATTTACGTCATTCGGTAACGTCACGTGACGTCATCCGACCAATGGAACGTCAATATTCACTTCATTGTAACCCGGATGTTTGTATCAGGTCAATGCCTGATACAACAATATGTTATCAGTTAGTACGTATACAGGGCAGGTTACCTGATAAATGCGGCTTATGTTCGGTTTAGAGGAGTTCCACTGCACTTCATTGCAACATACCTGTTTCTAAGTCAAAGCCACGCGCAACATCCAATAAGATTCGTTTAAAACAGTAGCCGATTTCATCAACATTTCAAAGTATACTTATCTAGCACTAACCATCACTGCATATATTTGATGATTAAAAGTATGCAGAATTATTATACTGAATTTATTACATTATCACAGCCTAAATGGCTGTGATAATGTAATAAATTCAGTATAATAAAAATTAATAAATTTATCCTGAAATTGAAAATTTCTCCCTCAAAGTATACTTTGCTAGATAAGTATACTTTGCAATGTTGGTGAAATAGGCTACATTTACGTTTCTCCACAATTTGTTCTTCTAATCTTCAGCCATCGGACCACGTGATTGCGCTCCATCCGCGCTATACATTCAGCTATGCCCCTGCTATTGTCAAAGCTGTATTCAATGCCGGTGCCCAACTGAAATTTTACGACATGGTGCCTGCGAGGCTACCCTATGAAGAAGTTTACAAGATCACGGCGGACAAATATAGGGATAATGTAGACTATATCTTGGAATGTGAACAGGGACTAAGTGAAACGGAAGCAACTGTAATTGCGAGGGATGATAGGTCTGGGGAATATAAAAAGTGTAAGTAACTATGGTAACTTTACATTTTCTATGACCCCAGTGTTTCCACTATATTTGGGCGAGCCTACGCCATTGGTGTTTCCTATATAGTCTAACCATTTACCACGCATTTGATTATTCTCGGCTACTTTCATTTTAGTATGGATGTTGTGGGACCTATTTTCCCATAACCTGCACCCATCCACATCAGGATATTCACTAATTAAAATATAGGTTTAATTATTGCTCAACAAGATTAATTCAATCACCGGAGACAACCCTTGCGGTGGCCCAAAACGGCGTAAGTGCACACACGAACGAACACGACAGGTTGGAACCAACCTGTCGTGTTCGTTCGTGTGTGCACTTACACGCTGTAATCTAGACTATCTCACGTGAGAAACATGCGGAGCCCCGCAGGGGACATGGATTTTTTTAAATTAATTCGTTCCCACGAAATAACAATTCGTTCCCTCGAATTATCAATTGATTCCCGCGAATTAACAATTCGTTCCCTCGAATTAACAATTCGTTCCCATGATATAACAATTAGTTCCCACGAATTAGCAATTCGTTCCAGTGGTAACGAATTGTTATTTCGTGGGAACGAATTGTTAAATTGAGGGACGAATTGTTAATTCGTGGGAACGAATTGTTAATTTGTGCGAACGAATTGTTAAATTGAGGGAACGAAATGTTATTTCGTGGGAACGAATTAATAAAAAACGGAATTCTACGTCTCCTGCGGGGCTCCGTTCAAACATGTTCGGAATTAAAAAAATAATCCCCATAAGTATTCTTGGAAATGATAAAAGATTGACCTGCTTGTGAGCAGGTAAGTACATCACTACTGTCTGTTCTACGTTTTGCCGCCGACGAACTGTTGGCTATTAAACACATTAAATTTAAAACATACTTAAATGTTAGTACTTTTACATCAATAACAAAAAAGTCACCCTCCCCAATTTATTTTATTTAATAAAATTTCATCAAATATTGATTTTATTGCGAAAAAAAGATTTTCCTATGGGAATTTAATATGGGGGCTAAACATGTCTATGGCATAGACCATCTAGGTTATTTCTTTTTATCTTTTATCGTACTAGCATACTTTTGTGCGGTCACAGATACAGACATTTCACGATGATTGAGTTTAATCAGTGTTATCTGGGTTAAATATGTTATAAAAGGTGAAAGGTTGTAACGTCCCATGAAGGGCTAATTTGAGACCTCGCTTTTGAAGTCTCATGTGGGAATGGACATACTATGAAAGTATTGTGTCGTGCCTATGCCTATGCCCCAGCATTTGGGGGGGGGGGGGTGTTGTCTAGTTGCGAAGGTAACTCTCGCAATCTACTCCCGTATGGGGTTGTCCTATTTTCGAGCTCTTCGAAATGCACTTTCCTGTGTTTTACGGCATTTAAATTCAGACTCCAACTGGTGGTAAACTGTGATCTATGTAAACTCCGTGGCTGAACGGGGGGAGGGGGTGCAACCCCGGACCACCCCCCCCCCTCCCCTCCAGATCCGCCCCTACGTTCAATCCCACCATATCTACTCTAACATCATAGTTGGTGCATTATTTCATATTGAAACAATAAATTACATGTACGTTTATATCACAGGTACTCCTCAACAACCGGTGGGAACCGGCCAACAAATTCGTATCCGGTGGTCAGATCGTACCGAGACCGAGCAATGTGCCAACCATATATTCGGAGCGCACACCCAGGCCCGGAACAGGGACTTGAAGGACTGGCAATACGCCCTGGCCCCTACTGATCGCACGCGTTCATTGTATCTGCCCGCCGAAGTGGAGAATCGAGATGCTTTCAGTCTGATATTTTGCAATGGCCAAAGGTATGTATTGTGCATTTACCTGTAGCCTATTTCACCAACATTGAAAATTGCCTATTTCACCGACATTGAAAATAACCTATTTCACCAACATTGCAAAGTATACTTATCTAGCAAAGTATACTTTGAGGGAGAAATTTTCAATTTAAGGATAAATTTATTATTTTTTATTATACCGAATTTATTACATTAATACAATGTAATAAATTCAGTGTAATAATTCTGCATACTTTTAATCATCAAATATATGCAGTGGTTAGTTCTATATGAAATAATGCATTTCTGGAAAAATAAATGATTGCTCCCTCAAAGTATACTTTGCTAGAAAAGTATACTTTTCAATGTTGGTGAAATAGGCTACAGGTAGAGAGCTTTGCTTCGCCAAATACATAATATGTCTGCATTTACATATACATGTACAGTGAAACCTCTCTAAACCGGACACCCTGGGAGGTCCCCAGGGTGTCCTGTTTAGAGAGGTTTCACTGTAAATCAGGCATTTGATCATTCTGAGTCATAGTTGTGTACTCACGGACAGACATTATCACTTGAGCTAAATAACCAAGAAACTCATCCAAAATAAGATCACATGTGTTTTCTTGGTGTCCGGTTTAGAGAGGTTCCACTGTAACTGTGCATAGCATTATCTCTATAGTGAATAAGACCTTTGAACAGGCATATAATTTAATTATGATAGTATGATGATAATACCCTTCACCAGTACAACATATAAATTAATTATGATAGTATGATGATAATATCCTTCACAAATATAACATATACATTAATTATGATAGTATGATGATAATATCCTTCACAAATATAACATATAATTAATTATGATAGTATAATGATAATATCCTTCACAAATATAACATATACATTAATTATGATAGTATGATGATAATATCCTTCACTAAATATACATATCATTAATTATGATAGTATGATGATAATATCCTTCACAAATATAACACATAATTTAATTATGATAGTATGATGATAATACCCTTCACCAGTACAACATATAATTTAATTATGATAGTATAATGATAATATCCTTCACAAATATAACATATACATTAATTATGATAGTATAATGATAATATCCTTCACTAATATAACATATACATTAATTATGATAGTATAATGATAATATCCTTCACAAATATAACACATAATTTAATTATGATAGTATGATGATAATACCCTTCACCAGTACAACATATAAATTAATTATGATACATGTAGTATGATGATAATATCCTTCACAAATATAACATATACATTAATTATGATAGTATAATGATAATATCCTTCACTAATATAACATATACATTAATTATGATAGTATAATGAATATCCTTCACAAATATAACATATACAATTATGATAGTATGATGATAATATCCTTCACAAATATAACAATTATATTATGTATAGTATGGATGAATAATATCCTTCACAAATATAACATATAAATTAATTATGATAGTATAATGATAATATCCTTCACAAATATAACATATAAATTAATTATGATAGTATGATGATAATATCCTTCACATAATACCTTAACCATTATAACATATAATTAATTATGAGTATGATGATAATATCCTTCACCAAAGTATATATAAACTAATTAAGGATATATATCATAATATCCTAAATTCCTTAACCATACACATAATTTAATTATGATAGTATGATGATAATATCCTTCACCAGTATTATAATACTGGTGAAGGATACTATTATCATACTTTCATAATTAAAGCATATGCCTGTTCAAAAGTCTCAGTTACCATATTATTATTACTACTATCAATTTAGGAAAATACAACATTACAACAACAACAACCATCTGAATAATAACAATTTGTCATATCCAACATTGACTACTTACATACATTTAGGTCACAACGAATTTAAAAGTGAAAGTGGAGTACTGGTCTACGCGGGTCTGATTATATAATGCCTTAAATTGTGTACTAGAGTAGAGAACCCACATAAAATATGTTCACTGTCACGGGCTCCGGAAGCATCATAAGATTGGTCCGGCGAATCTACTGGGTGCCCCAGGTATCCACCCGAAGTTTATGTTGTTACCACTCAGTTGGACCGTCTCGCCGAGACGGTTCAACTGAGTGGTAACAACATACACTTTTGATTTGACATGAGAAAAATTGCAGAAAGATATTTACATTCCGTTTTGTTTATACATGAATTACAAATATGTTAAAAGTATTGATCCGGCAGTCGCCGCACCTGCCGGACCTGTTCCGACGCCCCTGACTGTGTCATCTATGGAACGTCAAAATGTACAATAACTCAAATAATTAATGCTAGCTCTTTAACTATTTAGAGCTAGCTCGAATTGATTTAAAGCTAGCTATAATATATTTGGAGGTAGATGAAATTCATTTGAAGAGCTCTCAAAATGCATTAGAGCTAGCTCGAAATCAATTAATGATATCTAAAATTGATTTGTACGGAGCATTATAGAGCTTTCTATCTCTAAATTATATGGCGAGAGGTCCATAAGACATACACATGTATTTAGTTCATTGCAAGCTATCTCTAAAGAGAGCATGGATTATATAGGATTTTACAGCTAGTTCGAATTGATTTAGAAGCAGCTCCAAGTGAAGTAGAGAGCTCTTTAAATAGCTATACATACATTCGAGCTAGCTCTAATAATTGAAGCTAGCTAGTATTTAGAGATAGCATTAATTATTTGAGTTTATATAGATTTTTGCGTTCCATGGTGATCTTCATTATTTAGTTATGGCGCATTATCTACATTGATTTTATTAACAATATTTCACCACTTACTTGTAATTCTGATGTTGTAGGATATCATAATTTTGTTTTGGGATTTCGTGCGTATGAATACAGCAGCTATTATCTTTAGTTCTTACAGTTAGGTAGCAGTGACCAGTTAGCCGCGAGTTTCATACAATTCTCTCTGGGAGTTTCAAACAGTAATTTATTCTAGAGAAAACGTATGGATGGGAACACAGGCATTTGGCGTGCTTCGGCTTTCAACGGTATAACTCTATATATATAGGCTTCTAACTTTGGTCGGACACGACCACGTATCATAACAAAATAACATGTTTAAGTTTTTTTTATTTTCTATGCATTCTATGTATTTCTGCAAGATAATGATACATATCTAATGATCATATGAACTTGCCACTACAATATTGACTTTTGAGCCTTAAACACATTATTTCGTTTGTTTTGATACGAGGTTGTGTCTGACCTAGGAAAAACAACTGTAATTCGATATTCTTTGCATCATAAGTATGTTCTAACTATGCTATTTTAGCATTTTAGCAAGATAACACTCATTCTCAAATGAACATGTGCACTTTCTGACAACATATAACGTTAATAAAATCGCGGAATTTGTTACGATACGAGGTCGTGTCCGACCAAAGTTAGAAGCCTTGTTCATATATAGAGTTATACCGATTAAAGCCGAAACACACCGAATGCCTTTGGATGGGAATGGGTTTGCACCAGCACAGTACATTTGCCTCTGGATGATGATTAAGAAAATATGCATTGGAATTCAAACAGTTCCCTCGTGCCACATCAAACATGTACCCACAATTTGACACAAGGTGCATGATCACGTGATTACCACAACAATAACAATGTCTGAAAGTGTGTAACCACGGAAATCGATTTATCGCAAAAACGCTAGAAGTTTGGGCCAAAGTACCGCGACAACCAAATACAGCTTAACATGAAGAAGAATAGTTTATTGCATCGAGGCAACTTGCCTCATGAGCATACATACATGACTATGGTATAAGACGCATTTGATGCGCCATATTTCATTAAAATCCGTTACATAATAATGACAATATAACAGAATACGTACTTTGAATCAGTAATTGTTGTTATTGTTGTAACTACGTGATCATGCACCTAGCACATGGTCGAACCTTATAATCGATCAACCAATTCTCTATATTTCAGGACGGACGCCGTCTCCGTTGACCAGTGTTTCTGGATAAATCTCGAATACTTTAAACATGCTTCCGAATTCCATAATTTTCGCCACCAACCATGAAAACGTGATAAAATCACACCGGTGGTGAATTACGCGCCAGCGTAAAATGTATCACGTCGAAATAGTCACCAGATTCCTGAGAATTCCCATTCATCTACATGCAAAAGATACTGCATAAACATATTTCGTTTAGTAATCGGCGCAAGAAATTTGCGCCGGTTACTAGACGAAACCTTTGTTATTCGATAGATCTAATCGTACTGAGTGGCATCCCTTTTTGTTAGGAATCCGGTGCATTTGATCGGCGAGAAACACTTTACGCCGGCGCGAAGTGCAGTACCATTGAAAAGTGTCCGAACTTGGAAATCTGTTGTGAGATGATTTAATATGATGTTCATTAAACGTGCTTCCTGACAACATCAATTTCATATATTTGGATCTTACATGAGTGCTGATTTAATATGGCATTATATTTTAGTTAAACAAGTAAAGCGGTGGATTATTGTCATAAGAAACGAGGCTTTACCTCGTTTCTTATGACAATAATCCACCGCTTTAATAACTATCATATCAAATCAACACGACAGTTGCACAGGAAATGGATAAACACAAACTGTCCTTATACTTACTTGCAAAGCTTAATCATATAGCGTGAACTAAAACGTCATACATGTGTCAAGTAAGGTTGTCCGGTTAGCGCAATCGGTAACGAGCGCACTTCTCACCAATGCGGCCCCGGGTTCGATCCTCGGCCGGGGCAGTATGTGAGATGGTATGGTGGTCGCCAGATCGGACACGTGGGTTTCCTCCGGGTTCTCCGGTTTCCTCCCACATTAATGACCGCCCATACGCCTTCATCTGTGCCAACGAAAACATTTGTATAAGTGCGCTCGCGCTTGTTTGTAATCGTTGTAAAATAAATAAATAAAGTTTAAATGTCAAGCACATATTTCAGGACCGCCTTGCAGGTTATGAGATCGGTAAACACGATTAATCAACATCATGAAATCATCAATATTACATGCTACCCAGTGATTTACCGTGATTATGGAGGGATTTAATTCCTTGAAGGAAATATTTCCTCCTAGACGTTCGTGATACGTAAATGACGTCACGTTTTGTCATCATTTCCGGCGAAGAAACACTTCATGCGCGGCTGACAACCTTATCAGTTGGTCTAAGAACAAATTTCACATTTTTTGAAGAGCATGTAATATACAAATTATTCCACTACCATCCCTTGACATCTGTAAATTCGACAAAGGAACTCATTCTCCGCACTCGTTTCTGTATCGGATTTCCAGACGTCTCTGGAAATAATAATATTTAAAAATGCTATAGTTGAATAAACCCTACATGCATATAGTTATAACACTATAGTCTGTTTCACGAAAGCTGCCCAAATGTTACGGCCATATAAACAATTCAAAAACCATATTTTTTTCGATAATATTAAATTAAAGGAAAATTTAAGAATGAACCTTCTTTTTATTTCGTGAAATTTGGTCAAATATTGATTTTATTGCGAAAACAAAATTTCCCCATGTTAAATCCACATAGACATTTTTTAAAATTTCAGAAATACCGGACCGATTTTTAAAAATTAACTTTTATTTTCTTAGTTATATCATTTCCAAGCTATCTAGCTAGATTTCGGAGTCAATTTCAAAAAAAATAAATCTTTTTTTCACTCCTCCCACACTTCTCTACCTCTTTTTCCCCAATGTTAAATTCCCATAGAGAAATAAATTTTTCGTAATAAAACCAATATTTGACAAAATTTCACGAAATAAAAAGAAGGCTCATTCTTAAATTTTGCTTTCATTTAATATTATCGAAAACAATATTGTTTTTGCATTGTTTATATAGCCGTAAAATTTGGGCAGGTTGCGTGAAACAGACTATAGTGTGTGGCTGTTCCTGTAGCCTCTTTCACCAACATTGCAAAGTATACTTTCCTAGCAAAGTATACTTTGAGGGAGTAATCATTTATTTTTCCCGAAATGCATTATTTCATATAAAACTAACGAGTGCATATATTTGATGATAAAGTATACAGAATTATTATACTGAATATATTACATTATCACAGCCAAAATGGATATGATAATGCAATAAATTCAGTATAATAACATTTAATAAATTCGTCATTAAATTGAAAATTTCTCCCTCAAAGTATACTTTGCTAGATAAGTATACTTTGCAATGTTGATGAAATCGGCTACTGGAGGAATTGGGCTTATGGGTTTTGTGGCCCGTGTCGATCAAGTGCATCCGCACAGTCTTACCATCAATGAAACGCCCCGCCATTATATCCTGTAGCCCGATAACGATCTGTATTGCTTCTTGGAAGCAATACAGATCGTTATCAGGCTACAGGATATTCTATTAACATTTAAGAATCAGCCTTCTATTTGATCAGCATTTACACAGGTCACACTTCCCATAAGCCCCATTTCTCTATTGACAGCCACATATAGTTATTGTTGGTATTGCTGTTTGATTTGTTGATATTGCTGTTTTCTGTTGACCCTGGTATATATATTATAATGGCGGCTGTCTTATGATGAGTGCATATATCACTTTCTGTATCATTCATCAGAAAATGTATGGTGTAATCCGCCAGTTATATACTCAACAAAACTAGAAACGTCCCTGTTTTATAGCCGGTGTAGCTCTGTCTATGTATGTACCACATGTTCAAAGTACATGTATTTTAAACCGTGGCGATGTTCAGAATACGATCGTGTAGAGTTTAGCCGATACACACGGTTTACATAGCGGCCAGTGACCGGAACGTTGATTTCCACTTTTTGCACGTGCACGCTATACTTGTCATCGATAAGGTGATTCAGTTCATGTCGTACCATTCATGCGATATGGGCTATTCGGAAAATTAAAAAACTTTTTTAATTTTTCACTGTTTTCGATATGCCACGGCTTTCCGAAAACGAGCGAAATCAGGCAATTGGGATGCTTGCGGGTGGGATCGCCGCCAGGGCGGTCGCGCCTCGGTTTGGTTGCTGTCGGAAGACGATTGATCGTCTTGCAGCCCGGTACCAGCAGACTGGGCTGTTCACGACCGGCAGCGACCTGGTAGGCCTCGTGTAACGACGGCTAGAGCCGATCGTTACATTACGTTGACGCACTTACATCAACGTCGATTGGCAGCCACAGTCACTGCTAGGCGATACGGTGTCTCAGGGCAGACCATTCGCAACCGGTTACGTCGTAACGCCCAACCAATCCGGGCACGCCGCCCGTACACTGGTCAGATAATGACCCAATGTCACCGTGCTGCCAGACTGTTATGGGCGCGACGTCATCTGAACTGGAGAAGGGCTGACTGGAACCGAGTTTTGTTCACCGATGAATCTTGGTTCACAGTTAGTCATGCTGACGGAAGATTACGGGTATACAGGCGTAAAAATGAAAGATTCACCGATTGTTGCATTGTTGAGAAGAACAGGTTTGGGGGAGGGAGCGTAATGGTCTGGGGTGGGATCATGGGAAACCGGAAGACAGATTTGGTTGTTGTACAGGGCAACATCAATGCACAACGTTATGTTGCAGATGTGCTAAATGCACATGCCTTACCATTTATCCGTCAGCATGGTCCTGGTGTGACATTGATGCACGACAATGCCCGCCCTCACGTAGCCAGGGTCACCACTCAATACTTACAGCAAAACAACGTCGACGTCATGCCATGGCCCGCGGTCTCCCCGGATCTCAATCCCATTGAGCACATATGGGATGAGCTGGGCCGCAAAGCACGAGCTAACCATCAAATTGACAATGTTCGCGATCTTACACGGGCGTTACAACGGGAATGGAGGAATTTGCCCAACGCACTGGTATTGCGTTACGTCACGTCGATGCGGTGTAGGATCATTACATGCATTCATGCAAATGGTGGCCACATTCGGTACTAACGAGATTTACTGAATTTGCCACATTACTTATTGAAATTCCATCTCTAAACATTAAGTAACACATTTCTGAGTTTTTGTGATTTTTGATTTTGACCCCTACCGCCCTTGGCCGGTTATCTCTCGAATATTTAACAAGATATCCAAATGCAATTTATTGGCTTTGATACAGAAATGAATGAACTTGTTTTTCCATTTTGATTTTTAAAAGTAACCCTTTTGGTTTTTGATGAATCTTTCCTTAAACATGGAGGGACGTTTCTAGTTTTGCTCAGTATAATAGGCAATTAATGCTAATTTGTACTTGATGTTCAGTCAGATTTATTGCAAGAAATCAAACGATGACTTGAACTCATTTGCGTTACTTTCATCGTAGACGATAACTTAAAATTCCGTCGATCCGAAATTCATAACAACCCGCCCCTCTATTACGTTTGGTCAACCGCCGGACGGTGGTCACATAGCCACGTTTCCCAGTTTCTGGCAACCTACGTCATCAACGAACCTTGGGTCTGGATCTTCGGAAACGTAAATATTGCAATATTCCGTCATGTGTTTCTGTCCCTGGTTTTAAATGTGTCCACAAAGTGATGCACGCGCGTATCGCCTATTTCTACAGTTTCGCCAACGATAACGAATGTCAAGAACATGTGTTTACATAGAATATCGCCATCAATGTCAACGCGTTTTGATTTCGGATGAAAGCCTGGAATAAAGGAGCGGTGGAAGTTGATCCCGTATGTGTATTTGCTGACCCTTTAAAACTGCCATTCCTGCCTCCACGGGCACCACGAATCGTTTGTCGGGAAACGACCGTCTGAGCTCACATTGGACAAGTTCAGATTCAGAGAACCCACCCACCAACAGTATAACTGACGGATTCTCCATCTCTGTGGCCGCCAGTATGTCTCGTTTAAGCTTTATTATGCTACTTATTGATGCCTTGAACAATGTTCTGAAGAAAAAGTCTTGAATGTGTATGTTATCGCCTTTGCTTTCGACCATTCCCGTATATCCTTTTGCATTTAATACTTGGAATAGACTGGAACCCGTATGCATCATTAATGTTTCTATCAACGATATCGGTATACGAGTCGCCACTCGACCGCTCCCTTCCAGCGAAACCTTTCTCTTCTTGACTTCGAATTCCCTGCTCATGTCTATTATATCAAGCATGTGTGTACCGGGTAAATTCCTCCATCACTTCCTCGCCGAATATGTCTTGTAGGAATTCGTTAAATGCCTCGTCCACCTTCGTCCCTCCACACGCCCCTCCGCTGGCCCTGTGCATCTCTATCAACGACGACCCGTTTGGGAGGACTTTATGCACCGTCACGTCCGCCGTCCCGCATGGAATTGTACGCACAGTCTACATGGTAGACTAGAAATAAGTAATGTATTATATCTGTAGCATATTTCACCAACATTGCGAAGTGTACTTATCTAGCAAAGTATACTTTGAGGGAGAAATTTTCAATTTAAGGATACATTTATTATACTGAATGTATTACATTATCACAGCCATTGTGGCTGTGATAATGTAATACATTCAGTATAATAATTCTGCATACTTTTAATCATCAAATATATGCAGTCGTTAGTTCTATATGTAATAATGCATTTCTGGAAAAATAAATGATTACACCCTCAAAGTATACTTTGGTAGATAAGTATACTTTGCAATGTTGATCAAATCGGTTACTGGTCACCACACGTGCATAAACGACAACAACCTGTTTCTTATCTAAAATCTCGGAAGAAGATGTATGTATGGTCCCTGCTAAAAATAACTATGCGAAATAATTCAGTATAGCTTCTCATGATAAGTATTTAAATGAGGTTGGATCCAAAAGTGTCCGATTAATTATATGATAATGGTGCCGGTTGAAGTTTGAAATAATGTTTTGGAATCTACAATCACTTTTATGCATACACGCAAAATCGAATTCCGTAGTTAGTAAGAAATGTAACTTAGAGTACCACATGAGTCGAAATCGAAATCGTAAACCCACCAGTATTTAGCAAAGTGAAAAAATAAAGATTGATAATAAGCGACAGAAAACGCAAAACGTAGCAATGGATATTTGGAAGTGTGTCGGATTAGGCATGTTAGTTATTATAGGAATGAATGGCATTTTTGTGGAATTTATCGGGGTATAAACTTGGAAAAGTCACGGGAATACTGGACGAAGGCCGAAATGCCTCGTCCAGTATTCCCGCGACTTTTCCAAGTTTATATCCCCGATAAATTCCACAAAAAGGCCATTCATTCCTTATAATTCCAGTATTTGAAATAAATTCGTCAAGAAAATGTGTTTATTTTCCGTTTTCTTAAGAATTATTTTAACTGCGCCTCACGGTTACGGAAAGTAGTTCGGCGTGGGAGTTTACTGGGATATACATTTTTGACAGAGACTTGCTACGGGCCAATCAAATGTTAGGGAATTGTGTAAATATTTTTGTGCTGGAATTATTGTCAGACATACGAGGTTGTATGCTTTAGCATATCTATGACATACTTGTTCTGATTCTTTGAAAGTCAATGGGCTGTGTATTGTTCTTAATTTTTCATTATTTTAGTATTCAATGTATTCCTGTACTTTACTTTTTGGATCATATTTTTTATTTCACCACCACGAATTTCATATTACAACTATAGAGTTGATTCTCTTCGAAGAGTGTGCGTCGGCTTCCGCGTAAGCAACGAGTGAGCGTAGCGAACCAGTTGCTTGCACCTACGCCGACGGACAAGAGTGCATTATTTCCGCTATTCAAACATGTACGATGGAATATCCTATTTATTAAACGTCCACGGCGGATACATATGCACATTTAGTCTATACAATGACGTGTTTTGACGTATCGTTGTGTGACGTCAAATGTGACGTCATGTAAACATTTTGAAATCCAAATTACGCAGCTGTTTCTATGAACCAGATATATTTGAGTGCATGTTTGGAATGTGTTCAATCACATTAACATTCTAGATTAGTCGAGACCCTTTTCAAATTTTTCAAATAACTTTATTTCGACTGTAATACATGTAAAAATTAAACATTTTGCATGGTAGCTCGTGGTTTCCAAGAAAACGGGCGCACTTCACTTCTCTTCACGGTGTATTATTTGTAAGGAGTTGATTACGGGATTTATCTCACAGCGAAACCCGTGCAAATAATTTGCAAGAGTGTAATAAACGTATCTAGCAAAGTATACTTTGAGTGAGAAATCTTCAATCTAAGGATAAATCTATTAATTGTTATTATATGTATACTGAATTTATTACATTATCACAGCTGTGATAGTGTAATAAATTCAGTATAATAATTTTGCATACTTTTAATAATCAAATATATGCCGTCGTTTGTTCTATATGAAATAATGCATTTCGGGAAACATAAATGATTTCTCCCTCAAAGTATACTTTGCTAGATATGTATGCTTTGCAATTTTGATGAAATCGGCTACAGAAATAATTGCATGACTGCCATGAGGATAGTATAAGTTGTGCTGAAATAGTATGCATGTTTTTTTAGATAGGGTGATTTGAAAGTTGGGGTCTTTTTATAATCCACACCATATTTTATACATGTATGAAGAAATGTGTTTTCTAAAAAAAAAAAGAAGACATACTAAACTGCTCTTGAAGTTCATATTGCATGAACTAATGACATGAAGAGCTAGTATAAGGACTTGTGCTGAAATACTATCCATTGTTTTTGAAATATGTTAATCTGAAAGTCTTTTTATTATCCACACCATATGTTATACATGTATGAGAAAATGTATTTTTGAAAACAAACGACGTATACTAAACTGTTCTTGAAAATGAAAACAAAATCAATTTGTATTTACATGTACCTTGTAATAATTCCAGCACAAAAATATTTACACAATTCCCTAACATTTCATTGGCTCGTAGCAAGTCTCTGTCAAAAAATTTATATCCCAGTAAACTCCCACGCCGAACTACTTTCCGTAACCGTGATGCGCAGTTAAAATAATTCTTAAGAAAACCGAAAATAAACACATTTTCTTGATGAATTTATTTCAAATGCTGGAATTATAAGGAATGAATGGCCTTTTTGTTGAATTTATCGGGGATATAAACTTGGAAAAGTCGCGGGAATACTGGACGAGGCCTTCCGGCCTTCGTCCAGTATTCCCGCGACTTTTCCAAGTTTATACCCTGATAAATTCCACGAAAAGGCCTTTCATTCCTATATTGGACCTATACGATGATAGTGTATCATTGCATATATACTTTTTACTATTAAACGTATTATACAAATACATTTGTTTTATATAGAAATAATGTATATGTGGCTGTGACCTGAGAATGGGGATTATGGGTTTTTGCATGCCATTCCATCAATGAAATACCCATCATGCTTCTAGCAAGAAATATAGATGATTGCCACAAGCTATAGGAGCAAGGTGTATGATCACGTGCTTATAACAACAACAACAGTGGCTGAACGTATTGAAATCTTACCCACCCCAAAGTAAGTATTATTTGATATTTTCCTTAATATGAAACGGATTTTGATGAAATATGGCGCAGCAAACGCGTCTTCGTGAGCTGCATTTGGTCGTCCACGAAGTTCGGCACAGACTTCTGTCGTTTTTTCGAAGAATCGATTTCCGTGTCTATCAACACGGAAATCGATTCTTCGCAAAAACGACAGAAGTTTGGGCCAAAGTACAGAGACCACCAAATGCAGGTTAACAAGACGCATTTAAGGACAATATGAAAGTAATAAGGACAATATAAAAGAATACGTACTTTGAATCGGATGGATTCTGGAAGTTTCAGTACTTGTTGTTGTTGTTAGTACCACGTGATCATACACCTTGTGGAATGTGCTATTTGATCAGGAGTTACACAGATCATACATTCCATAAGCCCCGTTTCTCCAGCCACAGCCACATATACAAAGCCGCCTGCGTAAATCTTGACAAGATAGTCAATGTGTCGGAACATCTATATATTGGCAATGTCCATTCGCAATCAAGCACTTTGATTGGCAGAGCCTGTGTTGCAGCACAGCTCAGGCTCAGTCATTCAAGCTGCTTCATGTCTAGCACAATATTGAAGTACATGTAGTTTGAAATAAAGACATTTACAAATATTTGCAAGATTAAACATCATTAAATGTACATGCCCACTCGGTAGGCACAAAATGTTCTTATGTTTCTTATTCTCATTTATCAAAAATTGCATATGAAGATAGCCTGATACCACCGCGAGTCACTATCAGTACAATACATATTACTAAATGATTATATATGTATAGCTGGCACTCGTAATGTTTAGAACTGGTGGAATAGTGACACAATTATACACTTATGTAATTCCTAATAAGGATAGTTTGTGCTTACTGAGTGGGCATGTAACTTTAATGGTGGACGAACAATATGTATCTCCTTACCACCAAGATCCACAACCATGTAGCTCTCCCCTGGTCTGAAACCAACATCTACATGACCGCTTGACAGTTTATCCACCGGAGGTTGTTTGCAATACATTGACACAGCTTCCGGTTCCAGAGCGAGGGTTAAATCCGCAATTCCGCATCCGCAATTCCACTCTGGAAATACAAACATCAATATTGGTATTAGACACGCAATCGTCAACGATCGGAGAAAAAAATAATAAGCCAAAGCTGACTTTGTTCAGTATAGGTCGAGAATATCATTCGGAGAAGCGTATCAAGACTCCTTATGAATCCCACTAGCTGGAGCTTAATCCAGAATGGCGTCTAAGATGGCTGCCATAAGTTGAGTATACACATACAGGTAACTATAAAGGTGACTATATATGCGTACCAAAACAATTAGTGTCTAAGTGATAACGTAAGAAAGACGATTTTCAACTGGCCATTTTTCAAATGCGCCCACAGCGGAATTTATACAGTGAAATTGTTGTGCAATGTGTTCTTGCCTGTATATTATCATCCGTCGAGCATACACGTATGAGTTCGAATCACCAAGTAGAAATTTGTTTTTAAATTGTGTTTCTACTGATTCAAATATTCATTATTTCTGTTGTGACAAACGCAGCAAAAGATCAGTGTGCGTATTAACACAATATGCATTAGTAAACACTATAATACGGCGTATGTATATGTTCGGAATTTCAATCTGGAAGGTCACACGAAACTAGGATATTTGAATATCCAATTTCCTACAATGGCACCGGTGAAATTTATAAATATTACACTTTATGCTGATTAAAATTCACTTTGATTGTTTATTTATTATTTTCTACTTTATATTTGATTTTAATCATAGTTTACATCGTATTAATTAATGAATGCTGATTCCAGGGCCATCTGACCTGTTCCCATTGGTCAGAAATGGGCAAATGCGAATTGAGTGTATGTTGTGACAGCAAATAATCAAAATGAAAAGTCATGCAGAGCATGATGTTATTAGCCGATCAAATCAGGGTAAAGTGCATCGAACATATGTAGGTGTCTCTGGTAACATTGTCAATGGTAAACTATTTTCGACCACAGTTCTGTACCCAGCGTTGACATTTTTCTCGATTTTGGAAACCCGTTCCCAAATCCATCCAATAGCAGCAATGCCATAGCAGCAATGTTTTGTTGTCACCATTATGTTGCGAAATATTCCAGCGTAACACCTGTACTGTATGCTCTATTTATCTGCAAATTACACTCCGCAATACACAAAGTTGTAGTCACTGTGTTTGTCCGAATTCTGTGGCAGCATGCGAGTGGGCGGAGCTACCAGGGCTATATATATCTAGCGGTTACAGTGTCATCTAAAAATAGACGCAAGCTCCTGCGTATTCAGGCACATGCCCAGATTGGCCTAATGTGCCCCATCCGTGATTTTTTGCGCGATGTCGGGCGCAAGACAATCAATAATTTGCGGCATTGACAATAATTAAGGGGGATTGCCGCAATCGCGCGTGCTGGATGCATCCCTGCCATCCCTGCATGATACGTAAACAAATCAAAGTTGGCTATGAAGGGCAATTCTTCGTTTTGATTGGTGGAAAATTTTGTGAATATTAACTAGCGTCAAATGACGCGCATACGCGATCCAATGGGATATACCGGAGATGCTGGGATAAACCCGAAAATGCTGGGGTTGCTAGTAAGGAGATTTTGAGCTGAGGTCGATTATAAATTAGCTGAATAAACACATTTTACGCGATTATACGTGGCTGAAACTTGTTCTGTTTAATAAATAAAAGCTTTAAATTAGCCCAATAATCGGCGTATGTTGGCGTATATGGCCATTAGAGCCAACTATGGACTTCAACAACAATAACTTCCGGGTTAAATCTCTTCCAGCGTTCAGCTCATTACGTATTCAAAATTGTGTTATTTGGCTATAAGTAAAGTTTTAAACGGAGATAATTGCCAAAAATGCAAACTTTATCGGTTGATGCAATTTGGAAGTGATACAGAAAAATTCGCGTTCGTAGATTACCGAATAGCGGAGAAAAGGGTTGCTACAAACTTTTTCAGAATTCGATGGATAACCAATATATTAGCCGATCTATAAATAGATCGGCTAATAACAACAGACATTTCTAGGAGTTTCAAACTATAATATATTCAGAGAAAACTCATTGATGGGAATGGGTTTGCACCATGACGGACCATTTGCTTCTGGATGATGATTGAGAAAATATGCAACTTTCAGTCTCTAGTTCTGCCAGTGACGTGGCGCGGCATGGTCTGAAGTGGATATGTCACCTCAGAATTCGATAATTTTAAAGAGGCTGCACCGAGATAGTTCACATTCCTCCATAGGTAAGGAACACTAACAGAGCAGCATATTTGTGGTTAATTAAAAGCTTCTAGCGTGTGTTGTCCACAAATGTCGAACACAGTTTGCTGTCTGCCTATTTATTTGGACTATATGCATTAAATGCATGCTGTCCGAGGGCGTGAAATTGATATTTTGAGATTAACTGGTCACTGCCTCCTTACCGCCACACATTGAATGTGTTCTGCATCTCTCAAATTAAAAATTTACATAACTACACTTCTTAACTTCTTAAGTGGATCACTCAGACAAAACACAATACTTTTTTTAATATGTGCCACAGTAATCACAGTCATTACTGCATGTGCAATATAAGTCATGACGTCGCGTGACCAGAATAGGAACTTGTAAATACGAAGTGGTGAAAATGGCAAGTACAATGCCATTGCAACCACATAGTTGACAGTTGAAAATGCCCAGTGTGATACATTAAATATAAATTAATAAAGATCTTCCTCATTGATACTCGTATAATTTGCAAAGCAGATTTGGAATTTATGGGTAGTTGATGTCAAAATAATTGATATTTTGCACAATACCAGATCGCATGAACATGTTTATGAAAAAAGAAAACCATATTAGGAAAGAAAAAAAAAGTAACACGTGTGCTGTTTCAAGTAAATATTAACATGTTTCATAACTGTTTTGTAGTGAATGACCATTACGTTGTGACAAACGTAGCATAAGATCAGTCTGCGTGTCAACACAGTATGCATTTTATCTACGCATATTGTTTGCCATTCAGTTTGGAAGAGACTATTCGGAATAAAACTAACATTAGTAAACACTGTATTACGGCGTACGTATATTTTCGGAATTTCAAGCTGTAAGGCCACACGAAACTAGGATATTTGAATATCCAGTTTCCTACAATGGCATAATTAGGTTTATGAATATTTCTTGACTTTGGGAGGCTTGACTAGGTGTATTTTTTAGAGTATTTCATAATTCTACCAAATTGAATGTTAGCTCTGGTTGATTTTGACATCTTGGAAAATGACGCATGCAATGCTGTCTCGCCGGTACGGTTCTCGTCAGAATTTAAGGTAATTTTCGGGCATTTGTAGCCAAAATTTGAGATGGTTATGACCCCGCTTTGGAATCATTTTCATGAACTGGTGTGGTGTTACAAGTGATAGAACAAGACATAACAAAGTCTCTGTGACTCATGTTTGCATGAAAACAATTCCAACAAATTCAGTCGTGTTGAAATGTCTGGCCAAAACTTGGTGGGTGGGGTAACTTTGTAAAAACAAAATTAAACACATCTGATGCGGTTACTGCATTTTTATTGTGGCGCACGATTTGTACTTCATTTGGGAGTATTTTGCAATATTTGTCACATTAGCCTCCTTAACTGATTGTGAGAGGTGGTGATTTTTATAAGTCACCGACGTCCTCAGAGCAGTCAATTTTGGCTATTTTCAACCGTCCCGTGATGCCTTAGGGGAAAAGTCTGATTTTTCAAGATGTAATATTTCACCTCTAACCAGTATTGTTTGACAGAAGAACATGTCCCAAGATAACATCCAGCAGTTTTAGAAACTGTACTCAAATATGCAGGGTTCAGCAGGGCTAGAGGTAAGCATGGTCTTTTGCAGTCGATACACCGAAAGGAAACTTCGCGTTTCGCCATTTTGGGGGTGGGCGATATCCCCGCTCCATTTATCAGTGCTTACATTTCGTACATTTTTCTTTGGTTGCGTTTTACGTAAACTTGATGAAATTAGCAATATAGAGCGAGACGAGCAGTTTCGGGGAAAACATTTTTCCTTAAGGTCTCACGGGACAGTGGGCGGCTAGCTTTAAAAAGGGGGTGGATTTTCTATATACTTCACTACCGACCCTGCAAGTTACACCAGTGTGTCTAGAAAAATAGGTTTATGAATATTTCTTGACTTTGGGAGTCTTGACTAGGTGTATTTTTTAGAGTATTTCATAATTCTACGAAACTGAATGTTAGCTCCAGTTGATTTTGACATCTTAGAAAATGGCACATGCTATGCTGTCTGGTCGGTACGGTTTCGCGTCAGAATTTAAGGTATTTTTCGGGCATTTGTAGCGAAAATTTGAGATGGTTATGACACCGCTTTGGAATCATTTTCAGGAAATGGTGTGGTGTTACAAGTGATAGAACAAGACATAACAAAGTCCCTGTATCTCATGTTTGCATGAAAACTATTCCAACAAATTCAGTCGTGTTGAAATTTCTGGCCAAAAATAGGTGGGTGGGGTAACTTTGTAAAAACATAATTAAACACATCTGATGCGATTACTACATTTTTATTGTGGCGCGTGATTTGTACTTCATTTGCGAGTATTTTTCAATATTTTTCACAAGAGCCTCCTTAACTGATTGCGAGAGGCGGTGATTTTTATAAGTCACCCGCCGTCCTCAGAGCAGTCAATTTTGGCTATTTTCAACCGTCCCGTGATGCCTTACGTTGTTGTATAGCATTGCGTGACAACATCATCTCCACGTTGTCAACAAATTCTATCAACGTTCTTATAACATATTGTTCACTGTATCATATAGCATTGCATGACAACATTCATGGGCGGATTCAGGGGGGGGGGGGGTGTTCGCGTTATGAATTTATTGTGTATTGGGTTTTTTTTTGCTCCAAAATGCGCCAGAACGCAGGAAATACGATGTAGATTTCCAAAAATGTGCCCCCGGACCCCCCTAGCAAGTTACGCCCACCCCATAACCCGAAATAATGGATCCGCGCCTGACATTATCTCAATGCTGTCAAAATAGCGTTGCTGGAAGAATGTTGCTGCAACAAATTATAGGACAGTTCTCATTACGTACTATTGACGCTGTCATATACCACGTGACAACACCATCTCCACGTTGTCAAAAAGGAAGTTGCTGCAATAACGTTGCTGCAATACATTAATATTCTAAGAAAGTTCTAATGACGTACTATTCACGTTGTCATAATTATAGCACTGCGTGATAGCATTATCTGCACGTTGTCAAAAAACACGTAGCCAGACCTGTTTGAAGGGGGGGGGGGGGTCGTTTCGAAGGCCCAAGAGGCCTGAGGTATCTAGGGGGTCTAAAAAAGTGGACATCGAGGCTAAAAAAGTGGATCTCGAGGCTAGGCGGGGGTGGGGGGGGGGGGGGGGGGGGGTCGTCCGACCGCTCCGACCCCCTCTGGCTACGGGCCTGTGAAACGAGTCATACAGTTGTTGACGAATTTCATATTAAATGGAATTGAATTTGAGATACGGTTTCTTACATGTTATCGCTCTCCAAATAGCAGAAAACGCGGAGAGACCAGATACGTTTCAATTGGAAGACGCCATTGACTTTATGTTTGCATCGAGTGGAAATTCTCCACCGAGAAAACTTTTAATATTAGCATTTGCAATAAACGTATTATAAATATGCCATATTATAGGTTCGCGCCAATGTGTATATAAGCACTTCATATTACCAAACGGGAGCGCATTTTAACAAGTGTAGTGATTTTACTCAATGTGTATGATCACGTGGTACTAACAACAACAACAAGTACTGACATTCCCAGAATCCATCTGATTCAAAGTACGTATTCTTTTATAGTGTCCTTATTACGTAACGGATTTTGATGAAATATGGAGCATCAAACGCGTCTTGTTAAGCTGGATTTGGTGGTCTCTGTATATTCGCCCAAACTTCTGTGCCAAACTCCCTCCCAGCAAACACACGACGTCGGTACGACGTCGGATCTAGGTCGGATCCAAGTCGCGACGTCGGCGACTCAAATCCAACGTCAGCCCGACGTCGAAACCCCGACGTCGAAACGACGTCGGATTACGACGTCGTACTGACGTTGTTTGCGTAGTTCGTCGCGATACAAACACAACGTCGGGTTGACGTCGGAATCACGACGTCGGATCAACGTCCGTTTCCGATGTCGAATAGACGTCTGGTCCAGGTCGTGATTGGTATAAACTAAAAGGTGACTCACTGTCAGCAGATCTATCTCTACGTTAGCCTATAGATACGCCAGTGGAAGAGCAGCTGATCTGATTTCCACACCAACTTAATTCAGTTTAACCTTTATTTGCGTCATGTTTAGGCCTTTGTCATTAATCATTTTATATCCTAGACGATTAATTTTGCGTATGTATTTAGGTTGGGCTGGGTGTACGTGCAATTTCATTAACGTCGCAGAATTCTAGGAAAGATTCTCGTGCGCGCTCAGAGTGTTGACAACTGACATGCTTTATTAGCGTCCGTGTCAAATTTCACTGGACCTGGTGCCCGCGTTACTGCATAGCGGTAGCCATAGGTACAGTAATACGCTGGAAAACAGCCGAACTGACTCATTCGGAACTATCTCGGATATCCCCGAGGTGGTCCAATTGTGTTTAGGTTATCCCGCCATTTCCGTTTTCTCTTTGTGATTTTAATTTGAAATTGGTGAAAAATCGACGTAATCTTGAAGAAATTAACTTTCTTATGTAAGTACATATATTGATGCATGCGTGTCAGCTAACATGTTTTCAATAACATTTGTAATACAAAAATACATGGCAACGCCGTGATCAGTTGATTCACGTTTCAATTCGTGAAATTATTTCGCCCCGTCTCACTTCGCACATTCCTTATTCATGTGTTGTTAATATATTGTCGCTATTCACATTTTACAAACTGCATGCATTATCATATACTTGTGCCTTTAATGGAGGTCTATGCGGTCGCGTTTTCTCAAAACTTGTAGGACAGCTATAGTAATTATAGATTTTGTCATCGTTACATACTGTCTTTGTGAAACTATTCACCTTAGATAATGGCGCATATACTCAAAGTTTATTCGAATTGTACATCACACTGTACATGTACGGAGCCACCCAGGGGACGTAGAATTTTTTGGTTTTTGTTAATTTGTTCCCACAAATTCCCTCATTCCCTCAAATTAACAATTCGTTCCCTCGAATTAACAATTCGTTCCCACGATATAACAATTCCTTCCGTGGGAACGAATTGTTAAATTGAGGGAACGCATTGTTATTTCGTGGGAACGAATTAATATAAACAAAATTCTACGTCCCTTGCGGGGCTCCGTAAAAAGGAAGTATGCTGATTTATACACATATTTCTTGTTGGTGAAATTACTTTCTTACATGAGTGGCTATTTATAGAACGAATTTACAAGTTTCATAGGAAACGAGATTTGAAGCTGTAACGCTCATCGAACATGTATTCGGTAGTAGTCTACAACATATACATTATGCCATACAAATAAGGACTTTGGCAGTTACGTGGTGTGCAGAATGTGCAGCGGGAGAACGGCCTTTTTTTAAATATATATAATTTGTTTGTGTTTGAGATGTTCGTGTGTGATTTTATTTCAAGTTGCCAGATGCATATTTGTGTGATTTTATTCATGCATATATGCATCTGGAAACTTGAAAACAAATCAGAGACGAACATCTCGAACAAAAGGAAAATGTTATATAAAGTTACAATAAACTCTTTAGATGTGAAAAATCACAAGATTTTTGTCAGACATGATTGGATTTAACATATTTTTCATGGTAGTGTTTTTTATTGATCATGTGGCAAAATTATAGTACACTTTTATTCTCGATGACGATAAAATGCTAGACGCGCAGGGATTATTCAGACCCGGCGATATCTGAGAACCAAAGTACTTTTGATGGCCTAACTTATACTAGTGTATTATTAGTATTAACCATTTCAACCCTGGTTATCATACCTTAATAATTGTCTTTGTACTATTCCATTTATGACAACAGACAAGTCTAGATGAATAATAGTGGCAAATGCGGCAGATCCTGATGAGACGACGAGTTGCACATGTTGGCTTTATGGAGGTATACATCATGTAAGGGCTAATACTTAAAGATATGCAAACATTTGTATGCTTTCATAATTGTGTTGTTTTATGTATATTTCAGACAACGCTAAGACATACACATACGAGAGCAACACAGAAATGGAAGAGATTGAAGCCGATCGATCTTCCCAACGAGCCAATCTTATAGAACAATGAATGTTTGAAATCACGCTGGCATCCTTGGATACACTGAAACACAGTACGGCCATGGAAATACGTAAAGCGCAGAACGAGATGAAGAAACGATTGAAACTATTGAGACGATACAGAGACAGGCAGAGAGAAATTGTGCAAAGTAAACCGGATTCTAATAAGGATCCTCTCGAAGAACTGCTGAAGAGACGAATGAAGCACGATGCTGAGATGAAAAAGAATCAGAAACAAGCTCGCCCCAAGACATCGCCGGCGACGCTTCAGGATACGTACAATTCACGCATTCGTAGATCCGACGCGGACTCGGAACCCGAGGTGGAAGTGGACGATACGTTTATGGTTGACCATCGATGCACCAGTGGGGGCATTCATATCCGTGGACACAGTTCCAGTTCTCCATGAAAAGATTACTTGACATTTTATTAGAATTGTCTCGTGAGACAATTCTAATGAAATGCCTAGATATGTTTTTATCGCGAAATGATCGAATATTCAGCAATTTCCATCCGCATGATTGTCGTCTGCAGCAGGATAAGGGTTAAAGTGAACTAAGTCCCTGCTATATGATTCCATAGAGTAACGAATCGCACCATAAATTTGTTGCAAAAACATAGTATGTGAAAGTATAATAAAATACATTTGCCAGCCAAAATATGTGTTTATTACTGACCTGGTACCAAACCAGGATATTGATTAGTTGATCCAGAGTGAAACTGCAGATCAAGTAATCAATGCAAAATAAAGTTTTCTAGACGATAAAACCCGACATTGAATTGATGTCAAAACCAGACGTTGGATAGAGGTCGTTTTCTGACGTCGGATAGACGTTGGATTATATTTGAAAATGAAAGTTTTTAGACGTCGGAATACGACGTTGAAATGACTTCAGAGTTAGACGTATATACAACGTCGAATCCTGACGTACGTTCGACGTCGGATCCCGACGTGTATTATCCGACGTCGGAAACCGACGTCAGTCCGACGTCTATCTGTCGTCGTATGCCAACTGGGCTGGACCACTAAATGCAGCTCATGAAGACGCGTTTGCTGCGCCATATTTCATCAAAATCCGTTGCATATTAAGGAAAATATCAAATAATACTTACTTTGGAGTGGGCGACGTTGTTGTTGTTGTTGTAACCACGTGATCATGCACATTGTTACTGTCACCGACACTTATAATAACGTTTAAAGTAGGATGACAACAACGCCAAAACATCGTTGCTTTGTCGTGCCGTCATTTGGAACGTAAATACATACGTTTTATTCGTTTGGCATAACGTTGGCATAATTAATACGAGAGATATAATTAGGATGATGCGGCCTAGCCGATCAAATTCTGTTCGCTGCAGGTGCTATTACACGTGTGTCAGGTCACATTTATGAAATGGGTTCCAACACGCGATAACAAGGTTTTCATGTTCACATTGTCATATAGCATTGCGTTACATCAACTGCACATTTCAAAATAACGTTGCTTTCAGCATGGTTGTGTAACATTGGAATAAAAGAACTCGACTATTCTTGATATTTTGTTAATATGTTTTAAAAAAAATTGTTGTGTGGGTATAAAACACATACATTATCATTCTTGATGCACGTATAACTGCAGTATCATCAATATCTGAATAATTTGTTTTTAGGAAAATGTATTGTAAAATGTTTTATTCGTCAATGATTGGAGATGAATGGATGGATGGTTGGCTGGCCTGGATGGATGGATGTGTGGTTGTTATGGACTGAGTTATGGATGGATGTGTGGCTGTTGTGGACTGAGTTATGGAGCTATATATATGCGCATGGATGTATCAAGGATTTATTTTTAGATGTATATGTCTCTGTATGGATGGATGGATGGATGCATGGATAGATGGATGACAATGGTATAAGACATCGGGCTAATTGACCTAATTCCATGGCCCGAACATATATTACATCATACTGTGCATACATGTAACCCAATATCGATCATTCCATGCTTGATATGTTTTGCCCTGACCAACCGTCTAATATCGTCATCATATAGGATAACACTGTTACGGCTGAGTCTCCATATATCACATGCACTCACACTCAGCCTTTTTCACGGTCTTACATACCGGCTTCGTGCGACAGGAGAATGAACTAGCTAGGTTAAATTAACCGCCTCATTGCCTCCTTCATTTAATGCACATATTTAGACTGTATAGCAGATATTAGTAAATTCGGAAACAAACTGGCCAACGGTCATTGGCCTGCCATTTTTGGGCTCAAATGCCCGTGTTTGGAAGGTCTTCGAGTCAATTCCTACCTTTTTTTTTTATTTACCTGCTATATAAGATAAATCAAACCTAATTCCATTACGGTCACTTGTAGGTAACCTTTAGGATAGACACAAAAGTAACAAAAATGGCTGCCGCTATGGATATCGATGAAGACAACTATCCTGGCGTTTCTGGGGAAAGAAGCGGTAAAAAGAGATTTGAAGTGAAGAAGGTTGTCAATAATACAATATATACATTCATAGCCCCAAACGTAGATTACAAATTTTTCGGCAATTTATCGAAATGTGCTATTTGTTCAGTATTTTCAGTTCCTATGTTATTGTTGTCATTAGTTTTCGCTGCTCTTTTGTTTACAACAAAGTACGTCATCGCCGAATATGAAAGTAAAAAGTGAAAGGGTTTAACGTCCCACCAACAGCTAAGGTCATATAGAGACACCGAATCTGATTATCTATGAAAGCCACATACCATTTCGGAGGCTAATATGCAGTTAATCACTGTCTAGCAAATTTAAATTATGATGATGTCAGATAGTGTAAACGGACCAACCATCTTTTTATAGACCCTGCTAGAGTGGAATTGTAGACGAGAGGTTACAACCTCCCACTCTCTCTTGATCCCGGCACTGGAATTTATGATATACATTTGTATTTTCCGTTCTAGCAGCTTGTTCTACCCAGGCGCGCCATATATCAGGCTCGTACGCAGAGGGGGTGCGTATGCAACCCCCCCCATTAACCATTTTACTTTTAACTTTTAACCCGCAGGCCTGTATAGTGGTATTGGCAAACAGTGTAGATCCAGATGAGCCGGCTCGTAACGAGCCGTCTCATTAGGAACTGCACTTTTTGCAATTAATTTTCATAATTTGGAGAACAATAACACCCCATGTTCATAAATGGACTGGTCTGAAAATCATTTTGTGATGATTTAGATTGGTTGCAAAATTAACAAATCAAAATCCATTCCAGTTACTTAGGGGTGAAAGGGTTAATCTGCGGAGGTCTCTCCGTGGATGTGCAAAAACAATGTTTAGCCCTTCGCGCTGTCGATAACGTACCCCCCTTAAATAATTCCTGCGTACGGGCCTGAAAATTATTTGTGGGAAGCTACTCTGCAGAATACTTCCATATCGTCCGTACCCAGAGTTACGATGCTCTCCATAGGTTTCCCCTGCAGAGTAGCAAATCAGATCTAATTCACACTTGAGATAAGTTAATGAATGTTTTTTAATGGCCTCGCGACAACAGACTCTCACGAAGGAGTCAACCGATATATATCGTTTTCGCCTATTGCAGAAGTTGGGCAAATGTTAGACCTTTGCAAAGATATATTCTCCAATGCGCTAGCTGTGTCAACGCGGTTTCGACTATGGATTATTTTATTCAACAAAAGTCTGCTTTTTTCTCTAGTCAGAAAAGAAGTGGCACATTTATTTCTTTGGCTTTCTCGATGAACGTTTCATAGCTTAGCTTACAAGGTACAGCTGGTAACCAGTCAATGTATATGTACCAGTCTCCGCGGAACTGCCAAAATTTTACAGGACATTCGGTCTGGTAAACTTGAAATTTTTACCAGACCGAACAAAAATTTACGAGACTGAAAACAAAACATTCATAAAAATATAATTGATTTTGTGTGATATTTAAGAGCTTTTTTAAGTATATCAGTGATATAATAAAAGCTAGCTAGCACCAGAAGCGCATACCAAAGGAAGGTGATTTCATTGCAGCTTAGAAAATTAAAAAAAATATATATTTTCGCGGAGACTGATGTTCAGATGACGCTTACACATGACAATCCACGAAGCTCGGCCAATCATAAGTTAATTAAATAGAATATTCTATTCTAAATTTTCTATTCATGAGCATAGTGATGACGTCATCTGGACAACCTATCATGATTAGACAACATGTTGGTGCGGTTGAATTGTCTGTTGTGAGACGCATATATACATGTAGATTTGATAAAATGTTCATTTGGAAACAATTTGGGGTGTAATGATTCACCGAACATTTGATGCAGAGTTATATTTTGCCGACGATGCGATTCACGATATGCAACACTGATACATTTGACATTTGATTCAATACGTTTTTCACAGTTTGCACTTTGAGTTATACCCCTTATGTGAGTATTATGATTATTCGTAATCCTATATTAGGGGAAGGGGCCAAGTGACTTTGGTGTGGTATGGACCTGGCACCAGGTCGGGTTATTCTAATTTCAGGGCTGAATATAGTTTTATGCCACCGGGTTTCGAAGAAACGGGTGGCATATAGTGTTTGGACCGTCCGTCTGTCCGTCCGTCACACTTTTCGGTTAACCACTTTGTCACAGTTTCTCAAATATGCTGCAGGTGGCATCTGCGTTCGACAGACGCATTTATTGTTTCTTGATGTAAATAATCCGTTCTGATTTTGGAATTTACCCCCCAATGCAGCAGGTTAAATCCGGATCGAACCTGTTTGCCCGTCCTTACATGACTTTAGCTGTTCATAGGCCGTTAAACAGCAACAAACAAACAAACAGTTTATGCTTTAGAAACCAAAATTACACCACAAATAGACACTATTGTCGGATACACTTACAAATAATAAAATTAAATTGTCAAGAAGAATACATGTATACACAAACCAGTCCAGTGATCTGGACTCATTTTGGGGTTCAGTTTCATGCATTAAATCAAGTATATGGACCATTGAAAATGTAGTTTGTGAATGAGGTACTAGTATCGAGATGTACTGTATCGTGATCCACATGATCCAAGTATCTTACGTATTTCAGGGCTCCAGATAAGCTGCGTATTTGCTTAAATACCCAATTAAAATTGCCAAAAACCCGATTGAAATCAGAAGTAGCAAGTATCAAAAAGCAATACAAATTTTATGGTACCTTTATCATGCTGCAGAAAACAATAAACAGACCACAAATATAGCATATTTTTCTTATTTTCTAAGAAAACACATCTTGGTATTTCATTAGAATTGTCTCCAAGGAGACAATTCTAATTAAATGCCAAGACTTGTTTTCATTTCGAAGCAAATTATTCAATAATTGCTGTCTGTTGATGTCTAAACAGTAGTGTGATTTTATTTTACCCAATTAAAATGTTGAAATACCCAATTGTTTCAGAAATGATGGAGTGAAAATACTCCATTACTAATTCCTTATCTGGAGCCCTGTATTTCATGGCGACTGATATTTGTACATTTACTGTTTGAAATTGGAAACTTAAACGCTATCGAAAATCGGATAACTTGTGACTAAATGCACTGCAGTGCCCTGTTCGCTCAAAATACTATTGTGCTCTTAGCCATTTTCCTAACAAGTAAAATGTGATGTAAACGGAAACATGATGACTCGAATATAAACAAGATGGCTCGAAATGGGTTTCTAGTCTGATGGAGATCTCGTCCTGTCACTATTTTGTTTTACGGTGTCTCGAGATTACAGATTTGTTTTTTGTTTCATTTCAGTGGAATGCTGTTGCACTTTGGGCCTGGGGTAAGTACATGTACTGTAATAACCCTAAATATTCGGACACAATTGTTGTTGTGACTAAACCAGTACTGTTCTACTAACCCTAAACATTGGTACGATCTCTGTTACGGGGAAACTATATATTATTATGTGTTTCCCAAAATGAATGGTGTCCGAATATTTACGGTTATTATGGCACTTACAGAATGGAGCCTCTCCAAGCCGAACACATGCAGATATCACATGTCTAGTTTAGAGAGGATATATAAAATCATGAGTATGAATCACTGTCTTCTCATGGTGACAAACCAAACAAACATATCGATGGTCTAGTAACATAAGGTCGTAACTGCTATGCTAAAGCATAGCAGTTACGACCTTATGTTACTAGACCATCGATATCGCGTCATACTCGTAATCCTGACTTACAGTGGATCAGCTCTACCTGGACACTCCCAGAGCTGTCGTGAGAGGTTATGCTGTCGGGGGTTTTCAATAGGCTCCAAAATACAGTGTTTTATCTACCTCTGCGTTTTGCGTCAAATACATGTACGCATATTTTTCGGATATGTCGCAAAGAAATCGCCGTCAATGAGTATTATTGACGCAAAGAAATAGCCAAACATATTAAATGTCCTGGGTCTCATATGTGGTAAATTGTGAGCAAAACAGTTGGTAAAAGAACATTTCATGGTAGGTTTCTATCGGTTTTCTGAACATATATGACCCTGTGCGTGGACCTGAAAACAGAATGTAAAAATTAACGAGCATATACAGTCGAACAGTGTCGCATGACATTACCAAATGACTTAAGTGGACCGATGTCACGCAAACAAGTCTGTGATCTTTTCAACGAAAATTATGTCCTAATTGCTCATTATGTAACCTAAAACGTTACCTGATAAAGGGAATACCATTCTAGCATTTTTTTTTATATAAAGTAAAGTTTATCAGGCTCTGCACGGAAACGATAGGGTTTCCTCGGCGAACCTCCGAATTCCTACGCATTTCCTAGCCTTGCCTGATAAATTTGATATTAAAATACACTTAACCTAATTATCTATTCTCTATGTTTGGTGTGTTGTCACTCCATTGGAGGGCACCACATGCTGCCTACATATACAGTCATGTTGGCTCATATATACTCTTCTTTATTGCAGATATCGTCGTGGATAACTGCGCCATCTGTCGCAACCACATCATGGACCTGTGTAAGTTCATTCCTAAGACAATTCATTCCAGTAGCCGATTTCACAAAAAAATCTTTAAAGGATAAATAGTAATGTCTGTCAACATTTTAAGGAAACACGGTTATCGCCCCTGATATCAGTGCGGTAATTTATGTTTGATATACAAAGTATAATAATGTCAATTATATCGTTGGGGAAATGGTTAATGATTGTTAATTTTGCCCGAACAATGTCACATCTAACAAATGGAATGAAAAAAAATAGGCCTCCCTTTATTATAACCTGGCACGTGGTATGTACATGTACCTTTAATACGGTGCATCTATTCAGGTATTGAGTGTCAAGCGAACCAGGCCTCGGCCACGAGTGAAGAATGCACAGTCGCCTGGGGAGTCTGTAATGTAAGTACATATACAGTAGAACATCTCTGTACCTGACGCGCTAAAAACTGAAATTGGATATTGATGGGTTTCACTGTCACTTATTGAAAATATACTTTACAGAACGTGTGCAACCAGCAGAGCCCCAGATCAGCCTGCACATTGGCGCAGTCTGATCTGGACCTACGATGTTTGTCATTAAATCCATAAAGAAGGCTAACCACCATCAGTATGCATAACAAAAACCTTCTAATTTTAATGAATAACTATGCATGTGTAGGCTAAGTAGCTGTGAAGATGTCTATTTGGATTTAACATGACAAATTGTTTTTCGTAATAAAATCAATATTTGACCAAATTTCACAAACTAAAAAAATTGGCTCGTTCTTAAATTTTGCTAAAAATTAATTGTAGTGAAAAAAAATAGTTTTGCCATGTTTACATGTGGCTGTGACTGGAGAAATGGGGGTTATGGGTTTTGTGACAATTGTAGATCCAGATCAGCTTGTGCATCAACACAGTCTGAGCAGGATCTACACTGGTCACCATTCCATCAATAAAACACTTGTCACGGGAGTGTGCTATTTGATATGGAGCTACACTGGTTAGAAATCCCATAAGCCTCATTTCACTAGTCACAGCCATTTATAACTGTAAAAAGTTGGCATGTTTACTTGAAACAGAAAGTAATTGGGGTCCACACTTGTCACAAAGACCATAAGCCATCTATTTCTGGAATCGCGGACATGGTTATATTGCCATCAAGCTCAATGCGTATTTTAATTTTACAAATGCACTATTGATTTTCTTCCTTATTGAATAGGGAACACATTTGCTTTTTCCAGCTCAACTAAGTAAATTTTTAACTTTATTACATTATTTTCACTACTCAATTTGAAAATCGATGCATATTTTCGCATTGCTGTGAGTATTTTGTGCTCTGACTTTTGATAATCAGTGCGTATTCTGCTAAAATAAGTGCCTAAAACACGCCAATACGCAGTATATCTTGAGCTCTTGGGCCCATGTAATGTTAACCATTTGCAAGTTGTCTTGTAGTGTATACAGGTTTAATTATATCAATTTATTTATTGTGTTTCCAGCATGCGTTCCACTTCCACTGTATATCGCGCTGGCTGAAGACGCGACAGGTGTGTCCGCTCGACAATCGTGAGTGGGAGTTCCAAAAGTAAGTTCACATGAGAGCACCTCTCACTCACTCAGGGATTCCGCTGGCGATCGCTACTTTCGCAATTGGCGATAAAAATAAACAATTGGCGATAAAAAATTACAATTTTCGTAAGAAAAAAAATCCTTTTTTTTTTTTCGAAAATTGTAATTTTTTATCCCAATTGTTTATTTTATCCTATTGGTTATTCCTTTTTTTTTTTTGTAGTGGCGATTTTTTTTTCCCAGTGGAATCCCTGCTCACTCGCTCACTCACTCACTCAATGCCTTCATGGTTGTTACCTGGCAGTTGAATTGGGTTATTGCCCATTATAAAAGTAGTAAGATTATTACTGATCCTACTTATTTTGGGAGGGGGCAAAATGATTCTGGTGTGGCGAGGACCTGGTATCGGCTGAATATGTAGTTTTTTCTCGAGCCCGCTTGCGGAAACGAAGACATAGTGATCACAATGACGTCCAGTGTCCGTGCGTCAGTCCATTTGTCCGAAATCTGCGTTAAAGTTTTTAAATACCTTGTATCTCTGCAATCCTAAGTCACATTGACTTGACACTTCATATGCTTATTAGTCATCATCCATGTATTCATGCTGTATCCCACTCATGTGGTCCCTGTGCCCCAAGGTCAAGGTCAAATGACTTAGAAGTTTGCATATTATAGAATCTGCGTTAAAGTTTTTACATACCTTATATCTCCACAATTGTTACTCCAATTTACTTTAAACTTCCAATACTTCCTTTTCATCATTCATATTTTCATTCTATAGCCTGCCCATGTGGTCCACATGCTCATGGTCAAGGTCAAATGACATTGAAATTTGTGTTAAAGTTTTACATACCTTATATCTCTACAACACATACTCCCGATTTACTTAAAATAATTCTTTATTATCATCCATATTTTCATTCTAAGCTTTTACATACCTTATATCTCCACAGCCCTGGGGCGGGATCAACTGATCCTGAGAATAGTGCTGCAGTAGCCATTGCTTGTCGTAAAAGGCGACTAAACTGGCTTAATGATTGGGTTCATACTTTCCGGAACCCACTATACCGGATTTGGCCCTCATGTACATTTTTGGCTTTCTTGTATGTGAGAGTTGAGTTGGGCTATGCCCCATATATAAAAGTAAGATTAGCGCTAATCCTATTACTTTTAGGGGATGGGATAAATGATGCTGGTGTGGCGAAGGCCTGGCACCAGATCAGGTTGTTCTAATTTCAGGACTGAATATATATTTTGATTGTAAATATTGAGTTCTGAAGTTGGGATTTACCCCCCTCGGACAGGTGGATACGGGACACGACCCCGTTGACCCGTCTGCGTGTAGACTCCCTGAGGCTTGTACCTCTATGTCAGAAAAGCGGACGTTAAACCCTATTCACTCACTCACTCACTCCACAGCCCTTAATTCAAACTTCAAATAAATACACTCTGAGACCATCAAATGCCTCGGCGGGCTTGACATGAGGGCCATGGCCATCTGGTTTATTGTAAATATTCAGTTCTGATTTTGGGAGTTTCCCCCCATTTGTACATGTACTTGAACATGTACTTGTACAGGTAATATATGGGATTTAGTACTTAACCCATTGACTGGCCTTAAATGACCTTAGCTGTTGATAGGTCGTTAAACCCCAACAAACAAACAAAAACAAACAATGCGTTCATGGGGTTTGATCCCAAAATTGTTTTACCATTTCACCTTGAAAAATCTGACCATTTTTGGACTGTTGCATTGATCAGAAAAGGGGTTAATTTTTATCACGTATATTTACATATTTTCATGTATAATACATCTACCGGGTGTCGCAGGAAGCACAACCTAAAACATAACTTAAGAATAAAATCCCATTTTATGCTAATAACAGTAGTACATTGTATTTCTCTTTGTTATGTCCTGGTTTTGGCAGCCTTCATTGGAACTATAGTCTGTTTCACGAAAGCTGCCCACATTTTTCGGCTATATAGACAATTCAAAAACAATATTATTTTCGATAATATTAAATTAAAGGAAAATTTAAGAATGATCCTTCTTTTTATTTCGTGAAATTCGGTCAAATATTGATTTTATTACGAAAAATTGATTTGTCTATGGAAATTTAACATGGGGGAAAAAATGGTAAGGAAGTGTAGGAGGAGTCAAAAAACAAAAAATTTGGAAATTGACTCCGAAACCTGACTAGATAGCTTGGATATGATCTAATTAAGAAAACAAAAGTTAAATTTTAAAAATCGGTCCAGTATTTCTGAAATTCAAAAAAAATTCGCAATAAGATCAATATTTGACAAAATTTCACGAAATAAAAAGAAGGCTCATTCTTAAATTTTCCTTTAATTTAATATTATCAAAATAAATATTGTTTTTGCATTGTTTATATAGCTGTAAAATTTGGGCAGGTTTCGTGAAACAGACAGTAGTCACATGTTAGAGAGAGGCTTTATATTAGCTTGCTTTCAATCCAATCTCATTTGTATAATTCTGTATGTACTACTATTAATGCCTTACTTGTAAATTAATATTTACACAAATATGTTTAAGCCAAAAAGGGTGTTTTTTTATTCAAAATCTTGAAAATCGTGACGAATACTGCAGATCCATCCATGTAAGGCGACTCGTGAAGAACCGACTCGCCTTTACTTACAGTGTTTGTAAATGTTGGCTATGTGGTCTGTAGGGTTGAAAGCGTTAACCAGTTGCATTCTGAGCAGAACTCCAGATAAGCTTTGTGTCTAAAGCGTACTATACCCCCTGATTTCAAAATCATTGGTATTTCACTTTTACAAATGGATTATTGATTTTCTTGATTAATACTAAATAGGGAAAAAATTATAAATAAATATAAGAAATTTAAACATTCACTTATTTGAGCTGCAAAAAGCAAACATTGTTTGCTTTTTGCAGCTCCAATAAGTGAATGTTCAACTTTATCACAATATTTTCACTACTCAATTTGAAAATCAATGCGTATTTTCACATTGCTGTGCGTATTTTGTACTCCCACTTTTGATAATCGATGAGTATTCAGCTAAAATAATTGTGTACAATACGCCAATACGCACCTTATCTAGAGCTCTGAGTGTAGATCCTGATGATTCAGTTTGTACCATGCTGTTTCATACAATCTACAGTGTTGGAATTTCCTGATTTTATGTTACAAAATCATGGTCATATAATAGTTTTAACATTTACCTGGAAGAGTCCAGTCCAGATATGGTGGGGTGAAAGGGTTACATGTTGAATTATTTTTTGTCGTCTGCTGTTTATTTTTTATTTTACATTCTTCTCATGATTCTTCAAATTTTGTCAAACCATGTTTTATTCAGAAAGAAGACAAAATATAAAATAATAGCAGACGACAATTTTTGTTTTCTGTATTCTAAGGGTAAATACAGCAGTGACTTTCACCCCTAAGTAACTGGAATGGATTTTGATATGTTATTTTCAACCAATTCAACCATCACAAAATGGTTTTCAGACTAGTCCATTTATTAAAAGGGGGTATTTTTTGTTCTCAAAAATATGAAAATTACTTCCAAAAAGTGCAGATCCTGACGAGACGGCTCGTTACGAGCCGGCTCGTCTGGATCTACACTGTTTGCATAAACCTCTATATCGGGCTTTCGGTTTCAAAGGGTTAATCAATTTATTTTTTCTCCACTTTCAGGTATGGACACTAAGAACATCGGAACTACTCCACGTTGTTATGGTTACACACATTCTCGTATGCCAAGGAACCAAGAACAATTGACAGTCACCGCTTAACAGAACAAATCCATTTATTTATGGATTTATTGGGACATATTTTTATTAAAAAATAATTTTAATTTAACATTGTCAAGAGCATGTTTCACACACATTTGGCAGTTAATCTGTATCGGCGTTCCAGATAAGGTGCGTATTGGCGTATTTTACACAATTATTTTAACTGAATATGCATTGATTATCAACAGTGGGAGTACAAAATACTCACAGCAATGTGAAAATATGCATTGATTTACAAATTGAGTAGTGAAAGTACAGTCAAACCTGTGAATAAAGGCCAGTCGTGGGAAGTGAAAAATCTGGTCTTTGTTCACAGGTGGTCTTTATTCACAGGGTCATTTGTATAGTAATTGTGCCATTGGGACAACAAAACTGTGGCCTTTACAGCCAGGTGATTGCTATTCGGAGGTGGTCTTTAGCACAGGTTTGACTGTACTGTAATAAAGTTGAAAATTTACTTACTTGAGCTGCAAAAAGCAAACGGTGTTTGCTTTTTGCAGCTCAACTAAGTAAATTTTCAACTGTATTACAGTATAAATAACTTTTATGTAATAATACACTCCAATATTAAAGTGAATGTTTAAATTTGTTTCATGTTTTTTTTATCGTTTGTTTCCTATTAATTAATAATGAAGAAACTCGACAATCCATTGGTGAAAATAAAATACGCATTTACATGTCATTTGAAATCAGGAGGCAGGGATTCCGCTGGCGATCGCCACTTTCGCAATTGACGATCGCCACTTTCGCAATTGACGATAAAAATAAACATGTATTGTATTGTACCCCCTCAGGGATTCCGCTGGGGAAAATAAAATTGTATTTTTTTTCGCCAATTTTTCCAAAACTTGAAAATGATGTAACTAAGAAAACAAAGGTTAGATTTTAAAAATCGGTCCACAAATAAAAAAAATCTATTTTTTGCCCCCATGTTAAATTCCCATAGGAAAATCGTTTTTTCGTAATAAAATCAATATTTGATGGAATTTTTTTTGGGGAGGGTGACTTTTTTCTTGTTGATAAAAAAGTACTTAGTTTTAAATATTTTTTAGATTTAATGTGTTTAATAGCGAAAAGTTTGCCGGCAGGAAAACGTGGAACAGACGGTAGGCCAATGGTTAAATTTGGGATCGAACCCGTTGGCCCTCCCATTAAATGGCCTTAGCTGTTAGGCTGTTAAGTTGTTAACGATAAATAAATCGAATCAAACCAGTCACTGAATGGCAAACAGCGTAGACCCTTATCTGACTGAACAGGCAGATCTTGGGCTATGTTGGTCGCACGTGTCTTCTGATACCTGTAGCCGATTTCATCAAAATTGCAAAGTATACTTTTCTAGCAAAGTATACTTTGAGGGAGAAATTTTCAATTTTAGAATAAATTTAATAATTTTTATTATACTGAATTTATTACATTATCACAGCCAATTTTGGCTGTGATAATGTAATAAATTCAGTATAATAATTCTACATAGTTTTAATCATCAAATATATGCAATCGTTAGTTCTGCATGAAATAATGTATTTCGGAAAAATCAATGATTGCTCCCTCAAAGGAAAGTATACTTTGCAATTTTGATGAAATAGGCTACTGATCTCACTCAGAGGCCATATAAATAGATATACCAATCTATAAATAGGTTTCTAAACTTTGAAAATCATAAATAACTTCCATGTGATCATCAGTGTTAGATTTGGCAGAGTTGACAGGTTTGACTCGGTTTTTCATGACTTCCAGTTTTGTAATCTATTTACCGGTATAAGACTCGTCTTCACAAATCGATGGTCTAGTAACATAAGGTCGTAAGTGCTATGCTTTAGCATAGCAGTTACGACCTTATGTTACTAGACCATCGAAATGGTATGTTCAGAATGTATAATTTTACACGATTGGTGCCTTCTGCACTAACAATGTTGAGTTTATTAAAAACTATCTCCAGCTCAATATGGTGGAGTTTTTCTGATGTTAAATTATTGTACGTTACCGGTAATCGGGGCTCCAGATAAGGAATTAGTAATTGAGTATTTTCACTCCATCATGTCTGAAGCGATTGGGTGTTTCAATATTTTAATTGGGTAAAATAAAATCACACTTAGTCTACTGTTTACACAGCAACAGACAGCAATTATTGAATAGTTTGCTTCGAAATGAAAACATGTCTTGGCATTGAAATACCAAGATGTGTTTTCATGGAAAATAAGAAAAAATATGCTATATTTGTGGTATGGTTATTGTTTTCTGTAGCATGATAAAGGTACCACAAATTTGTTATTGCTTTTAGATACTCGCTACTTCTGATAATACGCAGCTTATCTGGAGCTCTGGGTAATACTAGTAAGCATTGTTGTATGTTCACACTTTGTGTGTATAAAATTAAACTGCCTTGTTAGCAGCTCATTCTTGTCCTCATTTTATCTTCGGATGACTTTCCATGACACTGTGTGTCTTGACAATGAATCATCAAATATTCATATCGCAATGGTGAAACTTATAGAGAATAGTAGGTTAGTGCCGTGAATGGGAAAAAATATCCGGCAACGCTCAGGAATTTCTTTATTTCTCGTCAGAAGTATATGTTGTGACCACTTATTTGAACCGTCTCGCCGAGACGGTTCAAATGAGTGGTCACAACATATACTTTAGTTCAGAAATAAGGACAATAGATAGAGAATAGTAGGTTAGTGCTGTGAATGGGAAAAAATATCCGGCAACGCTCAGGAATTTCTTTATTTGTCATCAGAAGTATATGTTGTGACCACTCATTTGAACTGTCTCGCCGAGACGGTTCAAATGAGTGGTCACAACATATACTTTGGTTCAGAAATAAGGAAAATAGATAGAGAATAGTAGGTTAGTGCCGTGAATGGGAAAACATATCTGGCAAGGCTTAGGAAACGGGATGGGCGAGGCTCTGCCGTTTCTGTGCCGCGCCAGACACCTACACATATCTTTAAAATGCAAAAAGGATAACCCCAGCCGCATCCTCAAAATCAGAGAATCGACTAGTATGACAACCGCACATATTCATACGCAGTGATTATGTGGTATTGACAGATATCAAAAATGTTTCACGACACATACGCACTGTGTTGACGGGATAAAATGGGAGTCACTCCCGGGGCCAAGTGACCTGGTGTAACTAGGGTAGCTGGCACCGTAACCTAAAGTTATGTTATGTCTGTAAATACAAGGCGACTTAAATATAAGTCGCCCTGCGTTACAGACGGAAACATCGGATTACAGGACCGGGTGGGGTGGGGGTGGGGGGGGGGGGGGGTCTGTTTCACTAAACTTTGTACGACTAAAATGTTCGTAATTGTAAATTTAGGATCGTCTGGAAATTTCAATTGATGCAGCCTATGCTCAATAAATGTAAGTCCAACTAGAGCAGCTGAAGCTGCATCAACGGTTTGAGGCTTGATGTACTGACAAACGTACACTGGCAAAGTGATTAGAAGACATTGCCAATTACGAAAACATATGAAACTCAAAAAAAATTGATGCAATTCCAATGAAATTGAAAAAATAAAGTTTTGTATTTTCAGAATCGCTTGACTATCCTAAGCATTTTTCATTATATAACGTTCTACGAAATGTGTACCGTTAACCCCCTAGTCTGACATTGAAGTTGAGACGATTCTAAAGCACTCACAGCATGTCAGTTCGTATATAAAACCAGTGTCTGATACAGCCCACCATACCTGTCTGGCCTCCACCTCGAAGTTTGTCAGCTGTACACACTGTTCTAGGCGGCTAAGTTTATATGCTCGTTCTCAAACTTCAAATGCATGTAGCTCGCGCATTTGAGCAGATAGCTAAAAACTACCAGCGAACCGGAGATAGAGAATTTTATTGGCTTTTTAATGCAAAAAAAATATTTGAAATCGGTTGAATAATAAGGAAGTTATGACCATTTCAATTTTTTTTAAAAACTTCAAATGCCTACAACTCTCTCATTTGGGCAGATAGCCAAAAACTATCAGGGAAGCGGAGATAAAGAATTTTGTTGGCTTTTTAATGCAAAAAAAAAATTTGAAATCGGTTAGATAATAAAAAAGTTATGACCATTTCAAATTTGAAAAATTGAAAAAAAAACGTCCAAGTTTGAAAGACAATAGAATCAGAACTATTCAAGCCATTGCTCTGAAAAATATCATCTTCTGTGCGGATGAATGTCCCGCGTGACGCTGTCAAAAAATTATGTTGCTGAGATTACTGTACAAATTGGAAACTGTTTTCAAAGACCACCCGTTAAAATAAAATAAAAATCTGAAATTGTTGATTTTTTTCATTTTTCTCAATTTCACATGTCTATAGCTCTCTCATTTGAGCAGATAGCCAAACATTGTCAGCGAAGCGAAGATAGAGAATTCTCGCAGCTTTACAATTCAAAAAGAATTTTTGAAATCGGTTGGAAAATAAGGAAGTTATAGGGAATTATATGATATATGACGTCACTTCCGGTTTCGTAAAAAGTGACGTCATGAGAATTCTGAAAATTGCGTTATTCTCGTCTCACTGTTGATGCGAATCGGTATACAAAATTTGAAGTCGATCCGACCAGCGGTTTGGGCTGTAGTCTCGACGGCTGAATAAAAAGAAAAAGAAAAAAAAGAAAAAAAAGAAAAAGAACTAGAGCAGCTGAAGCTGCATCAACGGTTTGAGGCTTGATGTACTGACAAACGTACACTGGCAAAGTGATTAGAAGACATTGCCAATGACGAAAACATATGAAACTCAAAAAAAATTGATGCAATTCCAATGAAATTGAAAAAATAAAGTTTTGTATTTTCAGAATCGCTTGACTATCCTAAGCATTTTTCATTATATAGCGTTCTACGAAATGTGTACCGTTAACCCCCTAGTCTGACATTGAAGTTGAGACGATTCTAAAGCACTCACAGCATGTCAGTTCGTATATAACTTCAAATGCCTACAACTCTCTCATTTGGGCAGATAGCCAAAAACTACCAGTGAAACGGAGATAGAGAATTTTGTTGGCTTTTTAATGGAAAAAAAATATTTGAAATCGGTTAGATAATAAAAAAGTTATGACCATTTCAAATTTGAAAAATGCATTCGGCCTGTTTCGGCTTTCATCGGTATAATTATCATGATTATGTTGAACAACAAAGAAAATAAAAAAATGAAAGAACCAAACTTCAAATGCCTACAACTCTCTCATTTGGGCAGATAGCCAAAAACTACCAGCGAAGCGGAGATAGAGAATTTTGTTGGCTTTTTAATGGAAAAAAAATATTTGAAATCGGTTAGATAATAACAAAGTTATGAACATTTAAAATTTGAAAAATTGAAAAAAAAAAATTCAAATGCATGTAGCTCTCTCATTTGAGCAGATAGCTAAAAACTACCAGCGATGCGGAGATAGAGAATTTTATTGGCTTTTTAATGCAAAAAAAATATTTGAAATCGGTTGAATAATAAGGAAGTTATGACCATTTCAATTTATTTTAAAAACTTCAAATGCCTACAACTCTCTCATTTGGGCAGATAGCCAAAAACTACCAGCGAAGCGGAGATAGAGAATTTTGTTGGCTTTTTCATGGAAAAAAAATATTTGAAATCGGTTAGATAATAACAAAGTTATGAACATTTAAAATTTGAAAAATTGAAAAAAAAATGTAGCTCGCGCATTTGAGCAGATAGCTAAAAACTACCAGTGAACCGGAGATAGAGAATTTTATTGGCTTTTTAATGCAAAAAAAATATTTGAAATCGGTTGAAAAATAAGGAAGTTATGACCATTTCAATTTTTTTTAAAAACTTCAAATGCCTACAACTCTCTCATTTGGGCAGATAGCCAAAAACTACCAGCGAAATGGAGATAGAGAATTTTGTTGGCTTTTTAATGCATATTTGAAATCGGTTAGATAATAAAAAAGTTATGACCATTTCAAATTTGAAAAATTGAAAAAAAACGTCCAAGTTTGAAAGACAATAGAATCAGAACTATTCAAGCCATTGCTCTGAAAAATATCATCTTCTGTGCGGATGAATGTCCCGCGTGACGCTGTCAAAAATTATGTTGCTGAGATTACTGTACAAATTGGAAACTGTTTTCAAAGACCACCCGTTAAAATAAAATAAAAATCTGAAATTGTTGATTTTTTTCATTTTTCTCAATTTCACATGTCTATAGCTCTCTCATTTGAGCAGATAGCCAAACATTGTCAGCGAAGCGAAGATAGAGAATTCTCGCAGCTTTACAATTCAAAAAGAATTTTTGAAATCGGTTGGAAAATAAGGAAGTTATAGGGAATTATATGATATATGACGTCACTTCCGGTTTCGTAGAAAGTGACGTCATGAGAATTCTGAAAATTGCGTTATTCTCGTCTCACTGTTGATGCGAATCGGTATACAAAATTTGAAGTCGATCCGACCAGCGGTTTGGGCTGTAGACTGAACGGCTGAATAAAAAAAAAAAAAAAAAAAAAAAAAAAAACCAACGAAAACAAAAGGTTTGAGGAATCAAATTCCTCAAACCTAAAAAGAAAAAGAAAAAAAAAACCAACGAAAACAAAAGGTTTGAGGAATCAAATTCCTCAAACCTAAAAAACCAACGAAAACAAAAGGTTTGAGGAATCAAATTCCTCAAACCTAATAATTGTTTACAACAAAACATTGTTAATGTGAAATTTACATACTCGTAAGTTACGAACATTTTAGTCGTACGAAGTTTAGTTTGTTTGTTTGTCGCGGTTTAATTGTTTGTTTGTCGCGGTTTAATGGCCTATCAACAGTTACGGTCATTTAAGGCCGGGTTAATGGGTTTAGTACTAAATCCCATATACATATTACCTGTACAAGTGCATGCACCTGTTTAAGTACATGTACAAATGGGGGTGGGGAATCCCAAAATCAGAACTGAATATTTACAAAAAGAACTATATAGTCAGCTCTGAAATCAGAATAATCCTGATCTGATGCCAGGTCCTCGCCACACCTGAATCACTTGGACCCTTCCCAAAAGTAGTAGGATCAGTAATAATCTTACTACTTTTATAATGGGTAATAACCAAATTCCCAGGTAACAAAAGAGCCAAGATAAACACGTACATGCGGCCCAAACCAGGCAAATTGTGATTCCTATAAGGAGGAACCTCTACCGTTAATTTACGCCGTCCCGTTCGCCCGACCACCACCCACAAGTTTAGTGAAACGGCCCTGATCATAGTAATTTTAGTGCTGAATGTACACTGCTCAAACAGGTACATTGCCGTCTGTATATGACTACTGTAAACCCCAATCAATCGGTGAGCAACTAGTAATTTATCAGGTAACCTGCCCTGTATTGACCGAATACGTACTGACTGATAACATATTGTTGTATCAGGCATTGACCTGATATCAACATCCGGGTTACAACAAAGTGAAAACTGACGTTCCATTGGTCGGTTTACGTCACGTGACGTTACCGAATGACGTCCGTGTAAGGACGCAATGTAAACAAGTCCTCGTTCTGTCCATATATAACGACGTCATCTGTGGTCATTTTCGAGCATAAAACGTTACCTGATAAATAGTAAACCAGACTAGTGTATTTTGATATCAAGTTTATCAGGCTCGGTTCGGAAACGGTAGGAATTCCTCGGCAAGCCTCGGAATTCCTACGCGTTTCCTAGCCTTGCCTGATAAACTTGATATCAAAAGACATTAGCCTGGTATTCTCTATATGTTTTCATTTGTTGTGGTATGGGAAACCAGATGGTCTGTTTAAAATGCTTATCCTTTGAAAGAACAAAGGACTAGTCCCTAACAGATCAACTTCTAGACTGGTCCCAAATGCAATTTCTCTAAAAACACGCCAAGTGTGTCGGGGCGGGCCAGTATACAGTTAAAAATAAAAGTTTGACGGTATTTTTTTACAAAACACGGGCCTCAAATAAAAGGATCTAAGAACTATATAGGAATAGAATGTCAACTTCGTTTTTCAGCGGCTCATTTTGCCTGACAAATCAAAGAATAGAAGTAATTGAAGATGCAGTGCACGCCTTTTTTGACTGTAACTTATATTCAGAGTTACATGTACTGTATTTAGACCCACAGTTATATTCGTCTAAAACGCAACACGAATATTTTAGACTCATTTCAACAGAAAATATACAGACAAACAGAAAAATTGCAAATTTTATTTATCACATTATGAAAAAACGAAATTCATTTACGCCTGACATTGTTGACAAATGTAGCCCATTTCCTCAAGTCATGATCACATTTACCATATATGACACCAACCGACAGGTGACCACATATCACTTGCGACCAGCGTAGACCTAGTTTTAGTTTTACACTGTACGCAAATCCAAAACTCTTCTCGAAATGCTGAGCTGACAAATTTGGCACACGGTCTACAGGATGTATACGTATTTATCCCGTCAACACAGTGCGTATGTGCCGTGAAACACGGTGCCGTGAAACATTTTTGATATCCAGTCAATACAATTTTTGCATTTTATAGCCATTTGTAGGTGTTGACGGGATAAATAGAATAGTAGGTTAGTGCCGTGAATGGGAAAAAATATCTGGCGCGGCACGGAAACGGGATGTGCTCGGCAGAGCCTCGCCCATCCCGTTTCCTGAGCCTTGCCAGATATGTTTCCCCATTCACGGCACTAACCTACTATTCTCTATTTATGTCCCTTCTCGGTCTGGTTACATACTCATAACGATACATGTACATGTAGTAGATTTGGCGCTTGTTAGAATTGTATTATACATGTTGTTATGGGCCTATGGCATATGGCCTAATTCACTGAATAAAACGTATTGTACTGTATAGGCGCCAAGGCTGTCTCTCTCTGCTGTGCACCTACTGTATGTTCCACGTTTTTCTGTCGACGAACTTTTGGCTATTAAACACATCAAATGTAAAAAATATTTAAATGCAAGTACTTTTTCATCAATAACAAAAAAGTCACCCTCCACAAAAAAATGTGTTTGATGAAATTTCCATCAAATATTGATTTTATTGCGGAAAAACGATTTTCCTATGGGAATTTAACATGGGGGCTAAAAATAGATTTTTTTAAAAAATATTTTTTTTATTTGTAGACCGATTTTCAAAATCTAACCTTTGTTTTCTTAGTTACATCATTTTCAAGCTATCTCGCCAGGTTTCGGACAGCCACTTTCCAAAATTATTCATTTTTTTATCCTTCAGGATAAAAAAACGAAAGGTTTTGGAAATTGACTCCCCATGTTAAATTCCCATAGGAAAATCGTTTTTACGAAATAAAATCAATATTTGATGGAATTTCATAAAATAAATATTTTTGGGGAGGGTGACTTTTTGTTATTGATGAAAAAGTACTTACTTTTAAATATTTTTTAGATTTAATGTGTTTAATAGCCAAAAGTTCGTCGGCAGCAAAACGTGGAACAGACATTAATCCGGTCTTGGGTCTTTGGATGTTTATGTCCAACAGTGTGCAACAACATGTGCCATGTTTGCCGTTTTGTCAAAAGCGCCTTCTGTGCACCGTCTTCGGGCCTCGATTAAACAATAATCTCAGTAATATCCCGGGGTAATGGACCACGCCCGGGGTTAGTGCAGATCCTGATCAGACTGTGTGGATGCACATGCTGATCTGGATTTACACTGGTTGAAAAAAAGCTTAGCATCAACATTTCTTCAGTCATAGCAATATACACTTGGCTGCTAATGTTTTGTTGTCCTGACAACTCTTGTTCAGACTTTGAGTCAGTTGCATATGGCTACGCATGCATCTATAGAATTTAAACTTAACAAATCCAGATCTCCAGATAAGCTGCGTATTTGCGTAAATATCCAATTAAAATTGCCAAGAAACCCAATCAGAAGTAACGAGTATCAAACAGCAATAACAATTTTGTGGTACCTTTATCATGCTGCAGAAAACAATAAATGTACCACAAATATAGCATACTTTTCTTATTTTTCATGGAGACAATTCTAATGAAATGCCAAGATATGTTTTCATTTCGAAGCAAACTAATTAAATAATTGCTGTCTGTTGATGTGTGCACATGAGTGTGATTTTAATTTACCCAATTAAAATTTTGAAATACCCAATTGCTTCAGAAATAATGGAGTGAAAATACTCAATTACTAATTCCTTATCTGGAGCCCTGAGATCAAAGTACACCGGTAGCACATTGATATCGACACAAAGCTGTTTGAAATGACCCTAGTAATTTCTCTCCTTCGGGCAACAACGAAAACTCTGATTGCTATTTTATACACAACACTCCAAACTTAGCCGCTGTGAATAATACAAAAACAATACCTTTCAATAATTCCAGCACAAAAATATTTACACAATTCCCTAACATTTATTGGCCCGTAGCAAGTCTCTGTCCAAAATTTATATCCCAGTAAACTCCCACGCCGAACAACTTTCCGTAACCGTGAGGCGCAGTTAAAATAATTCTTAAGAAAATAGAAAATAAACACATTTTCTTGATGAATTTATTTCAAATGCTGGAATTATAAGGAATGAATGGCCTTTTTGTGGACTTTATCGGGGATATAAACTTGGAAAAGTCGCGGGAATACTGGACGAGGCCTTCTGGCCTTCGTCCAGTATTCCCGCGACTTTTCCAAGTTTATACCCCGATAAATTTCACAAAAAAGGCCATTCATTCCTATAATAAAATGAGTATTCAATTATTACACACTGAATTGATCAATATGACTATTTAACATGTCCATTGCTGTCCTTGACTTCCACGACTTTAGTTAATTTATATGGAACCAATCGTTTACACACGACCAAGAAACCAACAATTGTGATCACAATCACACCACATATGGCTGCCATTGTCACTCTGGGCCCATATGCATCGTACACCTGACTCACAAACACGGGGCCCAACGTCCGTGATAGGCTGCCTGCAGCCGTCATCCATCCCATCCACACACCCTGCAACGGAACGAATATTGATCAGATATTATGATTTGAGAAGACAGGCTGTTGCATAGTTGTGGACAGTCATGTACTGTAACGCCGCAAATACTCGCGCATCGTCCTCCGCACTGCGGGAGCATTTGCGGAGTTTCCTTTCCGCAACTAACTCTTGCAGAGCTCAGTAGTGGTCACAGAGCCGTACGGATGCTCGTTTGTCATGATAGACACTTCATATTCATGTCTTCGCTGACTGACCATGAAGCTAATATAGCACGAGTTTAACTGTTTATTGGATAGACGTGTATTCTAACAGCATGGTGATCACTGAAAAATTGTGTCAGTCACTGCTAAGTATGTCCTGGATTTACCAATGCCATGGACGATCGGGGAAAATGTAAAATATATGCGGCAACACCGGTCTGGATGAAGTATCATGTAGATTATTTTGAATTTAATGCAGTTAACGTACATCATGTACTAGTATTTAAGGAATCACACATGCATTAAGGAATATGTGTTTAATCACACAAGAAACTATGCATACCTGTGGTTTGGGTCCCAATATTTTGGAATACATCGTGTATGACATCACGCTGCATGTTGGGTAGCCAATAGAGACTAGAAGTGTTCCCAGAATGAACTGCCATAGTGCAATAGCGGGTGTATCAAAACACCAGCCGTACGTATATGGACACCCAGTCGCTTCTGCTGTAGTGTTGTCGTGTGTGTGACTGGTTGTTGTCATTATAGAGCTGTTATGTGTAGTACTTTGTATCTCCGTTGTTGGTGGGCTTGAGGTAATTTCTGTTGTATGTTGTCTGTGTGTTGTTTTTACTGTGCTTGATGTACGAGTTGTTGATTCTGTTGTCTGCTGCCCATGTGTTGTTTCCACTGTATGTGTTGATTTTGTTGTTGCAACTGTAGTGTGAGTAGGCGTTGTTGATTCTGTTGTTGCAACTGTTGTGTGAGTAGGCGTTGTTGATTCTGTTGTTGCAACTGTTGTGTGAGTAGGCGTTGTTGATTCTGTTGTTGCAGCTGTAGTGTGAGTAGGCGTTGTTGATTTCGTTGTTGCAACTGTAGTGTGAGTAAGCGTTGTTGATTCTGTTGTTGCAACTGTAGTGTGAGTAGGCGTTGTTGATTCTGTTGTTGCAGCTGTAGTGTGAGTAGGCGTTGTTGATTTCGTTGTTGCAACTGTAGTGTGAGTAAGCGTTGTTGATTCTGTTGTTGCAACTGTAGTGTCCTGTCTGTGTGTTGTATGGTGTGTGCTGATGATGAGAGAATGCGTTGTCTCGGGAGAATCAGTTGATTCAGTTGTTATAACACGTGTGGGTATTGTACTCGTCTGTTTTGTAATAGGTGATGAATGATCTGTAGTGTGATGTGTAGTTTTAGCCATCGTTGGTGTAGTCGTAGTCATTGGTGTTGAATTGGTATATATTGTCTTATGTGCTGTAGTTGAGGTTGTACTAGTCGTGTTTCCATTGCTCGATAGTGACTTTAAATTGTCATCAATATCATTTATCATTGAGAGTAACTGACGATTGTTGCTGTTGATGGAAAATGTTTCCGGCAATTCCAACCATGTCATATTCGTGGAATTCGTTATTGTTGAACCCTTGATATCTGAAATTTAATATGGACGTTTTCAGACTCTTCTTTATCATAATACGGCTGACAGTGTAGTTTTTCTAGTAACTTGTAGCTCTATATATGAACTTATATGTGTGCTGTTTTAATACGATATTAAAACTACTTTGCGGATTTCGTATGAAACGATGTTATTAAGTTAACTTTAGCAAATAAATGTGTTGCATGAGAACACGATTATGAAATAATTCCAGCACAAAAATATTTACACAATTCCCTAACATTTCATTGGTCCGTAGCAAGTCTCTGTCCAAAATTTATATCCCAGTAAACTCCCATGCTGTAACTTTCCGTAACCGTCAGGTGCTGTTAAAATAATTCTTATTAAAACGGAAAATAAACACATTTTCTTGATGAATTTATTTCAAATGCTGGAATTATAAGGAATGAATGGCCTTTTTGTGGACTTTATCGGGGATATAAACTTGGAAAAGTCGCGGGAATACTGGACGAGGCCTTCCGGCCTTCGTCCAGTATTCCCGCGACTTTTCCAAGTTTATACCCCGATAAATTCCACAAAAAGGCCATTCATTCCTATAGTGAATCTGTATTGATCGCATAACATGTTTACTGATTTCCATATTATATAATTACACTACTATATTTTAAGTGTTAGTACATTGTGAAAAAGAACGCAATTGTTCTAAAACTTGTTCTTTTTGGATAGAACGTGAGTGCGGTGCCTCTGTATATTGAACATTCATTCTGAGTATTTAGTGGAACAGATGAAGTAGTATCTCTAGCCTGGGAGAAAGTTTAGTATTAATTGAGATGTGAGTACGTAGGTTGTTTCACACCATTCCGTCAAATGCACAATCACACATTATCTTATCATATACAGTGTACTTTAAACATCTATATACCATAACTATTGTGTTCATAATGAATTATATAATTACATGCATTCCAGTTTCCAATGGTCAAAGTAGTCAAAGATCACATTCAATCTGCCGGAAAGAAACACGATGCATGGTCAAAGGGAAACATATGTAACTACAGTCAAACCTGTGAAAAAAGGCCAGCCATGGGAAGTAAAAAATCAGCCCTTTGTTCACAGGTGGCCTGTATTCGCAGGGTCATTTTTATAGTAATTGTGCCACTGGAACAACAAAAGTGTGGCCTTTACAGCCAGGTGATTGCTATTCAGAGGCGGCCTTTAGCACAAGTTCGACTGTACATGGTATTCACATCGTGGGCCAAAGTATAATGCAAATGCATTATAGTTTGGCACGCATGTTGAATATGCATGTATTTACTACTGAATCAATACATACTTCACCACTGTCGTCTTGTGATAAATATTTTGTTGTATTATATTGTATGCTCAAGGGCCAGTAGGACTATTTCTGAATAAACATTACCATTATTACCATTATCACCAAGCATTAGTAGCCAAGCAAGAAAAGACGCAAAGTGTACGTGTATGCAGTGTAATCACAGCTACGCACTAGCATTCGTGCAGTCTAATGATGATACATAATGCTAGCCAAATGTACAATATTTCATCAAACACGGAATGGAGGTCCAAACCTGGGTTTGAAAATAACCACCAATCGCGATCGCAACTGATAGTTTTTCTGTAAACCGGATTTTTAATCTGAGAACTTGTTGCGCAGTTGGTGCATGCAACCACCAATTGAGACCGCCACCCAGTTGTAGATGGTTCGCCAAATACACTCCTTAAGACCAGCATATCTGCACAGTATCTCAACATATTTGTTTGACTTTATCATGAAACGATGACGTTTACTCACCTGCATATTGGATGGACGGATAATGGTGACCCCATGGCAGGAAGGCTATAAAACCAAACAGGCAGATAATGAACCCACCGAGCATCAGGTATCTTTCGTTCAACCTAGAAAGAAGGAACACATGAAAGCATCAGTGTTATAAGGGGCTAACTCCCTCATTCCACAGACGCATCCAGTCAATCTACAGTGCACCCCCTCTACAACAGCCACCCATGAGAAAACGCAAAACTGGCTGTTGTAGAGAGGTCGCTGTTGTAGGGAGGTTAATGTTGAATTAACAATTTTACTCTGCCGTTTATTTAATTTCTTCTATAATTCTCCGTCATCAAATACATGTTTTGACAGCATTTTAGAATACTTTCCAATGGAAATGATTCTAAAGTGCTGTCAAAACATGTTTTTATTCAGAAAGAATGCAAAAGCAACATCAGACGACAATTTTCGTGCTCAGCAGTCTAAGGGTTCGACATAGAGGAAATCATCCATTTGGGATATACAATAGCGGCTGTTAAAGAGAGGGTGTTGTTGTAGAGAGGTGATCGTTCGGGAGGTTCGACTGTATCACACAAAGAAGTGGGCATGTCGATGTCACAAAGTCTATAATCCAAGAATATGTCGTGCATTACTTTCATGGCTGCTATTTTTCGTGGTTGTTAGTACATGTACATGTATAAGTAGGATCTCATGCGTTGATAAAATCCAACATATTGTATTTGCCACGAGCTAGAGTATGCCTGTAATACGGGAACGTGATTATGTAAGGTCACTACATATGCGCCCCGTGTCGGAATTAACTTATAGGATCGTTTATATTGTCGACAATAGTCACGGTGTATGATCACGTGGTACTAACAACAACAACAAGTACTGAAACTTCCAGAATCAATCCGATTCAAAGTACGTATTCTTATATATTGTCCTTATTACGTAACGGATTTTGATGAAATATGGCGCATCAAATCTTGTTAAGCTGTATTTGGTGGTCTCTGTATTTTCGCACAAACTTCTGTCGTTTTTGCGAAGATATCGATTCTTCGCAAAAACGACATGAGTCTGTGCCAAATTCCATGGACCACCAAATGCAGCTCATGGAGACGCGTTTGCTGCGCCATATTTCATCAAAATCCGTTGCATATTAAGGAAAATATCAAATCAAACTTACTTTGGAGTTGGCGACGTTGTTCTTGTTGTAACCACGTGATCATGCACCTTGATAGTGAATTCGAAAATTGATTTTCCTTTTTCAAATCAATATCTACGAAAGTAGATAAGGGATATAATACCAGAGACGGGCTGATGATTTCGTAGATGTCATGTTTCTACAATATATATGCATTTCGTGGATGTTGTTATCATGGTCATCCATGTATTACATGTATGTCTTGGATGGTATCGGCATAAAGAATGTGCCGAATTTTATATTTAGCTGTGACTTGTGAAATGAAGCTTGTGGCATTTGTGACCAGTGTAGCTCCTGATCGAATAACACATTCATGTAGCCTGATAACGAGAAGTGTTGCTTGTTAGAAGCATAATAGAGGTTTCACAGATGGAATGGCGACCAGTGCCGACCATGATCAGATTGTGCGGATGCACAGGCTGATCTGGGTTTACACTGATCGCAAATCCAAAAGGTCCCATTTCTCAAGTTACTGCCACATATGTATTGTATGTTATTATGGATACAGCCATGAACCATGAATGATCCGATATCGTATTTTAAATACTTGCCGCTGTAACTGCTTGGATTTAACGACGGCACTGGCTCGATGACATTGAATGTCGTCTCCCAAGAAGGGGAGGAAGGAAGGAGTGGATACAGAGGAAACCGGCCACAGGGGGCCTAGCTCTTATTATAATAGTCCCCTCTGGTTATTTAACGTTCCCAGACTCTCTTTCAAATCTGATACACGGGACCGCCTTTTAAAGTCCCCTTCCGAAAGGACTAGTAGAGCAGGAAATACAAAGTATCAGAAATACCGACGCCCTGGAACTGAAACCAGTCCCACGGTGCTACCCCTCGGCCACGGTCTGCCAGCGGCAAGTGTATTCCATGTTTTTTTTGTTCACATAATGCCGATTTTCGTTTCAAATGCTTTGATTCTTTGGCAAGGCGAATAGCATTTTTTTCCAACATGGACTATGCGATACTATACCTTTTTGAGAGAATCTTGATGACGACGAAGACCATAATAGACACAACACCAGCACAACCGAGAATAAGACCCACAAACAGCGTGGCTTGGGCCTTGGTCCATGCAAACATGTGCATCGAGATTGGCGTCGCAATTCTGCAATAAGCGTAGATATTGGTACTGCAAACAGACTGTGCTAATGCCGTGGATGATATTTTCAACAAGCTAGTAACGTAGTCTTGATAAGCAGCGTACACATTTGAATAGTGTGACCATTGTTAACTATATTAAGTTGGTATGTCGGATGATACTTTAAATTGTGGTCCCGCCTCTATAAGACCTTAGATTTTGCTGGGATATTAAACTCGTTTCCATTTTTCGGACAAGATGCGAATATACGCTAATATGATCAGAAAATATGCCCAGTTAGTTATTTATTCAGCGATCATCTTATCTCATGACAACGCTATGTACGAATTTCCCAGTCACTAGCAAATGAAATAAGTTACACTTTAGGTTTAATCAGATTGTGTCTTGTAATTTGTATGTATCCCGTCAACACAGTGCGTATGTGCCGTGAAACACGGTGCCGTGAAACATTTTTGATATCCTGTCAATATTTTTGTATTGCATTTTGAAGTTAATTGTAGATGTTGACGGGATAAATAGAATAGTAGGTTAGTGCCGTGAATAGGAAAAATATCTGGCGCGGCACGGAAACGGGATGTGCTCGGCAGAGCCTCGCCCATCCCGTTTCCTAAGCCTTGCCAGATATTTTTTTCTCATTCACGGCACTAACCTACTACTCTATACCAGTCAGTACTCACGTTTCAAAGATTGAGAAGATGAAGAGGACGATGAAGAAGAGCATGATGGAGGAGACCACTGCAAAATAGTCGGGCGGGTTGCTATCATCCTTGTGCTGGCTCTGCTCCTCCACATCTTCCGCTGTACCAGACAATGGTAATTAGTGTCGTGGGATAAGGACATGTTTGTGCACTTTTGGAAACAAACATAAAACTTTGCACACGGGTAGATATCATAAATGTAAGCAGCATAGGCTATATAACCACCTCGACAGCACCCGGTGGCGCCCTGTGGCGCCACATAATGGCGCCACATGATGGCTCACCTTCCCACGTGAATGGAATGCACATAACTACAGGTTTAATTGTGAGTTTTCAATCTTATTAGAAGCCATTACACCAGAAATATGCATATGCATACAAATACATCACTTCTATGCCAGCTGCGTTGCTAGGTGGAGCCACCTGGTGGTGCATTGTTTTAAATTTACTAATTGTTTGCCTCATTTTAGTCATATTTTTGTAAACATTTGCTTATGTTCCCAGTAATAATGATACAGTTTCTCTCGGTGGGTTTACCAAGCATGCAGCTGTAAGGCAGACTTATTATTCTGTATCAACTGTGTTGCTAGGGTACACACGCCGGTAAGTATTACAGTGTATGTGAATTCCAGTCAACGGTAGTGTGTATTTTACCATTAATTATCCGTGTCCTTTTGGAAACAAGCATGGGACTCTATACACATATATACATCATAAATGTAATCAACAGAGAATATATAGAACGATCTCGAAAGCGCTCGATGGCACCCTGTGGTGCCACATGGTGGCGCACCTTCCAAATGAATGGACTGCCCACATATACAGGTTTACTTGTTCTCAATCTTATTAGATGACAATACAGCAAATAAATGGATATGAATATAATACCTCGCTTCCATGACAACTGCGTTGCTAGGTGGAGCCACTTAGTGGCGCATTTGTATAAATTTGCATATCTTTGCGTTATTTTCGCCATATTGTGTTACTATTTGCTTATTTACTCAGCAATAATGATATAGATTCTCTCGGTGTGGTTACCAAGCACGCAGCGCTATAAGACAGACTTATTATTCCAGATCAACTGTGTTGCTAGGATACACATTCCAGTAAATATTGTGCTGCACGTGAATCGATAGTAATAGTATTTACTTTACCGTATGCGTTCAATTAATACGCTTTTGTGTTAGCTAATGTTTCTAACGACAAATTGTCACAAATTGGTTACACATATTGAATGGATCATAAGGGCCGTCAATTGAAACAACGGGTCTTATGTAGAGCATTTAAGAACAGAGTCGCCTCAAACCAGCATGTGTACCTGTGCAGTTTGGTTTGAGCATATGCTGTTACAAATACGGTCACTGAATCTGTCATGTTGCGAACAACAAAATGGTTATATTCTAATCTCACTGCTAGATCTGTACAACATAACCACGATACGTGTATTAAATGACGTAAGGTCCTTTTACAGTCGGCGGCCAATATATGATCATCGGCTTTTGACCAGCATCTGGATTAGGCAGTTCGATCGTTGGAGACATGGCCTGACCCCACACATGTCCACCTTGATACGCGGCCCTTTTATCATGTTCCATTAGGGCTGCTTTAGTTGGAGGAAGACATTCATGTCTGAAGCTGCCCTTAGGTATATAGCAAAATGCATTTCCAGTGCCAAATGCCACCCATAATTCGTCAATGTCAATTGTGTCTACATAGGCAATGGCTAGAACTAAGAAATCCGTATCAACACTTTTTCCTTCCTTTTTTTGCAGCATCATTTACATGGAGAATTACCCTAGTATCAGCCTCCTCATGGTTACATGGACTCATTGATGAATAGTCGGATTCTGCATGTGAGGAAAGGACAGACTCTCCCATTGTAATGTAGACCTCAGCATTTGCATATGACCTGTTTATAGTTGCATTTGGCAGGAAATCAAACTATTCTACCTTATTATCCGAGACACAGAGAAAGTGTTGTCAGTTCTGTGGGACCTTATTCTATACATGAACTATATAGAGATAAACAGTAGAATCTCACTAATTCGGGTACCGAGAAAGCGTCAGTTGATTTATTTTGTATGTGTTCATCGTAATTTATCTCTGATGATAATGTCTTACTACATGGGTTTTAACCCTTTGAACCCAAAAACCCGCTATAGCGGTTTATGCAAACAGTGCAGATCCAGATGAGCCGGCTCGTAACGAGCCGTCTCATCAGGATCTACACTTTTTGACAGTAATTTTCAAATTTTGAGAGAGAAAAAACACCCCCTTATCATAAATGGTCTAGTCTAAAAATTATTTTGTAACGGTTGGATTGGTTGAACAAATAACATAGCAACATCCATTCCAGTTACTGAGGGGTGAAATGGTTAATATACTCCTAAACGCACAGGTCAAACTCACCGATCAAGGTTAGTTTTATGTGCGAAATAACAAATTATTATGTTTTATCATTTTATATAAAAACTTTTCTACTGCTCATTCAAATTGAGTCAAACTTACATTACAATGGTTGAAATGTTGTAAATGGTTACTATTCAAACCACTATGTTCCTGATAGCTAAGCACACAAACATGACAAACAACTCCAAATCGGACACCCTGTAGCCGATTTCATCAACATTGCAAAGTATACTTATCTAGCAAAGTATACTTTGAGGGAGTAATTTATTTTCCCCAAAATGTATTGTTTCATATAGAACTAACGACTGCATATATTTGATGATTAAAAGTATGCAGAATTATTATACTGAATTTATTACATTATCACAGCCAAAATGGCTGTGATAATGTAATAAATTCAGTATAATAACAAGAAACGAGGCAAAGCCACGAAGGCCAGGTTTTTTCCAAGCATAGACACTTGGATAACATAATTATACCCACTCTTTGTAGACTAGATGGCCGTGGCCTGCATGTCGCGCCTTGGGGAGAGGCATGGACACTAAAAAAAGAGATATAGTAGATGGAAAAAGTTTAACCAAAAAACTTTAACCGGACACACGGACGGACGGACGGACGGACGGACGGACGTATGCCAAAATGCCGACTATATCGCGCTTTCCGCAAGCGGGCGCGACAATGATGATAAACACCCATGTGAAGTATCACGGTAATGGGTGAAGCAGTTGCAGAGATATAGTACACGAACAAACTTTAACAAATAAATTAAAAGTAATTTGACCTTGACATTGGGCACAGGGGCCGCACGGTTGGTGGGTAGAATGAACATATGGATGATGATAAACACCCATGTGAAGTTTCAAGGTAATGGGCGAAGCAGTTGCAGAGATATAGTATAACGGAAAACTTTAACCAAAAAACGTTAACCAGACGTACGTTAAAAAGTTGGCTAAGTCAATTACGTAGAAATAATAGGTCAAGGTTCGCCGATCTAAAAAACACTTTTTTCTAATTTTATTGACTTTCTTTCATGATTCGCGTACTATCAGATTATGTCTTCCGGAAACCCTGAAAAGGGAAAGTCCTCGCGTCTATTTTTAGGTTTAACCAATCAGAGATGTTCTTACATAGACGCTTCGGTGGTTGTATTATGGAAGATAGTGCATTGACCCAGTTCCAGATAATGAACGAAATTATAGAAAAAAGTGTTTTTTAGATCGGCGAACGATCACAATTGGACGAACTTTGTATGGTTGGAGTCTCTAATGTATATGATCATGGTGTACGACTTTAGTTTGAACTGGCGATCAGCTATCGGCCAAATATGACCGATAATCCAGCCGGACGGCCTCCGATTCTGTGTGAGATTCTTTCGTACACGCAACTTTCGCTTTGGATGGGGTAATCAAAACGCGAATAACTCAATAAATACTTGAAACAGCGATTTGAAGTGAGTATATTCACACACCTAATACCTTTATCGATTGCCAGATACATATTTCATACATTTAATCGATGTTTATTGTGTTTGTGCGAGCCGGAAAAAAGAGGGCTCTTTCTATAATAGCGCTATTTATGCTCACCTTGAATTAACGTTATGTACTGTACGAGACCAAGTGGGTGGGGTAATGGGATTTTTTTTAATAGGCATTTTTTTGGTGTCATAGGTCCGAGTCTTCCACCTGTGCTTCACCGTACCTGTGTCCTGAATGCTGGTGATATATTGTTTGTCGGTGATGGTATGCTCCCGGAACACGAAGATGATCAACACGACGTTCAGCACGCCCAGGAGCACACTGAGCAGGGCGGGCGCGGTGTATAGGTCCATATGGAAGCCCGCAACATGGACGGGGCCCGGGTAGCCCACGGGCACAAGTGCCGCCTGAATAACTGTATGTAAATAGACATTAAAAGACATCAAGATGGCAGTGATCAAACACAAAATTAATACGTCTTAGTACGTTGTATTGGACTTATTTATATGTGCCGTGCATTGCCTGTTCCAATTCGTAATGGTCCATCGCAGGATACACCAGTTTACGGTGTATTACGAGATATATTCAAGAGATCCGTGATGATCGTCGAACACGATTTCCAACATTAATATTTATATTATTGCACTTGTTCGTTTGTGCCTCGGACCATACCGTTGGCACCATTACAATTTGTGCAACAGTCATTGACACTGGCGTACGCTATTTTTATAATCATGTTAATTATCCATTAACTGCCAAAAATGTATATTTCTTCGAAACCTCTTCAACACAGTATTACTAGTGCCACGTCCTCTTATTAATAATAATTACAATGTTAATATATACATTCTCAGACCGGGTGTGGGTGGTCGGAAATGAGTGGAATTATATTGCAAATATTCACACGGGCGGGCGAACCAATCTCTGGACCGTGATACTATGTGTATACGCTGTTACGATCCGCGGAATCTAGATAGTGATTCCACTCCAATAAGCGGGAATTTAAATGAGGCACTTTAATTTGTAAATGCATTTGTGTGGTCTCAAATCCCCAGATAGGGAAGATATTGATATATGTATAATCCGTTTGAATCAGGTACGTCAGGATAGCTACACGTCTGTGTTGTGACTGGAGTACTGGGATTTTATAGGTCTGGTCAGAGGAACATGGTTGTAATTCAGTGTAAGCGGAACACCCGCCAATAGTTCAAGTCACGTCCATATTTAAGGAATAAAACCATGGGCTGTTGCGTTTATTGTGGTATGAAAAACAATTTGTATGTTTAAAGGGCGTGGCGTCCGAGGAATCCATGCAATCTTTAAGCAGACCAAGTGGATTTGAAAACCACAATAAACGCAACTACCCATGGTTTTATTACTTATATTTACATTGCATTTTCATATAGCTATACAAATCTAAATAACGCAATATGGCGTCATATTACTTTATGCCATTTTGTGGCAATTCATGGAACATCGACGTTGCATGTCAATAGCGCTACATTAATGACAACGTCGTGGATATTAACCCTTTCACCCCTAAGTAACTGGAATGGATATTGATATGTTAAGTTTGCAACCAATCCAACCGTCACCAAATGGTTTTCAGACTAGTCCATTTATGAAAAGGGGTATATTTTGTTCTCAAAAATATGAAAATTACTTTCAAAAAGTGCAGATCCTGATGAGCCGGCTCGTTACGAACCGGCTCATCCGGATCTGCACTGTTTGAATAGACCGCTATAGCTGGCTTTCGGGTTCAAAGGGTTAATGATGTCCAACACACTTTAACCAATCAACAACGTCGGGAGACTTCACGTGGGTGTAATAATTATTTCAACAAGATAAAGATTACCTGGTCCAATGATGAAGCCCACGGCCTGACAGGCGCTCATGTTCGCCATAGCGGGCGTTCTCTCCTTCAGGGTCGTGGCGCCCGCCGTGTAGGAACGCACCACCGCCGCGTTACCTAGCAACACATTACGGAGCTGTGTTAAAATAACTCCCGTTATGACCACATACGGGAGTACAGAGTACGCCATAGATGCCAAACTACAACGTGATTGCACAACTCCGCTGCTGCAATAACTACTGTCTGTTCCACGTTTTGCTGCTGACGAACTTTTGGCTATTAAACACATTAAATCTAAACAATATTTAAAAGTAAGTACTTTTTGATCAATAACAAAAAAAGTCACCCTCCCCAAAAAAAATTATTTGATGAAATTCCATCAAATATTGATTTTATTGCGAAAAAACGATTTTCCTATGGGAATTTAAAATGGGGGCTAAAAATAGATTTTTTTTAAAATATTGTTTTTATTTGTGGACCGATCTTCAGGATCAAAAAACGAAAACATTTGGAAATTGACTTTCCATGTTAAATTCCCATAGGAAAATCTTTTTTTTCGCAAAAAAATCAATATCAAATCATTTTTTTTGGGGAGGGTTACTTTTCTGTTATTGATGAAAAAGTACTTACTTTTAAATATTTTTTAGATTTAATGTGTTTAATAGCCAAAAGTTCGTCGGCAGAAAAACGTGGAACAGACAGTAAACAACATACCTACCAATACCTTCATACCTACTAATACAGTGGAACCTCTCTAAACCGGACACCCTGGTCCCCAGGGTGTCCGGTGGTCCCCAGGGTGTCCGGTGGTCCCCAGGGTGTCCGGATTAGAGAAGTTTCACTATAATTCAATACTATGAGCGATCCAAGACATGCGTGTATGTGATATGCAAGTACATTGTCATTAGCTATGCATTATATCGAAACCCATAAAAATTGAACCCATTGATGTTACTCTGTAGCCGATTTGTCACCAATATTGCAAAGTATACTTTTCTATAGCAAAGTATATTTTGAGGGAGAAATTTTCAATTTTAGGATAAATTTATTACTATTTTTATTATACTGAATGTATTACATTATCACAGCCATTTTGGCTGTGATAATGTAATAAATTCAGTATAATAATTCTGCATACTTTTAATCATCACATATAAGCAGTCGTTAGTTCTATATGAAATAATGCATTTCAGGAAAAATAAATGATTACTCCCTCAAAGTATACTTTGCTAGAAAAGTATACTTTACAATGTTGGTGAAATAGGTTACTGGTGTCCGGTTTAGAGAGGTTCCACTGTACGTGGGAATCAAGTTATTTATGAATTTCAACATTCAATATACGTGTAGACTGGCTGCGACGGTCTCGTCCATCTTAATTTGACAATGTTTACTTGTTTACATACCGGATTGATATGGTAGGAACATGTTTAGAAATATGTCAGATTCCGTTGCATTGTTAACGTTTTCGGTGGTCGAAACAATTTTTAACATGTGGTTAATTTTCATTCTATTGCGCTGGTGATGTGGTTGAAATATGTTTATATTCACCGTGTTGCCGTTTGATGTGCAATGAACACAGTTTATACACAGGCACCTTTCTTGCATGAGTTGGTATTCATGTGCTTAGGCCTCCGTCGTCATAAATGGACGTCAATAGAATACAAGGTGCATGATCACGTGGTTACAACAACAACGTCGTCCACTCCAAAGTAAGTATTATTTGATCTTTTCCTTGATATGCAATGGGTTTTGATGAAATAGGCGCAGCAAAGTCGTCTTCAAGAGCTACATTTGGTGTTCCATGGAGTTCGTCACAGAATTATGTCGTTTTTGCGAAGAATCGATTTCCGTGTTGGTAGACACGGAAATCGATTCTTCGCAAAGACGACATAAGTTTGGGCGAAAATACAGAGACCACCAAATGCAGCTTAACAAGACGCGTTTGATGCGCAATATATCATCAAAATCCGTTACGTAATAAGGACAATATAAAAGAATACGTACTTTGAATCAGATAGATTCTGGAAGTTTCAGTACTTGTTGTTGTTGTTAGTACCACGTGATCATACACCTTCGAATATCGACTAGCAAATACCTAGATTCGCATTCACATAGCGTGTTTATGGTATTTACATACATGCACATCTACAGTTCAGACAATGATCTGACGCTGACGTATCAATGTTTCACCAGTGAAGTATCATGTTTAAATTCGCATTTCCGAAATGGACATGCTTGCATATGTCATGTATATCGTTCCATTCAATGTCGTCATTTGATGTTATAGATATATGTTTATCATGTCGAAAATTGCTACTTTAAATTCCATCGAGATACAAGTGGAACCACTCTAAAGTGGACACCAAGAAAACATCTGTGATCTTATTTTTGATGAGTTTCTTCGTCATTTATCCCAGGTGATAATGCATGTTCGTGATCGTTATCACACAACAATGGCTCCGAATGATCAAATGCCTGATTTACAGTGAAACCTCTCTAAGCCGGACACCCTGGGGACCTCCCAGGGTGTCCGGTTTAGAGAGGTTTCACTGTATGTTTACATACCTGCCCCAAATCCGATGAACGCCCTGGCCAATACGAGATACACAGTGGCGTCCTTGCGGATGCTCTCCAGGTACATGTAAAGGACGTTGGCCATGATGTTGATGGTCAGGGACACAATGATTGGTTCCCGGCTGTTTTTGCGCACGTTGGCCCACGTCCCGAATAACGGCGCTGCGAACAGCTGACCCAGGCTGTAAGCCGCCACCACCCATCCGAGAAAATCTGTGGTTGCCTGTTTATCCAGCTATCGGAGAGAAAGTTAACCCTTTCAATACAGCAGACCTCGTTAACAGTGTTTGCAAACGGTTTGGATACAGATGAGCCGGCTCGTATCGAGCCATCTCATCAGGATCCGCATTTTTGCAAGTAATTTTCATATTTTTTTATGAAAAAAAAACAACAACACAATCTATCATACTGTAACCAAGGCGAATGTCCGTTCAACAGTTGCGCCCGGTTTTAAAAATACCGCCATTTTGATAGATTTCGAAAATCAATATATATTGCATATTTTATGTTGGACGTCAATATATTACATTCAAATCAGTTCACGTGGAAATCAATTATGTATGAGCTCTGTATTTTCGTCCATTTTTCGACTTCATTTACGGTGCTCCAGGTCTTACCCACGTTAATGGAAAGTGAGACACATCGGTCAAAATTCCCACGTAGGCGTTAACAAAAATGAACGTACAGTGCAACCTCTCTACAACAGCCACCCATGGGAAGACGCAAAAGTGGCTGTTGTAGAGAGATGGCTGTTGTACGGAGGTTAATGCTGAATGAAATTTTGTCGTCCGCTGTTTATTTATTTTTTGATAATTCTCATTAAAAACATGCTTTGGCAACATTTTAGAATCATTTCCAAGGGAAATGATTCTAAAATGCTGTCAAAACATGTTTTTATTGAGAAAGAAGGCAAAAGCAACAGCAGATGACAATTTTCGTGCTCAGCAGTCTAAGGGTTAGATGCAGAGGAAATCATCCATTTGGGACTTAAAATAGCGGCTGTTATAGAGAGAGTGTTGTTGTAGAGAGGTGGCCGTTCGGGGAGGTTCGACTGTATCTCTCATGGTTCGTTAGACGGATCATTACCGAACTTCATTATTAGCTTCCACATATTGATGGCTATCCACCCAGTGTCATTTGAGTGACATTGGCCTTGGTGAAATTGACATTGACCGGCGGTCGCCTTGTTTATTCAATTTATTTTAATTGATTTAACTGACATATCATGATTTATGCGACGGTCCGGAATATATTAGGTAGGATAGGACTTTATTAATTCATCTTGAAGTTGTATATTATTCCAATACTTGACTGGAGGGCTCTAACAAACAGAAACATGGAGGAATCTAATCATTACCATTGACAATTGTGGACACACATATAAGCTGGGAAAAAGCAATCAAACATCAGAGTAGACAGAAAATATAGGTATGGTCTGTTGCCTGCACCATGTGCAGCAAATGTGTTGTTAGTAGTAAAATATATCCAACTGTCACAATATCAGGGATTCCGCTGGGGAAAATAAAAAAATCGCCACTTCAAAAAAAAAAAAAAAAAAATTATATAAATCATATTATTTTTTTATTTTAATTTTCTTTTTGAAAATTGTAATTTTTTATCGCCAATTGTTTATTTTTATCGTCAATTGCGTAAGTGGCGATCGCCAGCGGAATCCCTGTAATATATTTAATCCATGACAAGCTGTCATACTCATTTAATAGGTCGTACGTACGTAGAAAATGGGAAACGATATTGCAAATTCGACCAGCCTGTTGTAATGGCAGCTGCTTTTGTTCTGCATACTTGCCATCATTTTGAAATGTAAACAGATATCGATACTGATTTGTCCCCTGGAGAGTTGGGTTGTCTAACCTAGAAAAGACGCTGTGATGTTCGGAAAGTGTGTGGCAATAGGCCATACTTACTTAGAAAAGAGTTGTCAGAAGACAATGACGCTCGCCTGTTGGCAACATTGACTCAAAGGTGGGACTAACATTACCATTAACATTAGTTTCCACCCATAACATTTGAACGAACTAACTGACATTGGCATTGTGGTCAGGGGTGGACGGTGGGTCGTTGCTTTGTTACAGCATGATAGGGCATCATCAATTGAATGCATGTATGAAATATCAAGGCGCTCCCTGTAACGAAACATAAGAAATTGACCCCCACGTTAAGTTTATGAATGCACTAAGTTTGTGACCTTGACCTTGGGTAATGCGTGGGCAGGGGGCCGTGGATTTGCTACAGCATGATAGAGAATCAGATGGATGCATGTATGAAATATCAAAGCGCTCCCTGTAAATATACAGAAGTAATAATACATTTACCCCAACGTCATGGTTTATGAACGCACTAAGTTTGTGACCTTGACCTTTGGGTAAGCCGTGAGCGGTGAGTCTTGGATTTGCTATAGCATGATAGAGGGTCCCCTGAGGAATGCATGTATGAAATATCAAGGCGTTCCATTTAAACAAAGAGAGGATATAACATATTTACCCCAACATTAAGTTTATGTGAACACACTAAGTTTGTGACCTTGGCCTTGGGGTAATGGGTGGTTATAAGATATTTACACCAACGTTAAGTTTGTGAACGCCGACGACGACGACAATACTGAAAATTTGCTGACACAGTATAACTGTTGTACTTACGACCTTGAGGTAAGGGTAGAGCGAGGACATGCAGATCGAGAAGGACACACTGCTGAGGAACATCGTCAGGTACATGACCCGGATGGACCGCCATCTTGATTTGTAAACTCCCGGCTCTTCTAGAAGGATACTTTCACCCCCGATGCTTGACGATCTGCAAAATAGAGATAAGACATCCAGGGGTTATAGTTGCGGAGTGTAGCTGCAAAACTCTCGTATTGTCCGTCACCGAAATAAATTGACACATATAGACAAGATTAGCACAGGCGTGCGCTAATCTCGTCTATATTTGTCAATTTCTTTATTTCAAAGTATTTTAATATTTTGTTTGAACTCAAGCAGATCAAACTGCTTCATTGCCAGTTGGCATGTCCAACAGATGTTCAGAAATGTTGATAATCTAGGCAAGATTAACGCAAGCTGATGTGTAGCTACGGACATTATGAGAGTTGCTTGTCCGCTTGGGGTGTTCGACACATATGAGTAGGATACACAGGGGTTAGACAAGACACATCTATATAGGTGTTAGATACGCATATTTTAGATACGCATGGGTTAGACTAGAACACATATATAGGTGTTAGATACGCATATTATAGATACGCATGGGTTAGACTAGACACATCTATATAGGTGTTAGATACGCATATTTTAGATACGCATGGGTTAGACTAGACACATCTATATAGGTGTTAGATACGCATATTTTAGATACACAGGGGTTAGACTAGACACATCTAAATGTGTTAGATACGCAGGGGTTTGATACGCATTGTTACACTCACAGTGGTTGGATACGCATGTTTGTCAAAATTCTTCCAGCCGAATACCGAAAAGAGACATTTCGCCATCATACCAGAATAGAGGAGTATTTTCCTAAAAAATACCAAAACCCGAGAGCTGACATTGTATTATTTTTGCATTGTTGTAAATGAATAGAGTACCATTTTGTTTGGAATTGGAATTTGATGGAAATCAAAATGAGGGACTTTTGGAAACCTTTTGAAATACTGTTTATAGTTGTAGTTATGTTATAGTTTCAACCCTTTCAACACGATAGCCCTCTATAGCGGTGTTTGCAAACAGTGTATATCCCGATGATCCGGCTCGTGACGAGCCGTCTCACCAGGATATGCACTTTTTACAATTACTTTTCATATTTTTTGGAACGAAAACACCCCATTTTCATAAATGGACTAGTCTGAAAATCGTGTGAACTGGTAAATGGATATTTTGACAAGTTGCCGGAGATTTGAACATTAATGTCCATGCGCCGGCAATGCAAACTGAAACTAGCAGTCTCCGGTTCGTTTCTGTGGAATTCAAAGGCCTGGATACCCAGTTGATTAGGCACACAGGTGATTAGGTTACGTGTACACAGGTGATTAGATAACCAAGTTAAAACAATAACAGTAACGTTGTAGGTGTAACATGTACATGTAAACATCAATTATATAATCAGAATACTGATCATATTTTAAAGCAGCCCTGAAGAATCGGAGAAATATGACTACTGTCTGTTTCACGAAAGCTGCCCAAATTTTACACCCATATAAACAATTCAAAAACAATATTTTTTTCGATAATATTAAATGTTATCAAAATTTAAGAATGGGCCTTCTTTTCATTTCGTCAAATATTGATTTTATTGCGAAAACAAATTTCCCCATGTTAAATCCCCATAGACATATTCACGGAGTGAAGATCTCTATGGGGATTTAACATGGGGAACTTTTTTTGAATTTCGGAAATACTGCACCGATTTTTAAAATTTAACTTGTTTTCTTAGTTAGATCATATCCAAGCTATCTAGTCAGGTTTCGGAGTGAATTTCCAAATTTTTTCGTTTTTTGACTCCTCCCACACTTCCTTACCACTTTTTCCCCCATGTTAAATTCCCATAGACAAATCAATTTTTCGTAATAAAATCAATATTTGACAAAATTTCACGAAATAAAAAGAAGGCTCATTCTTAAATTTTCCTTTAATTTAATATTATCAAAACAAATATTGTTTTTGAATTGTCTATATAGCCGTACAATTTGGGCAGGTTTCGTGAAACAGACAGTAAGTTTGTATTCGTCTTCTTTTCGTTTGGTTTTCAGATTGTTATATCCAACACCCAACTATAATTCCATAATATAACAGATGTTTTTCCCTTCCATGAGTGATCAGTTTAATATAGTATTCATTGAACGAGTTTACTGGTCTCATAATAAAGTTATACTAGGTGAAAATACATAACCACATATCGTTTTCTATTGTGAATGGTACGGAGCACCCGCAGGGGACATGGATTTGTTTTTTATTAATTCGTTCCCACGAAATAAAAATTCGTTCCCTCAATTTAACAATTCGTTCCCTCGAATTAACAATACGTTCCCACGATCGATATAACAATTCGTTCCCTCGAATTAACAATTCGTTCCCACGAAATGACAATTATTTCCCTCAATTTAACAACTCGTTCCATCGAATCAACAATTCATTTCCACGATTAACAATTGGTTCCCAAGAATTAACAATTCGTTCCCGTGGGAACGAATTGTTAAATTGAGGGAACGAATTGTTAATTCGTGGGAACGAATTGTTAAATTGAGGAGCGAATTGTTAATTAATAATGGCGGATGCAGGAAATCATGGTAGGTTCGTGAAAAAAAATGGCCTGTCAAAATGATTTGTATTTATTCCAAACGTTGGATTTGGTGGCATTTTAAAGGACTTAATGTAGGTCAAATTATGCTGATGTTCATCATCTGAAGTAATACACAAAAAAATGTGAAATCCCGAAAACTCTGACTAACACGAAAACTGGCGGAATTACTACGTTTGGACAGTCTTTACTTTGTCACCTAGGTTTGACGTAACGTCGGCGTAGCAATATTTAATCACTATAGGTAATTCGGCATCATTTGCATATTCATTTACACTAGTGTATTATGCTATTGGCTAGTACATACATGTAATACATTACTGACATCAGGGCGGCGTCATCGGCATGTGGTATAAAGAACACCAGTCTAGTGTGTTATCATATCAAGTTTATCTGACAAAGTGTTTGAGTGAGCGAGCGAGTGAGTGAGCATGTTGGGTGTTGAAATGGCATGTATAACCTTACAATGATAATATGCATATCACTGGTTCTGCACACAGCGCCGGCGTAAAATGTTTCATGTCGAAATTGGTGCCGAATTCCTGACGAATGCAGAAGATACTGCATAAACGAATTTTCGTATAGAAACCGGCGCAAGGAACTTGCGCCGGTTACTAGACGAAGAATGAGTAATACTGTCAAGCGCATTTTTCCACACCTTGTTCATTTGTACACATTGCATACATGATAGCTGCACGTGTTCTGCTTTCTAGGTGATACGTTGCACTACATGTATATCGCTACATCACGACCAACGGTAACACATTGCAGAATAACATTTCCATTGTGCGTACTAAAATAATATATATATAAAAAAATGTATTAATCTTTAATGCTCTTTGGTACAATCATACACATAGTTAACATGGTCAAAATAATACAGTGTACACATATATGCGTAAAGGATAAAACAGACCGTGATCTGACAAACAGAAAAACAAGTACGTATTTGTCAGAGCATGGTCTATAAAGGGTCTATATAGGCTATTGGATTATTGGATTGGGGTAATATGTTTATTTATATCGGAAGGTGAGAAGGGTCATACCTCGCTTATATGGTAGCGTATAGTGGTTTGGGAATATTGATATGGTAAGATAAATGCAGTATTGTTAGAGGGTGTTTGCTTACTGAATAAATTGTATTGTTTGTTTAAGCTTTGCGTTAAAGTGTTCCAATGTTGGTTGTGATTCACTATATTTGCATCTGAAAATAAAATATTTTGCTAAAAGGATTATAAAACTAATAAGTATTATTTTCTGTTTACAAGCAACTTTCGCGTTACAAAATGATATACATGCACATGTATATTCATATGTTAAATTGAGATTATAATCTAGCCTACTAGTTTGTAATACCTGGTTTTTATGTCAGTCCAAAATTGTTTTATGACGGTGCATTCACAACACATGTGCTTGTTAGAGTCAATAGTCATGTGGTAAAATTCACACAGGTTTGATGGTTTTAGTTTGCATTTAAACAAGACCGAATTGTTTGGTATTATTCTCATCAGATATTTGTATTGAAATGCTCTAAGTTTTGTACGGATTGTACTCTTGTACGTTATGGAAAATATATATTCAATTTCTTGATTGTCTAATTCGATCTCCCAGGTTCGTACATGTTTTAGTTGTGGTAATATCATTGATCAACTTTGTTTGTTGTATAACATTCTATTTATACTTTCAGACGATAATGTTTTATTTATTAAGTATGTCGGCACCTCGTTGTTTAACGATTCTGTTCTCATCTTTACTTTCCATTCAGTTGTAATATTGCCTATCAATGCGTAATATTTTAAGAAGTCGCCAGCATTTATTTCATATGTATCCTTAAAATCACTGAAACTGTAGAAATCGTTTACTGTAAAATCATATATATGCTTCATGTACATAATACCTTTCTTATACCACTCTTTATTTGCGTACTAAAATATAGCAGCAATCTGCAGGGCGTTCACGTGCATACTGCACTGTATTGTTATTGGGAGAAAATTCTACAATATGATACAGTGCAACCTCTCTACAACAGCTACCCATGGGAAGACGCCAAACAGGGCCCTGTTGTTCAAAACATCCGTTAGCTTAACGGACTGTTAAATCCTTAACTAAATGGTTAAAATCTCTGTTTGAGCAATTAAGAAATTTAGCTATTTTCATAAGAAATGCTTTATGGTTATAATGACTAGTGAGCTTATACATATGCATTTTGTATTTGTACCCATCGTTGTATTATGTAATCTGTTGTATACCTCGTGTGTCACGCATGTGGCTTAGAGTGAATAAAATGTATTGTAACAGAGATTTTAACCATTCAGTTAAGGATTTAACAGTCCGGGCCCTGGCTGTTAATGTTGTTAAGGGAGGTTTATGCTGAATTAAATTTTGTCGTCCGCTGTTTATTTATTTTCTTCGATAATTCTCATAACAATACATGCGTTGGCAACATTTTAGAATCATTTCCAATGGAAATCATTCTAAAATGCTGTCAAAACATGTTTTTATTGAGAAAGAAGGCAAAAGCAACAGAAGACGACTCTTTATGTGTTCAGCAGTCTAAGGGTTAGATACAGAGAGTATCATCCATTTGGGATATACAATAGCGGCTGTTATAGAGAGGGTGTTGTTGTAGAGAGGTCGCCGTTCGGGGAGGTTCGACTGTACAAACACATTATAATAAACTCACGCACTAAGGTGTGTATTAGCAAAAGTCTTATGTCACTCTCGACGAAGTATAAAGTAAACAAAGAACGCTTCAAACGCATTTGGAAATGCTACTCCGGCACAACGCTTAAATGTAATGCAGTGTAATGTAATGCTATTAGAGCTATGCACTCAGAACTACATACTTGCATGTGTCTATGAGGCTGTCACGGGATAACATTTGGGGCTTATGGAATTTCCGACCAGCGTAGATCCAGACCGGAGGCCGTTTCACTAAACTTCGTACGACTAAGATGTTCGTAAGTGCATATTTAGGATCGTCTGGAAATTTCAATTGATGGATTTACGTTTACTGAGCATAGGCTGCATATGCAGCCTATGCTCAATAAACGTAAATCCAATAATTGTTTACAAGAAAACAGTGTTAATGTGAAATTTACAGACTATCATACTTTTGCACTTACGAACATTTTAGTCGTACGAAGTTTAGTGAAACGGGCCCCAGCTGCGCATCCGCACAGTCCGATCTAGAAACAAATTTGTAACCCCGCTCCATACATGTCGCGAGGGTAGCAATTTAACCCCATCTCTTTAATGTAACGCATGGAAGAGTGATTTTTGCAATCGGTTATCCGGCGTGTTTGATATGTTAGCGATATAAAACTGTCAAAGCTGTATCAATAAATTATTAATAAAGAACATACACGTGCAGAAATTGGTTATTTTACATTGTCAATGTGTTTATCTGACATTTACTTGTACATGTATATCTTGTAAATTTGAAAGCTTCATTTCGTTATGTTGAATGTTGAACAACAACTACAGAAAAGTTGGCTTCCATGGGAACATGATTTCCCTGTTCTTTTAGTTTTGCCAATTCACTAGTTCTATATCAAAGATTATTTGTTTAAAGATTTAAAATATACAGTTTACTAAAATTTGACATAAAATCCATAGGTTTGGGTATGCACTTCGGTTGATCACATTTTTTGAATCAGTCAAATTGTAGCCGTAGATAACATATCGGAGGCGACTTATTGTTGCTAATTCTGATCAGGCTCTGCAGTAATTGCTATCCTAGCAATGAAACACGTGCCGTACTAATACCAAACAGTATAGTTCCTCAGCAGACTGCGAGAGAGGCACGCAGATAGGAATCAACACCAGCCACAAATGTCATACGCCCAATTTCTCCAGTCACAGTTGATGAAATGGTTCAAATGAGTGGCAACAACATTATTTGTATTGATAAATAAACAAATAATCATTTTTCTTAAATAGCAAGTACAAGGTGCATGATCACGTGGTTACAATAACAACAACGTCGCCCACTCCTAAGTAAGTATTATTTGATAATTCCAGCACACAAATATTTACACAATTCCCTAACATTTGATTGGCCCGTAGCAAGTCTCTGTCCAAAATTTATATCCCAGTAAACTCCCACACCGAACTACTTTCCGTAACCGTGAGGCGCAGTTAAAATAATTCTTAAGAAAACGGAAAATAAACACATTTTCTTGATGAATTTATTTCAAATGCTGGAATTATAAGGAATGAATGGCATTTTTGTGGAATTTATCGGGGATATAAAACTTGGAAAAGTCGCGGGAATACTGGACGAGGCCTTCGGCCTTCGTCCAGTATTCCCGCGACTTTTCCAAGTTTTATACCCGATAAATTCCACCAAAAAGGCCATTCATTTCATATATAATTTTCCTTAATATGCAACGGATTTTGATGAAATATGGCGGAGCAAACGCGTCTTCATGAGCTGCATTTGGTGGTCCATGGAGTTTGGTACAGACTTGTGTCGTTTTTGAGACCACCAAATGCAGCTTAACAAGACGCGTTTGATGAGCCATAGTTCATCAAAATCCGTTACGTAATAAGGACACTATAAAAGAATACGTACTTTGAATCAGATGGATTCTGGAAATTTCAGTACTTGTTGTTGTTATTAGTAGCACGTGATCATACATCTTGAAGTACGGTATCCATAGACTTACATGTACATGGATTACCCATTTCAACCATTCAAACCAATACGCCAAGTTGACCTTGGACCAGCGCTGTAGTTTGTTTGTATGTTTAATGGTGTTTAACGGCATATCAAAAGCTAAGTCATTTAAGGCCGGGCCAACGGTTTCGATCCCGTATACAACATACAGCATTGAGGGATATCCCAACATCAGAACGGAATATTTACATCGAAAGAAATATATATTCAGCCCTGAAATTAGAGTAACCCGACCTGGTGCCAGGTAATTTTTATTTTACTGATAGTGACTGGCGGTGGTATCAGGCTATTTTCATACGCACATGAGGCATGCTATTTTTCAAATTATTTATATTAATTAAATGCGTCACCTAAATAAAATGATATTTTCTACAGATTATAAAGTGATCACGGCACATTAACAAATAAGTACAGAAAATACATAGTAATGTCCGTTAACATTTTAAGGAAACACGGTTATCGCCCCTGATATCAGTGTGGAAATTTCAGTCTGATATAATATAAAACGTATAATAATGCCAATCAATACGTGGAGTAATGCTGGGTTAATGTTTATTTTGCCAGAAAATGTCATATCTACAGAATATATACAAAACTATATGTCTCCCTATATTATAACCTGGAATACAGGGGCCCGTTTCAATAAACTTCGTACGACTAAAATGTGCGTAAGTGCAAATTTAGGATCGTCTGGAAATTTCAATTGATGGATTTACATTTATTGAGCATAGGTTGCATATGCAACCTATGCTCAATAAATGTAAATCCAATAATTGTTTACAAGAAAACATTGTTAATGCGACATTTACAGACTATCATAAGTTTGCACTTACGAACATTTTAGTCGTAAGAAGTTTAGTGAAACGGCCCCCTGGACCCCAGCTTTAATGGAACATTACAAAACATAGTATGGAAAATCCAATGGCGGATATTTATCGCTTTCAAAACATAAAGCGTACTTACTTGTAGACCCTGTTTCCCTCAAGCACCGTACAGGTCAGCTGTCCATTACGTTGTCCTGTATCATGCCGGACCATTATAGTGACCAAGAGAAATTAAATACCTGCCGTTTATGGTTACACTATCACACAAATATAAACGATTTAGACACATAAGTTATTCAATTTCATGACAGGTCTCAATCCGTATGAACAATTTATGAAACTGTTAGTTTCTTCTGATTTCTGAACGAATAGACACCGCTTTTACCACGCAAACGGATCACCTTAACACGATCAATTTTTTTAGAAAACAACGTAATGTACGTAAAGCTCATTTAATGAGCTTTACGTACTTTACGTTGTTTTCTAAAAAAAATAATTCGTAAGCTTGCATGCGTGCATGCATTATATGCACTTTATGTATATTCCATACTGAAATTAAATTTCTTAAGCTATACAAATTTCACTTTTGTGGATAAACAAAGAAACGTCGAGCAAATACTTTGAAATTGTGCACACGTTGCAATTCATGTCAATTTGTATTGCGCATATATGCGTTATAGATTGTAAAGAAGAAAATTCCAACTGCATGTGGCTGTTTATCTATAGTACATTAGCTAATGTATTAAGTAATGCTGTTATCTGTATGTCAACTCAAGCACTTTCATATCCACGTTATCAATACATAATTGTGACGACAAGCGGACCCGTACGAATACTGGACATCGAGGTCATGTACTGGTCACCCGTCCAATTCCTATGTACATGTACATGTATTGGGCGTCCAATCTTTACTTGAGAAAAATGGATTCTACCATGTGTGGTTAAATCAAGGGGTTGGCAATATAGAGTTGTTTTTAACTGTCTTTAAACAACGCCTAATTGATACATGTATGCAACATTGGCAGTTTCGTATTAACAACTCTAGTAGAGCACTCTTTTATAAAACTGTATGTGAATTTAAATTACAATATTCTCTAAGAGATCAATGTGTAGGAGCACGTGGTACTAACAACAACAACAAGTACCGATTCAAAGTACGTATTCTTTTATAGTGTCCTTGTTACGTAACGGATTTTGATAAACATGGCGCATCAAACGCGTCTTGTTAAGCTGCACTTGGTGGTCTCTGTATTTTCGCCCAAACTTCTGTCATTTTTGCGAAGAATCGATTTCCGTGTCTCCGACACGGAAATCGATTTTTCGCAAAAACGACATAAGTCTGTGCCAAAGTACATAGACTACCAAATGCAGCTCATGAAGACGCGTTTGCTGCGCCATATTTCATCAAAATCCGTTGCATATTAAGGAAAATATCAAATAATACTTACTTTAGAGTGGACGACGTTGTTGTTGTTGTAACCACGTGATCATGCACCTTGGAGATGTAACAGTTACGAAGTTTAGAACTGCATTTGCCCGACTCAAAGTTTCTTGGAAATTGAGTCAGGCAGATGGAGCGGAATACAAATTGAAAATAGAAAGTGCTCTTTATGTAACAAACTAGAAGATGAATATCATTTTGTATTGGAATGTGTCATGTACACCGATGTAAGAAAGACACTTATACATAAATACTATTGTAAACGACCAAACATAATAAAATTTACAGAATTGGTTAAGTCTGAAAACTCCGAAACAGTACGCAGGCTAGCAATACATATTTATATATTCAAAGCCTTTAAGATAAGGAACGACAACCTGTATATCCATTAACATCATGACCTTCTCCCAAACTACTATATTGATATTATATTTGTTATATTTTATTCAAACCAGAAATAGCGTCGCTATGTAAAACACAGAAGGTTGTAAGTTTAAAGCCTGCTATAGAGTTTGAACATATCTTTCATAGTAGAATAATTCATTACCACTGGTCTGTCGGACCATGCTTTAAAGTATGGTCCCGTCACTATATGACATTATTCGTTGCTGGGACGTAAATCTCAATCACTTTTACTTTGATATTATTGTCTTATGAATTTCATTTTATCAAATTAGTATTAATCATGCAGTGGGGGTATATATGTGCGTTATTAATAGTAAAGTATGTATAATTGCTATACAGTGGGGTCAGACTGTAAGTGCACACACGAACTAACACGACAGGTTGGAACCAACCTGTCGTGTTCGTTCGTGTGTGCACTTACACGCTGACCCCACTGTACACTATACTAATAATATTGTTACATGTGAGACACCGGCGGAAAAATAGCTATTCGCATATATCGTAACGTTTGTACTATTGTTTACATCTATGATACAAATATATAGAGGATATTCATATTTTTGCAACTAATATGACATATATGTTCATCGAGTGGTGTGAAATGTCCATATTTCACGAGTGCCGTTAGGCACTCGTGAAATATGAACATTTCACACCACGAGATGAACATATATGTCATATTCGTTGCACAAATATGAATATTCTATTTGTTATATACCGCTCCATGTTTTTTTAGACTGTATACGGTAATGAATGTGTATTTGCAGCCTATTTGCAGTCCGAAACTGCAGATGCGCGTTATGAATATAGATAGCGGAAGTGGTTGTATTTTCACCGGAAGTTGTTTATTTCATCGAAGAGAATATATGACTTGTATTTACATCGTATAACTATGCATTTCATGGGTAGGTATATAATAAATATCAACATACATAATTTAGTGTCGCAGGTAACGCATGCAATAACTGACGAACATCATATGCCCTGATCATACTACGCGGCTGCGTAGAATGACCTGAGCATATCATGGTCGGTTATGCCACACAACTACATGTATATACAGTCAGCCGGTATCCATATTTGCAGGTAGTACGATTGTCGTTTGTCTATTATGTCTGCTATCTTTGTCACATGGACTTGTTGAAAATGTATTTTGTACTACTTCATGGGCCAAATGGCTTAAAAGTGTTCAATAAAACACCATCATGTAACCATTCCGTGTCACTGTGCACTGCATTAACCCTATGCAACCAGATACTAGAAACACGAATAGTTTATGTTTTCTTCTAGTATCCGGCTGCATAATTATAGTACTTGCATATCTACCGTTATCAATGCACAATTGTGACGACAACCGGATCCGTATGAATACTGGACATCGAGGTCATATACGGGTCACCAGTTCAATTCCTGTGTACATGTAACCATTCCGTGTCAGTGTGCACTATGTTAACCCTATGCAATCCGATACTAGAAACACGACTATCAGGGATTCCGCTGGGGACAATAAAAAAATCGCCACTTCAAAAAACTAGATGGCCGCGGCCTGCATGTCGCGCCTTGGGGCGAGGCATGGACACTAAAAAAAGAGATATAGTAGACGGAAAAACTTTAACCAAAACACTTTAAGCGGACACACGTACGTACGGACGGACGTACGCCAAAGTGCCGACTATATCGCGCTTTCCGCAGGCAGTCGCGACAAAAACTTTAACAAAAAACTTTAACCAAAAATTTCAAAGTAATTAGACCTTGACATTGGTCACAGAAGCCGCACGGGTGGGGGTAGAATGCAAATATGGATGATGATAAACAGGTATGTGAAGATTCAATGTAATGGGCAAACAAGGTGCATAGATATAGTACATGAACAAACTTTAACCAAAAACTTCAAAGTAATTTGACCTTGACATTGGGCACAGGGGCCGCACGGGAGGGGGGTAGAATGAAAATATAGATGATGATAAACACCCATGTGAAGTTTCAAGGTAATGGGCAGAGCAGTTGCAGAGATAGAGTATAACGAAAAACTTTAACCAAACAACTTTAACCAAAAACTTTAACCAAAAACTGTAACCGGACACACGTACGTACGTACGCACGCCAAAGTGCCGACTATATCGCGCTTTCCACAAGCGGGCGCGACAAAAAAAAATCGAAAATTGTAATTTTTTATCGCCAATTGTTTATTTGTATCGCCAATTGCGAAAGTGGCGATCGCCAGCGGAATCCCTGGACTATTCCTGTTTCTAGAATCGGGTTGCATAGGGTAAACCAGGATAGCATTTGTCGATACAACTGATTGTTATTACCACACTTATAAGTGTACGAGTTAATCATACTATTTGTGTTTCTAGTAACTGGTTCGATATGTTACATATATAACAGGATAGCTACTGTCGGTTAACTGATCGCTAATATCAATAAATCAAAGTACTGAAAGTACTGAAATATGTTATCTCCATAAAAACTGATCACTTGAGACTAAAAGTTGCATATTTTCTCAATCATCACCCACAGGCAAATGTACTGTACTGGTGCAAACCAATTTCCATCCATATGTTATGATGAAAATTTAACTAGATGATGGGTCACATTTTACAATTTGAATATGTATGCATATTCCGGCCTTCGTCCAGTATTCCCGCGACTTTTCCAAGTTTATACCCCGATAAATTCAACAAAAAGGCCATTCATTCCTTATAATTCCAGCATTTGAAATAAATTCATCAAGAAAATGTGTTTATTTTCCGTTTTCTTAAGAATTATTTTAACTGCGCCTGACGGTTACGGAAAGTAGTTCGGCATGGGAATTTACTGGGATATAAATTTTGGACAGAGACTTACTACGGACCAATCAAATGTTAGGGAATTGTGTAAATATTTTTGTGCTGGAATTATAGGTCTGTATATTATTTATGTATTTATAAATGTTTCGGGAAATGCATGTAAACTGTTAGAATAGTCATACTTGTCCAATCATATTGATGTTTGTATTCATTTTAACAATACGATGACGCCGTCCTCGCAACTGTAGCAATTTATAAGTTATCCCGAGATTGTTTAAGTAAATGACTACGAACCTATTACAGTTATGAGATATTGCTGAGATATTTACGTATTAATGCACACAATGAGGCCGTAAAGTAGTCCGGTAAAAATTAATCCCGCTGATGTTAAGCCATAGACACAGCTTGCTTACAGACCATGATCATCAGCGGCCCGTTTCACTAAACTTCTTACGACTAAAATGTTCGTAAGTGCACAATTATGATAGTCTGTAAATTTCACATTAGCAATATTTTCTTGTAAACAATTATTGGATTTACATTTATTGAGCATAGGCTGCATATGCAGCCTATGCTCAATAAATGTAAATCCATCAATTTAAATTTCCAGACGATCCTAAATTTGCACTTACGAACTTCTTAGTCGTACGAAGCTTAGTGAAACAGGCTCCTGTAGCCGATTTCATCAAACTTGCAAAGTATACTTATCTAGCAAAGTATACTTTGAGGGAGTAATCATTTATTTTTCCCGAAATGCATTATTTCATATAGAACTAACCACTGCATATATTTGATGATTAAAAGTATTCAGAATTATTATACTGAATTTATTACATTATCACAGCCAAATTGGCTGTGATAATGTAATAAATTCAGTATAATAAAAATTAATAAATTTATCATAAAATTGAAAATTTCTCCCTCAAAGTATACTTTGCTACTAAAGTATACTTTGCAATGTTGATGAAATAGGCTACTGGAATGGTCTCATCAGCTTGAGAAACATGTTAAGAAAATTTGACTCAGTTTCATATACATGTATAGACAAATGTATTTAAAAATAATTCACTGACCCGAATGTTCTGTCTGTAACGCTGGGCGACCTGCATTACAGACAGAACATTCGGGTTAGATTACATGGTGTAAACAGTGTTGGAGCCGGTGCAACTTTCATAAAACTGGTGTGGTCAGAGGAGACTGGATATGTTTTTCAATGGAGTAAGTGAGCCAATGTTTTATTTAGATTTTTTTTTACATTGCGGACTGGTTGCAGCGTATGTAAAAGTAGGTTCTGCATGCAACATCCTTGTGAACATTGAAAGCAGCAGAGATTGGAGTATATATAGGGTATTCGGTTCGGGTAAATTATTATAGGAATGAATGGCCTTTTTGTGGAATTTATCGGGGTATAAACTTGGAAAAGTCGCGGGAGACTTTTCCAAGTTTATACCCCACAAAAAGGCCATTCAGGCCTTCGTCCAGTATTCCCGCGACTTTTCCAAGTTTATACCCCGATAAATTCCACAAAAAGGCCATTCATTCCTTATAATTCCAGCATTTGAAATAAATTAATCAAGAAAATGTGTTATTTTCCGTTTTCTTAAGAATTATTTTAACTGCGCCTCACGGTTACGGAAAGTAGTTCGGCGTGGGAGTTTATTGGGATATACATTTTGGACAGAGACTTGTTACAGGCCAATCAAATGTTAGGGAATTGTTTGCTGGAATTATATACACATGTATAGTAAAACTAGTTGTGACTGACTGGAGAAATAAGGCTTATGGGTATCAGTGCAGATCCAGATCAGATCACCGTTCGCCATTCAATCAGTGAATCACCCGTCATAACAAAATATCATTATATGACTGACAAGTCAAATTACCGGTCACATGATTGTGGACATATATAATAGTTACCTGACAGTATCTGTGTGATTAAATTACTTTTCGGCATTAAAACACCATGTGCACATGATCAGTATGTGTAGACGACATGAGTAAAATGTCAGATTGATTGCCATAACACTGTTGGAGAGGTTGAATACACTCTATACATACTACAGAATTGTATGCAGGAAACTGTAGAAAAATGGCCATGTTGAAAAGGCAGTATTGTTCCAAATGGCACAATCCAGTAGCCTGATAACGGGCTATGTTCCTTGTTATAAACATGCAGGGTGTGTCATTGTTGGAATGGCGATCAGTGTAGATCATGATCAGACTGTGCGGATTTGTCCAATCACAGCCACATGTGAGACACACCATGTGATTTTATACATTTGGGCACCTGCGTAATTTCATTAAATACGTTTACAAAATGTACAAATATTTTCGATAATATAATTACGCATGTCAACTTTTGACGCCATTTCTGGAAAATAATTTAAATTTTGTAAACATATTTAATGAAATTAATGAAGGTACACAATCACATGGCGTCTCAGCTCATATATGTATACACATGACATGTGTAAATATAACGTCATTTGACAAGATTATTATTATGCGAGTTACCCCTAAGTAACTGGAATGGATTTTGATATGTTCATTTTGCAACCAACCCAACCGTCACAAAATGGTTTTCAGACTAGTCCATTTATGAAAAGGGGATATTTTTTGTTCTCAAAAATATGAAAATTACTTTCAAACAGTGCAGATCCTGATGAGACGGCTCGTTACGAGCCGGCTCATCTGGATCTGCACTGTTTGCATAAACCGATATAGCGGGCTTTCGGGTTCAAAGGGTTAATGCTCTATGTTAAAGGCAGAAGGCGTATTAGTTCCGGTTGGAATATTATCATAGATCTACTCACCTTGTCTTGTAATGTTATGTCAGTTCAGGTCATAGTCAGACTTGTAGCGGGTCAGAATTTATACTATTCGTTAGAAGCATGTTAAGCGTTACACGTCTCAAAGCACGAATGCTCATATTATATAAACTACAACTTATCAACATTGGATACATTGTCGAGGATCAATACTGCTCGTTAGTTGCGGGCAGTAACTCTGCAAAACTCCCGTAACAGAGGGTGCGGGAGTTTTGCATCAGAGTTACTGCCCGCAGCTACATATACCGTTTGTTAGAAGGATGTCTACTACTACTATATATTAATGATACCATGTGTCACGGAGCCAATGCTGTTTCTAATGCACTCTATAAATATCACGCAAGCTCATTGACTGATGGTCATACATATACAGGTATATCATTGTTGATGAACGATCGCAAATTATTTCAATATGTATTCCTACGCCAGTAGTAAAGGAGTGCATTAGAAATAGGTTAACCGCGTTGTAATTTTGAAATTTGCGGCGTATGTCAGAAAATGATAGGTCGGAAAATATGTTTAATGGCGACGCTAGCAGAAAATGATAGGTTGGAAAACATGCTAGCGCGTCGCCATTAAACAGATTTTCCGACCTATCATTTTCTGATATACGTCGCAAATTTGAAAATTACAATACAGTTATCCCTATAACACAATACAGTTAGCCCTATATTACTGTGTTATCCCTATATTACAATACAGTTAGCCCTATATTACAATACAGTTAGCCCTATATTACAATACAGTTATCCCTATATTACAATACAGTTATCCCTATATTACAATACAGTTAGCCCTATATTACAATACAGTTAGCCCTATATTACAATACAGTTATCCCTATATTACAATACAGTTAGCTACAATACAGTTAGCTACAATACAGTTAGCCCTATATTACAAAACAGTTATCCCTATATTACAATACAGTTATCCCTATATTACAATACAGTTAGCTACAATACAGTTAGCCCTATATTACACTACAGTTAGCCCTATATTGTTAGAATCATGACAGATGCTAAGATGATCACAATTTCTAAACTAGAAAAAGTCGATGGCGCGCCATCGCAATATACCCACTTTCCCCAAATGCTAAGTCCGAAAGGGGGAGGTAATCCATGATGGAGGGTCGGATAAAAAATCCGAATTCACTTTGCGCATCAGCACATCAAAACGAAGCTACGAACCAAATATCAGACGCGTAGGTATTAAGGTGAAAAAGTTTTTCGACCTACGAGGAAAAATAGTGAAATTCTAAGTCCGAAAGGGGGAGATAATCCATGATGGAAGGTCCGATCAAAAATCGGAATTCACTTTGCACATCATAGCGAAGCTACATATCAAATATCAGAAAATGTAGGTATTAAGGTGAGAAAGTTTTTCGACTTACAATGAAAAATAGGGAAATTCTTGAGGTCCCGAAAAGGGGGAAGGGGGAAGAAAATCCATGATGGAGGGTCGGATCAAAAAATCCGAATTCACTTATGCGCATCCGCACATCATAACGAAGCTACATACCAAATATCAGGCGCGTAGGTATGAAGATGAAAAACGTTTTTCGAGTTACAAGGAAAAATAAAAAATAGGGAAATTCTGAGTCCGAAAGGGGAGATAATCCATGATGGAGGGTCGGATCAAAAATCCGAATTCACTTTGCGCCATCTGCACATGATAACGAAGCTACATACCAAATATCAGTTCGCGTAGGTATGAAGGTGAAAAAGTTTTCGAGTTACAAGGAAAAAAATGGGAAATTGTAAGTCCGAACGGGGAGATAATCCATGATGGGAGGGTCGGATCCAAAATCCGAATTCACTTTGCGCATCTGCACATGATAACGAAGCTACATACCAAATATCAGGCGGCGTAGGTATGAAGGTGAAAAAGTTGTTTTTCGAGTTACAAGGGAAAAAATGGGAAATTGTGAGTCCGAAAGGGGGAGATAATCCATGATGGAGGGTCGGATCAAAAATCCGAATTCACTTTGCGCATCTGCACATGATAACGAAGCTACATACCAAATATCAGGCGCGTAGGTATGAAGGTGAAAAAAGATTTTCGAGTTACAAGGAAAAAATGGGGTGGGAAATTGTGAGTCCGAAAGGGGGAAGGGGGAAGATAATCCATGATGGAGGGTCGGATCAAAAATCCGAATTCACTTTGCGCATCTGCACATGATAACGAAGCTACATACCAAATATCAGGCACGTAGGTATGAAGGTGAAAAAGTGTTTCGAGTTACAAGGAAAAAATGGGAAATTGTGAGTCCGAAGGGGGGAGATAATCCATGATGGAGGGTCGGATCAAAAATCTAAATTCACTTTGCGCATCTGCACATGATAACGAAGCTACATACCAAATATGAGGCGCGTAGGTATGAAGGTGAAAAAGTTTTTCGAGTTACAAGAAACGTGACGGACGTACGGACGGACGGACGGACGTACGGACGGACGGACGGACACCCGTGACGAAAACAATATACCCATTTTTTTTCCCTAAAAAAGTGGGTATAATTACAAGTCATCTGTCTTATGTTTATAGAGTCTATCCTGTTTCTTAGACGCATAGCAGGCGCTACATGCACACTGATCACAACACCAATACGAAGACTCGGATCAATGTTCTGACATAATTGCCACTTCTACGCTATGCAAGGTGCATGATCACGTGGTTAGAACAACAACAATGATGGTTAAGTGTTAAAAGCGCCCACTCCAAAGTTAGTATTATTTGATAGTATAATCCTTGATATGCAACGGATTTTGATGAAATATAGCGCAGCACTTCAGCACATACTTATGTCGTTTTTGCGAATAATCGATTTTCGTGTCAGTAAACATGGTACACGCGGAAATCGGTTCTTCGCACAAACGACAACAGTTTGGGCCAAAGTACCGAGATCACCAAATGCAGCTTAACAGGACGCGTTTGATGCGCCATATTTCATAAATAGCCGTTACATAATAAGGACAATATAAAAGAATACGTACCTTGAATCGGAGGAGCTTCCGGAAGTTTCAGTAATTGTTGTTGTCGTAACCACGTGATCAGGCACCTTGCTATTGAAGAAATATATGTTCTGTAGACCTAACTGTTGTTTAGGGCAGATACCTTATTGTCATTATTGAATCTTTTAACAATATTTGCGACATTATTTAGCATTTGCTCTGAACATTTCGTCGACATTCGACGTCATTTACAGAAACTGTGATATAATGTTATAATAAAATAAGTTTGCTAATCAGTTGCATCACTTTCTGTACATATCTGAGACCCTGTGCCTTTAACATAGAGCATTAACCCTTTGAACCCGAAAGCCCGCTATATCGGTTTATGCAAACAGTGCAGATCCAGATGAGCCGGCTCGGAACGAGCCGTCTCATCAGGATCTGCACTGTTTGAAAGTAATTTTCATATTTTTGAGAAAAACAAATACCCCCTTTTTATAAATGGAATAGTCTGAACATCATTTTGCGATGATTGGATTGGTTGCAAAACGAACATATCGCAGCCCATTCAGTTACTTAGGGGTGAAAGGGTTAACAACATGATAATGCACTACTGAAAAGTCTGTTTCACAAAACCTTCCAAAATTGATGGCTGTACAAACAATGCAGAAACACGATAATTTTAAATTTTATCAAATTCTTTTTATTTAGTAAAATTTGGTCAAATATTGATTTTATTACGAAAAATTGATTTATTAATGGGAATTTAATTAGTATGATGAAACATAGGTGGTGGAGCTGGGGCAGGAGTAAAAAAAAACATTTTGGAAATTTAATTTTGGAAATGATCCAAGAAAATAAAAGTTAAGTTTTGAAATTCGGTCCGCTATTTCTGAAATTAGAAAGGTTTCCCAAAATTTCACGAAATAAACACAACGCCCATTCTTAAATTTTGATAAAATTTAATATTATCAAACAAATAGTATCCGTATGATTTGAACAGCCTGAGGTTTCGTGAAACACAGTAGCGTTATAAATACGCATATAATGCCTCTATAGAGACATGTTAAATCACCAGTACACCTTCAATGCATGATGTTTTGCTTATGCAATTAACATAATATTGATACGCATTTATCATGATTAACCTTGTATTACGCACTATTTGATACGCACAAGCATCGAATGTATGGCTGCCCTGGATGTTGGCACAGGCCGCGTTGTATCAGAAAATAGTGGCATGGTGTTTGACGTGTTTCATTCAATACCGTTCACAATGGATTAGCTGAAACATGGCTTCATTATATTGTTCTGTCTGTTACTTGAAAGTGGTTATGCAAATGTATGTAGGCATCCATGTACCTATAGTGTTAGTGAATAACCAATTGCATGTACATGTATACTCGATGTTAGCGAAAGTATCTACTAGAGAAAGTGGAAAATATGAAGGAAAAAAAAAGTTGAAAAAAAAGAGTATTTAAGAAAGTTTTCATTAAAAGTATTTTTACGAAACCACGTGATATCGTATCCTAATACCCTAGATACGGTTTAGTGCACAGCTTTGTTTTGTTCACATAGTTTTCCTCACAAAAGTCGTCAATATCGATGGTCCCTTAGAACTGCGAAACGCGTTCCGATTGGCTCTTTCTGTAAATGAGTTCACGTCACGCGAGTGTAACACTTATTAGGCAACAACGAGGTTGGAATGAGGCACATTTGATTCTAGATATATTAATCTACGTAATTGATGTAGATATAGCCTGGACAATGATCTGGGAGACTGACAATACCACGAACTAGCATACATTATTAACATGTTCAGGGGTCCGGCTGGGTGACAAAATTAGTGCTATAACACATGCGCAATTTACTATTTAACCCGGTAAACGGCAATGTGACTAGATGTACACATATTCAACGTGACTTGTTGATGTAAGGTTCCGATTCCTACAATTTGAACGGGTTTGAAAAAATGCGTGTGTTTTACTACGTCGCTGACCTTACACATATACTAATCACGATACTGATATGTGATTTTTAAGTCAGCTGTGGTTTAGTGGTGTGAATGAAATGTGGTTGTTGTATACGCATTTTCCATTGTTAGCGTATATCTTTCCATTTAGCACTCGCAGTCCAATAATACGGGATAGTACAGTTGTATGTGTAGCTCAGTATTAGTTGCGAAGGTAACTCTTGCAATCTACTCCTGTACCGTCCGTAGTTGCCTACAGACGGTACGGGAGTAGATTGCAAGAGTTACCGTTCGCAACTAGCTCAGTATATGTGTTTATTTATCCGTACGTTAATACGTTTGTCTACCTTTAAAGGCACCGTGTCTCAGATGATGCGTCAGATATTCGATATGAACCAGTTCTCTTTATGGACTGCAAATAACGTCACTATTGTATTAGATCAAATTCTAAGTAGTTTGTGTTTTTCAACAATATGCTATCACTGACCAAGGGAGATAATTTATTTCCGCTATTACTGTACAAAGAAGCAACATTTATGAACCATAACGAATTGTTCTGCAATGATAATACTATACCACCTATTGTAAGAGGTTTCATTTCTAGACATTAGCTAAATGGAATTAAATGCTCGTTATTGTTCAAGATTATAAATATATTTCTAACCATACCCCGATCTTCCTTCATCGACTCGTATATGACGATATACAAATAAAACTTTGAAGTAGGGGTCCCATCTGTTAGGCAAAAACTGTTCTTTATATGAAGTACATAACGGCATAATTGTGAAACTATTCCGTAAAAGTACGAGTGCCCGCTATACAGATATTTTCAATTAGTGATAGAGGCACGAGGTTGTATCAGGCAATATGATATGCAAATGAGGCAGGACATTTTCAAATTATTATATAAACTAAATCCGTCATCTGAATAAATATTGCATCGACATATTATAAAGCATGATCATTGCACATGCAACAATAAATTGGAGACAATATAGTTGTTTCCATTAACATTTTAAGGAAACACGGTTATCACCTTTGATATAAAAAGTATAATAATGCCAATTCACATATCCGGTAATGATAAATGAATGTTTATTTTGCCCGAAAAATGTCATAATTATATAAAGACAGGACGAACATAATATATGTCATCCTATATTACAACCTAGCATGTGTGAGTCCAGGCTTAAATTATGTTTCACTATTAAATCGGTTTCATTACTTTCTTTGCATATTATCTGAGTTCCAGTGCATTTGATGCAGTGTGTACAAAAACTACGCTCGGATATCCAGTTAAGTAGATCACAACACGGCACAAATATCATACAAATATCAAGCTGAAAGTTTCACTCAAGAGATTATTTGTCTGATAAAACACATCACTCGCCTGACAAAAGGGACTAGTCGGATCAGGGTATACACTGCTCGCTCTTGAGTCTGCGAATTATTTCTGATGACTCGAACAAAAACATTTAGCTCTGTATCCGATAGAATGCGTGTGCCACATTTAACTTATCGGAAGATACACAAAATCAAAGTACTGAAAGTACTGAGCTGCGAGCCAAACTGAAATAGGTTGTAAACAGTGTTTTAGTATATTCTGCTTTAAATATTTCAAATAGAGTAATTGTAGTAAATGGTGTTATGGGAAACTGTATAACACTCGACATATTTTGTATGTGGAGAGGGGAAGGAGCTGTATAGAAACAGGAAGAATCCAGTAAGGCTTAGCATTTGTTGTTTATGCATTACATACAGATCCGCATGAACTCTGACATTTTTATCAATTTTCGACATCATTTAAGGAAAATATGACTGATTTTCGAAATCAATATCGGCGAAATACGTCGATGCGATAAGGATGGTAATTCCATATCCGGGCTCAATTATTGTAAGTGAAAGTGTACGCTATTACCACTCATTCGAAACATGCCGACGCGACGATTCAAATGAGTGAAGCATCTAGACGACACAATTCAAATGAGTGGTAACAGTATATTTTTATCAATTTTCGACATCATTTAAGGAAAAAATGACTGATTTTCGAAATCAATATCGGCGAAATACGGCGATGCGATAAGGGTGGTAATTCCATATCCGGATTCACTCTTCAAACACCTGTGGTTATAGTGTTGTTTTATGCAAATTTGTACACGCAGTTGTGAATGAAAAAATCCAGACAGATGCCAGACAGGTGTGATTCGGGTTTACACACCATTAATGCGCGATTAAATAATCCGTTTTATTTGTGGAAAATAAACGGCTAAATCTGAGTTTCCATTGGTTTTTCTTCAATTAATTATGTACCAAAGATATACATTCTAATAAATGTGAAATGTAAAATAGCATAAAACGAGTCGTTAACAATGACCTAGATACAATATGTATACATACGCGCCACAAGAAAAAATAGCGCCGTGATATCTGACTGTATTTTGAGAAGCGGCTACATAAGCAGGCTCGCAGCTAAAAACTCCACTTTCCCATGTTCTCGTGACGGGGTCACATATGTATTTGGCTGTGACTGAAGAAATCGGGATAATTCCATGTGTGATCAGTGTAGACACAGACCAGCCTGCGCGTCTGCGCCGTCTGGTCTGTGTCTACACTGGTCACCATTCAGTCAGTGAAACACCCGTAGTGAATCGAACACACACTATATATATACATACATGTACATGTTTTCAGATAAAAAGATGATGTGTTCCTATTGTCTTCTAATTTTCAAAATGGCTGTCGTGAAATCATATAATTCTGATTTAATCATGCACAAGCCATTAGAACCGATTTTTCCCAGACTATGAACATTATTGAAAGTAAATTATATATGACTAAAGTCAATTTCAAGTCACTGTTTATGACAAACATGTTAGATTTCAAAATGGCCACTGTGTGCATGAAGGAATTTTCTTAATTATGGATACAGTGCTTTCAATCAGTTTCATCACCATCTGCATTAGAGTATCCATCTTGTTGGTGTTCCTGAAAGGCAGTGCTGACACAATCACACTCAAAATGCGGTCAAAGGAGATGCTTGCATACAATATATACCCTATACAAATTGTATGCAGGAAAGTGTAGAAGAGATTTCGAAAATGCAGTATTTGTGTGATTAAATTACTTTTCGGCATTAAAACGCCATGTGCACATGATCAGTATGTGTAGACGACATGATTAAAATGTCAGATTGATTGCCAAAACACTGTTGGAGAGGTTGAATACACTCTATACATAATAGTATGCAGGAAACTGTAGAAAAATGGCCACGTTGAAAAGGCAGTATTATTCCAAATGGCACAATCCAGTAGCCTGATAACGGGCTATGTTCCTTGTTATAAACATGCAGGGTGTGTCATTGTTGGAATGGCGATCAGTGCAGATCCTGATCAGACTGTGCGGATGCACAGGCTGATCTGGGTGTACATTTTTCACAAAACCCATGAACCCCATTTGTCCAGTCACAGCCACATATGAGACACACCAAGTGATTGTGTACATTTGGGCATCTGTGTAATTTCATTAAATACGTTTACAAAATTTACAACATTGCGCATATACTCTGAAAATTGACGCCATTTCTGGAAAATATTGTAAATTTTGTAAAAATATTTAATGAAATTACGCAGATATACGAAGGTACAAACTCACATGGCGAGTCTCATATATGTATACGCATGACATGTGTAAATATAGCGGGTATGCTGATATACAACGTCATTTGACACGATTATTATGCGAGTTGATTAATGTAGTATTAAAGCGACCAGGTGTGACAAAACCGCACATGCAAGGAGTATTACTAAAAAAACAAAAACAAAACGAAAGCTGCCCAAATTTTACTGCCATATAAACAATTCAAAAACAATATTGTTTTCGATAATACTAAATTAAAGGAAAATTTAAGAATGAACCTTCTTTTTATTTCGTTATTTTTTGATCAAATATTGATTTTATTGCGAAAAAACAATTTCCCCATGATGTCTATGGGGGATTTAACATGGAGATTGTTTTTAGAATTTCAGAAATACTGGAATTTTTTTAATTTAACTTTTGTTTTCTTAGTTAGATCATTTCCAAGCTATCTAGCTACGTTTCGGAGTCAATTTCCTTTTTTTTCGTTTATTGACTCCTATAGAGAAATACATTTTTCGTAATAAAATCAGTATTTGACCAAATTTCACGAAATTCTTAAATTTTGATAACATTTAACATTATCAAACAAACTATTGTTTTTGCATTGTCTATATAGCCGTAAAATCTGGGCAGGTTTCGTGAAACAGACAGTAGTTCTGGTTGGATTATTATCATGGATCTACTCACCTTGTCTTGTAATGTTATGTCAGTTCAGGTCATAGTCTATGATACAATTTGCATATAGGCCCTAATTAAGGTTTTGGTTGCAACCCCCCTCTGCCCTTAGTTTTTTTGCATCATCTTCAAGGAAAATATGTCTACTATCAGAATCTGCTTGTTGCCAGCGAAAAAAAGTGTCCAAAATGGGTGGCAACAAGCTATTTATAGACACACCCTCGCATTTTCTGTTATCCCAAAAAATAACATATTTTAATGAGACTTGACCAAGTTATATAATTTTAATCAAATCAGGTGGTATTTTTACACATTTTGTGAGAGGTTGGGAACTATGGAATAGTATAATGTACAATTAAACAAAAGCTGACAATCCAAAAGTCATAATTTTTTCACTTTATTACCCCACGCACCCATTTTCAATGGTGAAATATACATGGTAATACCTTCATGAAAACATGGTAATTTTTCACTTTATCAATTTCAATGTCATCTAGTAGTGACTATTAAACATATCCAGCGCATATACGTTCAATATTTGGTGTCTATCGTCAAATATACAAAGTGAAAAACAACGTATATTTTACAATTCCCCACCCACTAATTTTACAATGGTAACTTCACTGGCATTCAATATTTTGCAATGGCAAATGCTTTTAAGTGGGTGATATGTACAACCGACTACTTATATATAATAATAGTGCTTACACTAGCAGCGGATAATATTTGTCAATTTCAAAATGGCCGCCAGAGTGATAATATCCGTTATGTGTACAGCAAAATAGTGGCTCGAAAATGATGGGAAGGTTACACATAACAATCTATCGGTATTAACCCTTTCACTCCTAAATAAATGGAATGGACTGTGATATGTTACCTTTGCAGTCAATCAAATGGTCACAAAATGGCAGCCAGACTAGTATTTTGAAAAGGGGGTGTTTTTCGTCCCCAAAATATGAAAATTACTTGCAAAAAGTGCAGATCCTGATGAGACGGCTCGTCACGAGCCGGCTCATCTGGATCTACAGATTTTGCCAAAACCGCTTTACAGGACTGTAGGGTGTAAAGCGGTTTTGGCAAAATCTGTAGATCCAGATGAGCCGGCTCGTGACGAGCCGTCTCATCAGGATCTGCACTTTTTGCAAGTAATTTTCATATTTCAATTCAAAGTGTTAATTATTATTATTTGCAGATGTACAACTATATTTGCTACTATATGCAGAAATTATCCGTTTCATTCAGCATCCTGCAAATAATAAAAAATGTTTTTTACTTTCGAATATGGTTATGCTGGCATTGCTTTGTGGGTTGATGTTGAATTATATTTTCAGGTTTGAAGAAGATGTCCATGGAGAGCAGGAAGACGATTAACAGCTGTAGACTGAAACTAACCATATTGACAACATATATATAGAATAGACTAACACTACTAATAAACTATGGACGCCATAGACTTTAATCTGAATCCCAGATCTGTGACACCAACTGAAGACGGGTTCAGCTGGGACAAGTGCTTATGTCATAAGCCTGGTAATGAAGGCACTCTCACTAATTTCACCGATGTGAGTTGGGAAAAGCTACACAAGTGTGCCGAAATCAGCAGGACAATGTAACAGAAAACCTGAAAACGAGGTGGCATGAAGGTCCCCGGGGTGTATATCATAGATCGTGCTATCAAGAATACACACATAAACAGAAGATAGACAGAATCCAACTGAAACGAAAATCAGATACAAACACAGAACAAGCATCAACTTCCTTGTATGGTGAATCCACCATAAAACGAACATCGCGCTCTAGTGTTTCTGGTCGAGACTATGAAAAGTGTATTATATGTCAAGATGATAAGGTTTCGAGGGAAAACAGGCGGCGGCTTGAAAATTTACGAAAAACTGAAATGGACAAGGCAAGTGATACACTTGTGAATGCAGCAGAAATTCGGAAGGATACTAGTCTTTTGCTACATATAAAGAATAAAGACCTTCCAGCACTGGATGTAAGATATCACAAATCTTGTTATGATCAGTATACAAATAAGAAAAGCACTGATGCAATTAAACCATCAAGTAGCCTAACTATTGAAGAAACGAGTAAATGTTATGAAACAGCCTTTCGAACACTCGCAGACGAAGTTAACCAACATGTAATTGTACAGTTAGATGTAATGAGGATGTCTTCTCTAAGACTTCGCTACGTTGAACTCTTACTCGACTTAGGAGTCAATGCAGACGACTATCGGACAGAAAAACTGAAGAAACGCCTGACCAACCACTTCGGTGATCTGATTGAATTTTGGCATCCTTCAGTGCGGAATGAGGCAGAGTTTGTATTCGCGAACACTGTAGAGAAAGGACAGATTATTGAAGCTGGTGTTTCAGCAGTCATAACTGCTAGTGCAACTGTACCAATGGATGCAACAAGGGGCTCCAGTGAAGATGACGTAGTAAACACTTACCATTGCACCAAATATATCAGGTAACTAATAAAAGATGTTGTGTGTGCAATGCCATGGCCACCAGCCCCAGAAGATTTAACAGAAGATAAAGTGAATATCCCAGTTCTCGTGTACAATTTTCTGGCATGGATAATGTCAGATATTGGTTACACAGAAGCTCCGGCAGCAGAAAGGGTAGCGATCCCGGAGTATTTGCACCAGAAGGTTATATCTGTTGGACAGGACTTGGTGCACATTACAACAAATGACAGAGTTAAGACACCTAAACACATATTGCTATCAATGACCGTTAAAAATCTGACAGGATGTTCACAGCTCATTACAATACTGAATCGATTCGGGCATGGAATATCCTATTCACAAGTACAGGAGATAGAAACTGCAGTTGCAGAAATCGCGTTGGATCGACCAGAAGGAGAAGTATTTGTACCTAGTAACACCGTCCCCAATGTGTTTGCCACATTTTGCTGGGACAACAATGACATAAATGAGGAAACTCTGACCGGACGCTATACCACTCACTGCACTAATGGAATTGTGATCCAACGCCAAGTAGATAGTTGTGCACCAATGTTGCGAGGCGCAAGCAAACCAAAAACAAGACATAGATCAGTCGAAGCACCACACGCACCAGTTGTACTTCCATATAATGCAGGTAAACGAGTTGGTATAGAAGAACCAATTCCCATTGACTTGAAAATGTTCGGACAAACGATGGAATGTCAGGAACCAGCAATGGAAAAGGACTTTGCTTGGTTTCTTACGCGGTTGAACGTATGTGAATCACTGTTTGAATGGAATGGAATGATGAGGAATTACAACGCATCGCTGGTTGGACACCTTTCAATGCAAAACTGAGAGGGAACATGGCTCCACGACTGAGCAGAGTAGGGTATTGTCAAGTGATTGATGCCAGTCCATCTGATATGACGACTGTTTACACTGTACTCAAAAGGTCTGTGGAAATGGCTGACAAACTGGAGCTGAACGATGTAGTTGCTGTCTTCGATCAAGCGATCTATGCAAAAGCTCTTGATTTTGTCTTGAAGAATCCTGTTGAATTTGACAGGGTCGTGCTTCGTATGGGAGATTTTCACACTGCGTGTACAATGTTATCTGTAATTGGCAAGCGATTTGGAGATGCTGGGCTAGCAGATGTACTCATAGAGTCCACAATCGTTGGAACTGGCTCAATATCAGGCGTACTTGATGGCAGGCACTATAATAGGGCGGTGCGTGTGCACAAAATTGTATTGGAGGCACTCCTTCGTTTGCGCTGGCAGAGCTATGGTCAACACATGACAGACTCAAAATCAATTCCAGGAGTAGACCAGCAGAAAATCATTGACGGTGTCCAGAACGTACGGTCTGCCTGTTCTGCTGAGACATTTGATGAGCTGAGAGCCTTACCGGACTTCACCAACCTGATCGACTCATATACTGACTTTGTACAGGCATGACCGATCCGATGTGTCTATTCTGGAACTCGTACATCGACATGGTATCGCTGTTATTGCGTTTCATCCGTTCCACACGTGAAGGAGACTGGGAATCCCATCTGTCCACACTCGCAACCATGATTCCTTGGTTCTTCGCGTATGATCGAACAAACTATGCTAGATACCTCCCGTGTACCTGTCACAGATGCTACTGTTGGAGAACACCCACCCTGAAGCACATCATAATATATTAAATGGAGAATTTGCTGTGCAGCGCAGTACTAACAATGGGTTTGGACAAGTTCCAGTCGATCAGACAATTGAGCAAACACTTAACAGGGATACAAAGACCAAGGGTGGAATAATCGGATTCAGCTTGAAAAAGGGGGCAGTGCAACGTTGGATGATAACTGCACACACACGGGCCGCTATTACTCAGAATTGCCGTATCATGGCAGGATTGAAAGATGATGATAGAATACACAAACAGGCATCACAACATAGGGTAAATCTAGATGAAACAGACGTCCAACGTGTGTCGGCCGTGTTTAATAACTGGACAAATCCATTTGAACCCTCTAACGAGTTGTACAATGTTGCTTCCGGCGTGATTGCATCTGAGTCGTTGCGCGACAATCTCATAGACGCATATGTGAAAGGAGAGCATGAGATGAGCACATTTGTAGCTGATCGCATTCAGACAAACACTACTGACTTCCATGCTCCGCTCCCTCAAATGAAGTTGTTAAAACATTCACTAGTGAGATACGTTCAACAGGTAGTAAAATACCAGACCGTGAGAGTATAATGAAAGCAGATCGAAATCTGTTTGCAAGGCTACTTGTTATTGCACAAGCCCGCTCTTTGGATCTTCATGAGGTTATGAAACATGAATTGGGTCCGTACCCATGGTCAATTGCCACTGTTGATGGTTCATTGGCAAAAACTACAAAGTCGACTATGATGGACTTGATTGAGAAAGACACTGAGCCAGTCGAACATGTTCCTAGTAATGCAGCTAGAATAATTGATGGTATGGTGCTCTTACATTCACTGACAAATATTCCCGCTACGTTTTCTGAACTGGCGACAGTATTATTCGGCATAATCACATATGGATTGACATTAAATTGTCGCGTGGACTTCGTAACTGATCAATATCCCGACATATCGATCAAGAACACTGAAAGGCTACGACGTTCTCGTGGGGGTACACTAGTGTTTCGAATTACCAACGGTGCTCAGAAGTGCCCGCGTCAATGGAAAAAGTTTCTCTCTGATGGACAAAACAAGACAGCACTCGTTGAATTCCTTGTAAGAGAATGGTCGGATCCTCGTTTCGCGTGCACACTGGAAGCGGTTGACCTCTATGTTGTGCATGGAGAGCAATGTCGAAAGCTGAGTGCAGTTCAAGGCCATGTGCAGACTGAGGACATTCTGGAGTTGTATTCCCACCATGAAGAGGCGGACACTCGCATGTTTCTGCATGCTCTTCATGCAGCAAACCATGGACATGACTGTGTAGTAATCAGAACCGTTGATGTAGACGTTGAAATATTGGCCTGCTATTTATGCAGACACATACCAGCACGCCTCATCATCCACACAGGGACAAAGAATCGTGCTCGATATGTCGATATTAATGTAATGGCAGAAAAACTTGGTGTTGACGTGTGCAATGCATTACCCGGTCTACATGCTTTCACCGGCTGTGATTCTACTAGCTCATTCGCCGGTCGAGGCAAGAAAAAGGCATTTGACATTGTGTCTACCAGAGAAACCATGTGTAATGCAATGCAACTGATTGGTGGTTCGTTATGCAAACACATAGACTTCCGCCGACTGCCGATGCTCTAGTGAACCATGTAAAGAGAGCAAACTACCAGGCGGCGATATGGCGAGAATCCCTTGAACCACAATCTGATGTGCCAAGTCCAGACGGCAATGGATGGACAATCAAGGATGGGATACTTCGCATTGATTGGATGACACTTCCGCCAGCACCAGAAGCTGTAATGCAGCTTTTGAGTTGTGGGTGTAAGGGTAGCTGCGATACAAATAGGTGCTCGTGTCGATCAAATCAGTTACCCTGCACTGATGCTTGTAAATGCAGTGAACAATGTAAAAATCGTACCGATCTAGTTACACTTACCAGTGATGACTCTACTGATGAGTATGACTAGAACACCAGACAATGCATTTTTATTCTAGCAATAAAGGTATTGGCTACAGTAGTTTCTGTGGATCAAATGCGCACATCTAACATCGGTCAGGTTTTTTATGCGCAGAAACTAGTAGAGTCAACAGCTTTAATTGCATGAATATTCAGCAGATGGTGTTCCCTTCAATGTTTGGTAAAATCAGTGACTGATCAAAACATAGTATATTACAGACATGCATTGGAGACATTATGAAAGAGCATTGTGGAATGCACAGTTGTCAGAATTGCTGTGAATCAACATAGAACTGTTATTTTGATGCAATAAAATGTAACTACGACTTTCATAATAGCTGTCAGATTGTATTGGTATTATCACCATGTTTGAAATGCAATAAATGCAATATGGATGTCAAACTGTATTTTTCTAGAGTAGTATCATTACCATATGATTCTCAGATGCTGTAAGAGTCATATCCTCTGGAATCAAGTGAATAGCTGGCTCAGTTAACAATATATTGTAGGAAATATGTCTTAGTTGGCGGCCATCTTGGATTTCACACCCGTGACTTGACAAACGTTTTGTTTTGTATGGATAGTATGTCAACAAAGACTGACAATGACCGACATCAAACCTAGCAGGCTAACATGCATATCAAAGAAAATTTGGGTTTACCATGTATCAAGCATATGTATTTACACATTTTTGCATTTGTTTCACGTGTTGATGGTACTAGTTATCTGCCCTTGTTGCCACCCATTTTGGACACTTTTTTTCGCTGGCAACAAGCAGATTCCATTTATTTAAGAGTGAAAGGGTTAATACCGATAGATTGTTATGTGTAACCTTCCCACCATTTTCGAGCCACTATTTTGCTGTACATATAACGGATATTATCACTCTGGCGGCCATTTTGAAATTGACAAATATTATCCGCTGCTAGTGTAAGCACTATTATATATATAAGTAGTCGGTTGTCCATATCACCCACTTAAAAGCATGTGCCATTGCAAAATATTGAATGCCAGTGAAGTTACCATTGTAAAATTAGTGGGTGGGGAATTGTAAAATATACGTTATTTTTCACTTTGTATATTTGACGATAGACACTAAATATTGAACGTATATGCGCTGGATATGTTTAATAGTCACTACTAGACGACATTGAAATTGATAAAGTGAAAAATGACCATGTTTTCATGAAGTTATTACCATGTATATTTCACCATTGAAAATGGGTGGGTGGGGTAATAAAGTGTGAAAATTATGACTTTTGGATTGTCAGCTTTTGTTTAATTGTACATTATACTATTCCATAGTTCCCAACCTCTCACAAAATGTGTAAAAATACCACATGATTTGATTAAAATTATATAACTTGGTCAAGCCTCATTAAAATATGTCATTTTTTGGGAAAACAGAAAATGCGAGGGTGTGTCTATAAATAGCTTGTTGCCACCCATTTTGGACACTTTTTTTCGCTGGCAACAAGCACATTCTGATAGTAGACATATTTTCCTTGAAGATGATGCAAACAAACTAAGGGCAGAGGGGGGGTGGGGGGGGGGGGGGGGTGCAACGGAATTGAAAAAATTGGGTCTTGTATCATGGACTAATAGTACTTGTAGCGGGGTCAGAATTTATACTATTCGTTAGAAGCATGTTAAGCGTTACACGTCTCAAAGCACGAATACTCATATTATATAAACTATAACTTATCCAAAGTGCATGATCACGTGGTTATAACAACAACAACAGTGGCTGAACGTGCCCACTCCAAAGTAAGTATTATTTCATATTTCCTTAATATGAAACGGATTTTGATGAAATATGGCGCAGCAAACGCATCTACATGAGCTGCATTTGGTGGTCCAGTGAGTTCGGCACAGACTCATGTCGTTTTTGCGAAGAATCGATTTCCGTGTCGGTAGACACGGAAATCGATTCGTCGCAAAAACGACAGAAGTTTGGGCGAAAATACAAAGACCACCAAATGCAGCTTAACAAAACGCGTTTGATGCGCCATATTTCATCAAACTCAGGTTTCAGTACTTGTTGTTGTTGTAGGTACCACGTTATCATACACCTTGAACTTATCTACATTGGATACATTGTCGAGGATCAATACTGCTCGTTTCTGCGGGCAGTAACTCTCCCGTAACAGAGGGTGCGGCAGTTTTGCGCCAGAGTTACTACCCGCAACTACATAGCGTTTGTTAGAAGGATGTCCGGTTTTGCACTGATCATACATCAATACTAAGCGCCATCTAGTAAAGGTTCATGCCCACTCATTAGGCATAAAATGTTATTTATAGGAATTAAATAAGTGTATAAATTAATTGTGTCACTATTCCACCAGTTCTAAACATTACAAGTGCCTGCAATACAGATAAAATAATTTAGTAATATTTAGTTTACTGATAGTGACGCGCGGTGGTATCATGCTATTTTCATATGCAAATTAGGCATGATATATTTTAGTTATTTATACTAATTAAATACGTCACCTGAACAAATAATATTATAGACAGATTATAAAGTATGATCAGTGCACATCAAAAAATAAATACAGATAATGAATAGTAATGTCCGTTAACATTGTAAGGAAACACGGTTATCGCCCCTGATATCAATGTGGAAATGTTACGTCTGATATAAAATGTACAACAATGCCAATTAATGCGTGGGTTAATGGTAAATGAATGTTTATTTGGCTAGAAAATGTCTCAGATGATGTCTCTGATATAAAAAAAAAAGTTTGTGTCTACTTAGTGGGCATGTACCTTTAATGATACCATGTGTCACGGAGCCAATGTTGTTTCTAATGCACTCTATAAATATCACGCAATCTGATTGGCTGATGGTCATACATTGCAGGTATAACATTGTTGATGAACGGTCGCAAATTATTTCAATATATATTCCTAAGCCAGTAGTAAAGGAGTGCATTAGAAATAGGTTAACCGCGTTGTAATTTTGAAATTTGCGAGAAAATGATAGGTCGGAAAACATGTTTAATGGCGAAACATGCGCGTCGCCATTAAACAGATTTTCCGACCATCATTTTCTGATATACGCCGCAAATTTGAAAATTACAATACAGTTAGCCCTATATTACAATACAGTTAGCCTTATATTACAATACAGTTAGCCCTATATTGTTAGAAACATGACAGATGCTACGCTGATCACAATTTCTAAATTACAAGTCATCTGTCTTATGTTTATAGAGTCTATCCTGTTTCTTAGACGCATAGCAGGCGCTACATGCACACTGATCACACCACCAATACGAAGACTCGGATCAATGTTCTGACATAATTGCCACTTCTACGCTATGCAAGGTGCATGATCACGTGGTTAGAACAACAACAATGATGGTTGAAAATGTTAAAAGCGCCCACTCCAAAGTTAGTATTATTTGTTAGTATAATCCTTGATATGCAACGGATTTTGATGAAATATGGCGCAACAAACGTGTCTTCATGAGCTATATTTGGTGGTCTCGGGACTTCAGTACATACTTATGTCGTTTTTGCGAATAATCTATTTCCGTGTCAGTAAACATGGTACACGCGGAAATCGATTCTTCGCACAAACGACATAAGTTTGGGCCAAAGAACCGAGATCACCAAATGCAGCTTATCAGGACGCGTTTGATGCGCCATATTTCATAAAACCCAGTTACATAATAAGGACAATATACAAGAATACGTACCTTGAATCGGAGGAGCTTCCGGAAGTTTCAGTAATTGTTGTTGTCGTAACCACGTGATCAGGCACCTTGCTATTGAAGAAATATATGTTCTGTAGACCTAGCTGTTGTTTAGGGCAGATACCGTATTGTCATTATTGAAACAAATCAGTTCAATATAAATATTTTATTACGTAAAATATAAGACGACCCATATGCTTTTGTACCGAAAATTATGTGCGAAAACTGAAAACTTTTAACAATATTTACGACATTATTTAGCATTTGCTCTGACATTTCGTCGACATTCGACGTCATTTACAGAAACTGTGATATAATGTTATAATAAAATAGTTTTGCTTATCAGTTGCATCACTTTCTGTGCATATCTGAGACCCTGTGCCTTTAACATAGAGCATTAACCCTTTGAACCCGAAAGCCCGCTATATCCGTTTATGCAAACAGTGCAGATCCAGATGAGCCGGCTCGTAACGATCTGCAGTGTTTGAAAGTAATTTTCATATTTTTGAGAAAAACAAATACCCCCTTTTTATAAATGGAATAGTCTGAAAATTATTTTGCGATGATTGGATTGGTTGCAAAACGAACATATCGCAGCCCATTCAGTTAGGGGTGAAACTTGAAGGGTTAACATCATGATAATACACTACTGAAAAGTCTGTTTCACAAAACCTTCCCAAATTGATGGCTGTACAAACAATGCAGAAACACGATAATTTTAAATTTTATCAAATTCTTTTTATTTCGTAAAATTTGGTAAATTACTGATTTTATTACGAAAAATTGATTTATCAATGGGAATTTAATTAATATGAACAATCGGTGGAGGAGCTGGGGGAGGAGTAAAAAAAACATTTTGGAAATTGAATTTTGGAAATGATCCAAGAAAACTAAAGTTAAGTTTTGAAATTCGGTCCGCTATTTCTGAAATTAGAAAAGTTTCCCAAAATTTCACGAAATAAAAACAATGCCCATTCTTAAATTTTGATAAAATTTAATATTACCAAAAAAATTGTGTCCGTAAAATTTGGACAGTCTGAGGTTTCGTGAAACACAGTAGCGTTATAAATACGCATATAATGCCTCTATAGAGACATGTTAAATCACCAGTACACCTTCAATGCATGATGTTTTGCTTATGCAATTAACAGAATATTGATACACATTTATCATGATATTTCTTAAACTGCATGACTGATTTCATAAGAAAAAGAGACTCGTTTCTTATGGAATCAGTAAACCTGTTCAATAAATCTATAACCTTAAATTTTAAACGTGTCCTGTGCACAATTATATTGTACACGTAGTTACATGTAAGTGCTCAAATGCCTTAATTATGGTGGAACCTCTCTAACCTGGACACCCTGTACGGGGAATTTACCAGTGTGTGCGGTTAGAGGTTCCACATTCGCCTGCGTTAATCTTGCCCAGATTATCAACGTTTCTAAACAAACATGTATTGGTCATGCCAACTCGCAATAAGCAATGCTATTGACTGAGCCTGAGCTATAGCATAGCTCAGGCTCTGTCAATCAAGTTGCTTGGTCACAACTACAGTATTGTGAAGGAAAGAAACTGACAAAAATAGGCAATATTAGCGCAGGCAGTAGTGTATTATCAAACGTCTGTAGCTTTCCAATTCAGTCTATTGATTACGTGCATACGTCAAGGGAGATAATAAAAAAGCGAGTCCCATATATCTGGGAGCCGTTTCACTAAACTTCGTCCACTAAAAAGTCCAAATTTAGGATCGTCTGGAAAATTCAATTGATGGATTTACATTTATTGAGCATAGGCTGCATATGCAAATGTAAATCCAATAATTGTGTACAAGACAACATTGTTAATGTGACATTTACAGACTATGATAATTTTGCATTTACGAACATTTTAGTCGTACGAAGTTTAGTGAAACGGCTCCCTGGATATTGCGGAGTCTCGCAGGGGACGTAGAATTTTTTTTGTTTATGAATTCGTTTCCACGAATTAACATTTCGTTCCCTCAATTCCCTCAATTTAACAATTCGTTCCCACGAAATAACGATTCGTTCCCACAGGAATTGTTAAATTGAGGGAACGAATTGTTATAGCGTGGGAACGAATTGTTAATTCGAGGGACCGAATTGTTCAATTGAGGGACCGAATTGTTATTTCGTGGGAACGAATTAATAAAAAAAACCCATATAGAATACATGTCCCCTGTGGAGCTCCGTAGGATATAGATGGTTTGAGATATTGAGGCGGGCTAAGGACGGGATGCACACATGACACACCTGGGCCCGTGTCACTACACTTCGTACGACTAAAATGTTCGTAAGTGCAAACTTAGGATCGTCTGGAAATCTCAATTGATGAATTTACATGTATTGAGCATAGGCTGCATATGCAGCCTATGCTCAATAAACGTAAATCCAATAATTGTTTACAAGAAACCATTGTTAATGTGAACTTTACAGACTATCACAATGTTGCACTTACGAACATCTTAGTCTTACGAAATTTAGTGAAAAGGGCCCCAGCTCTGCTTCTGCATACATGCTTTTCTAAATAGCTCAACAAACACTGGGGCAATTGTGATGCGGTGAAATGCAAATACCCCAGAAACCTGCGCACAATATGCTGATCTGGATCTACGATGACGCCATCCTCGCAACTGTAGCGATTTAGAAGTTATCTCGAAACCACTACAGTTATGAGGACAACGTCGTCGGCACACGTCATTATATTAATTGCATGGATGCATGCGCTGTATCGCATGCAAAGTCCTTCAGAATCAGTAGTTCTTGACATAGTTACGTATTAATGCACATTGAGGCCGGTAAAGTAGTTCGGTAAAAAAATAATTCCGCTGATGACAGACCCAGTTTGCATCTAGCAAATGTCTATTTTACAGTCACTGTTTTGCCTTTTAGTTATTAATGTTTCAAGTATTGCCAATGTCACAAATGTCTCCCAGTATATACATGTACTCCATTGTAATGAATATGTATACACTGCCTACAGTAACCTCTAGTAAATTGTCAAGTAGTAACTAGTTTGCAACCAGTCGCACTTCTTTGCTAATAAAGTATTACTTATGCCAAACATCAACGAATACGACTGTCTGTTCCACGTTTTGCTGCCGACGAACTTTTGGCTATTAAGCACATTAAATCTAAAAAATATTTAAAAGTTAGTACTTTTGTATCAATAACAAAAAAGTCACCTCCTCAAAAAAATATTATTTGATGAAATTCCATCAAATATTGATTTTACTGCGAAAAAAAGATTTTCCTATGGGAATTTAACATGGGGGCTAAATATAGATTTTTTTTAAATCTTTTTTTTAATTTGTGGATCGATTTTCACAATCTAATTTTTGTTTTCTTAGTTACATCATTTTCAAGCTATATCGCCAGGTTTCGGAGTCAATTTCCAAATTGTTTCGAAAAGTTTTGGAAATTGACTCCCCATGTTAAATCGGTTTTTCGCAATAAAATCAATATTTGATGGAATTTCATCAAATAAATATTTTTGGGGAGTGTGACTTTTTTGTTATTGAGAATGGTATTCGAAATGTGATATTCATATCACATTTCAAATAACACTCTCGGACTCCGAGACTGATATTCAGATATAGCAGCATGCGTGTGTTACTGATCACGCAACCAAAGCATGAGACATATCGTGCGTTGTTATAGGAATGAATGGCCTTTTTGTGGAATTTATCGGGGTATAAACTTGGAAAAGTCGCGGGAATACTGGACGAAGGCCGGAAGGCCTCGTCCAGTATTCCCGCGACTTTTCCAAGTTTATATCCCCGATAAATTCCACAAAAAGGCCATTCATTCCATATAATTCCAGCATTTCAAATAAATTCTTAAGAATTATTTTAACTGCGCCTGACGGTTACGGAAAGTAGTTCGGCATGGAGTTTACTGGGATATAAATTTTGGACGGAGACTTGCAACGGACCAATAAAATTTTAGGGAATTGTGTAAATATTTTTGTGCTGGAATTATTGTCTTTTTAGTCGGTGTACACGAGATCTACAGACCTTCGAAACGTCACGTTCCTCGGGCCCGTAAATCTCACGTACATCTCCTCAAAATACTATAATATACGTGTACATGTATATCGTTATCAGGCTACAGGAGTGTGATATCTGATCAGGAGCTACACATGTCGCAGATGTCATCCGCCCCATTTCTCCATTCACCACCACATTTAGTGTATTCTAACACAATGTATGTGTGGGCATGTACCTTTAACCCTTAGAATGTCGTCTGCTGATAATGTCTGTTCGTGATCGCAGAGCACACACCTATGGCTCAGAATGATCGAATGTCTGATTTACAGTGAAACCTCTCTAAGCCGGACACCCTGGGGACCTCCCAGGGTGTCCGGTTTAGAGAGGTTTCACTGTATGTGAGAAACCATGTGAGACACAGTGCCTTTAACCCTTAGAATGCGGGAACTGAAAATAGTCGTCTGCTGATAATTCATATTTTGTCTTTTCTCTCAGTAAAAACATGGTTTGGCAGCATTTTAGAATCATTTCCATTGGAAATGATTCTAAAGTGCTGTCAAACCAAGTTTTTGATGAGAAAAATGGAAACAAAAAAATATTCAGCAGACGACACAAATTAATTCAGCATTGTAAGGGTTAAACAAATGCGTTTGTAAACCAGTGCATTCAAATTACTGTATAAAAGGGAAGTAACTCGAACTATATATATGTATATCAGAATGTTCACATGATCATGATCATGATACGTCGGGTATTACATAGCTACGATCCAGGAAATGAATTATAAAATAACAAAACCCACCTTCCTGGGGGCACGGAGCGCAGGAGGCGTGTCGTCTCATCATCATCATCATCATCGCTGTCTTCATACACAATTGTCCCTCTTCTGTTCTTCAAGCCCATCGGATCGTGTCCGTCCGTCCGTCAGTATGTATCCAACGCTAAAGAAGTCACATGATACACATTGTTTCGTACTATCAATGACAGTGTTATCAAGTCAGCGACTATGGCGAGATAACTAACGTGGGTTATGCTTGAAAACACATTTGTAGCTGTGACTAGAGAATTGGGGCTTATGGGATTTGTGACCAGCTAATCTCCTGACCAAACAGCTCAATTCTGAAACGGCGAATAGTGCAGATCCGGATCAGACTGTGCGGCGGATGCACAGTCTGATCTGGATATACACTGTTCGCAAAAGAAAACATAAACCCCCTTTCTTCAGTCACATGTACATTTACATTACAGTAATGATCCCGGCTCTGGTAATACCTCACTTAACGCATGGCCGTGTTTCGCCAATATTGATTACTAAAAGCAGTTATGTTTTCCACAAATATCGTCGAAAATTTACAAAGAAAGGTCTGATTTGCTTTCTTTTCGTACTGTTTTTGTCATTTTTCTATGTTACGTAAGGATAATATTTCAATTTTTCGAAATAAATATCGGTGAAACACGGCGATGCGATAAGAAAGGTAATTCCCGAGCCCGACTCATATGTGACTGACGCTGGCAAACTCGGCTTATGGTACGTTTGACCAGTCTAGCGCTCCCGATCTGCTAGCCAACAGCGTATACAGTGTATCGTAGAGCCTGATCAGACTGGGCGGATGCACATGCTGGTCTAGATCTACACTAGTCGCAAATGTCACAGACCCCATTTCTCAAATCACAGCCACTTATATGCAACGTCGTGTTGAACCAGCATAACCTAGTTACACTTTATGCACAATTATGTTGTGTACAGGACCCACGCATTGTTTGACAGGACAATGATCGACAGTGTGACTTCGAAACATGTGCATTGCATAAGTATCATGTGACTAAATGTTATCCAAGGTGTATGCTCACGTGGTTACAACAACAACAACAACGTCGCCCACTCCAAAGTAAGTATTATTTGATAGTTTCTTTAATATGCAACGGAGGACATATGGCGCTGCAAACGCGTCTTCATGAGCTGCATTTTGGTGGTCAAGGAAGTTTGGCACAGACTTATGTCGGTCGATTTTGCGAAGAATCGATTTCCGTGTCGGAGACACGGAAATTCGCAAAAACGACAGAAGTTTGGGCGAAAATACAGAGACCACCAAATGCAGCTTAACAAGACTCGTTTGATGCGCCATATTTCATCAAAATCCGTTACGTAACAAGGACACTATAAAAGAATACGTACTTTAAATCGGTACTTGTTGTTGTTGTTGTTAGTACCACGTGATCATACACCTTGATCATGTGAGTAAATGTTATCGGCAGCGCGTGAAAGTTGGAGTGTCAGTTGACCTTCTATGAATACAAGAAATGAACGATGCATCGTTTGCAACCAGCGTAGAACCTGGTCATTATACGCCTTGCAGCGGGTTGTTGGATTTCTTTATACTGCTGACTGTTCGTACGAATATATACTGTTGACTGAAAAGCCGACTAAACCGGTCACAATGTACGTACACACGTAATCTTACGCATGCTGGGGGCCGTTTCACTAAACTTCGTACGACTAAAATGTTCGTAAGTGCAAAATCATGATAGTGTGTAAATTTCACATTAACAATGTTTTCTTGTAAACAATTATTGGAATTGAAATTTCCAGGCGATCCTGAATTTGCACTTACGAACATATTAGTCGTACGAAGTTTAGTGAAAAGGCCCCCTGATCTGTGGATAAACTGGCCACAAACATCATACTATGTGGTAACCCGGGGCCGTTTCACTTCTTACGACTAAAATGTTCGTAAGTGCAAATTTAGGATCGTCTGGAAATATCAATTGATGGATTTACATTTATTGAGCATAGGCTGCACATGCAGCCTATGCTCAATAAATGTAAATCCAATATGTGTTTACAAGAAAACATTGTTAATGTGAAATTTACCGGCTATCATAATTTTGCACTTACGAACATTTTAGTCGTACGAAGTTTAGTGAAACAGCCCACAGAATTCTCTGTCTGTAACCATGGTAACGCAGGGCGACTTATAAGACTTGTAAGTCACCCTGCGTTACAGACAGAGAATTCGGATTAACTATGTGAAATGTGGCGTATGACACTCGTGATCCGTGTAGATTGTGATCTGATCGCATGCGCCTTAAAACTTGTACAGTGGACCCCGGGGTGTCTGGTATAGGGATGTTCCACTGCGAATCAGACCTATGAACACTCCATTGCATGTTTTAGTTCTTTGCGATCACGAACAGACGGTGTCATCGGCGATAAATTGCAATGAACCCCTTAAATATTACCCACACATGGGTGTAAATGACGTTCGGTTTAGATAGGTTCCACCGTATGTATATCTATAGTGTTTAATCGATTCACTTCTGGTGTTTCACTGACTGAATGGTGACCAGCGTAGACACAGACCAGCCTGCGCGGACGCGCAGGCTGATCTGTGTCTACGCTGATCACAAATGAAATTAGTCCGATTTCTTCAGTCACAGCCATATATAAATGTGGTTCCGTCACGAGAAAATAGGACATGTGAGTTTGTTATACTATATAGTGTAGCTTCTGATCAGCTAAATGTGGCACACGTATTCTGACTGGTACTAGAACTAAATGTTTTGTTATAGAGTCATCGGAAATAATTCGTAGACTCAAAAGCGAGCAGTTTAGACCCTGATCAGACTCGTCCCTTTTGTCAGCAAGTCATGTGTTTTATCAGGCAAATAATCTATTGAGTGAAACTTTCAGCTTGGGTCATAAATGTATGGTATTTGTGTTGTGTTGTAATCTACTTAACTGGGTATGCGAGTCTAGTTTGTGTACACACTGCATTAAAGGTACATGCCCACTCAGTAGGCACAAACTGTTCTTTATATCAGAGACATGATCAGAGACATTTCCTGGCAAAATAAAAATTAATTCAACATTTCCCCAAGTAATGATTGGTATTATTATACATTTAATATCAGAGGTAAATATCCACACTGATATCAGGGGCGTTAACCGTGTTGCCTTAAAATGTTAACTGACATTTATTCTCAGTATTTATATTTTGATGTGCAATGATCATACTTTATAATCTGTCGAAAATACTATTTTTCCAGGTGAGGCATCTAATTTGTATAAATAATTAAAAAATATCCTGCCTCATTTGCATATGAAAAAGGCCTGATACCACCGCGCGTCACTATCAGTAAAATAAATATTACTAAATGATTATACCTGTATAGCGGCCACTCGTATTTTTTAGAACTGGTGGAATAGTGACACAAGTATACACTTATTTAATTCCTATGAAGAACAGTTTGTGCCCTCTGAGTGGGCGTGTACCTTTAAAGGCGCTGGATCTCAGATGATATGCAAAGAAAGTAATAAAACCGATTTAAGGTAGTAGGTCATCGATAGATACACTTGGCTTCAATGATAATTGCTTCATAAAGAGTGATGTGATATATGAATATAACATATGTAAATATTGTCGTGTTACTGTATACTATATGGTATATTGAGTTACTATCTCCGCCATATTTGTATGTACAAGCCATCGTACAGTTTCACTACTTCGTGCGTTTGACACATACAGCAAATAATATGATAGTAAACCAAATAACATTTGGTGCAATACATAATAAACATATATGACAACGACAAGCTACAAACATTACGACAGCAAACTATACAAAAGACGAGATATCTGAGCATTTGATGTGTAAACGTTTCAATCTGATGCACAGCCTATGATAGTGTTCACGTTGCCCATAGGTGAAGCCATATCTACTCGCATAGTAGGTGAGTAGACACCCGGGATAATACATTCAGGTAACTGCTTACATGTCACTGGATTTGATAGCTAATAACAGAGTACAGTAGTGGGTATATATGGTATGTGTTGTGTGGTTTGCCAGGTAAAAGTGATACACTGTGCGATTTTCTGTGTATGAAGCTATCTATAATGGTGGTTCATTTTGTTAAAAACACAGGCACAAACCTGTCCAGCAAACAGACATGTTTTACAGTTTGGTGTAATATAATGAATAGGAGTCCGTTCTGCTGGCTTATCTACATGTGATTAGCTACACTATATCATAAGTTCTACTTCACATTATGAGTTCCTTGTCAAACGGCAGAACAGGTGAAACTGGCTGACGACTGGAACACACAAAGATGGCCGACTTGGCCACTCAATATGCCTCATAGGATACAGTAACGAGGCAGTATTCACATATATGTTATACATATTATCTATCACATTTACGAAGCAAATAATTCCAGCACAAAAATATTTACACAATTCCCTAACATTTGATTGGCTCGTAGCAAGTCTCTGTCCAAAATTTATATCCCAGTAAACTCCCACGCCGAACTACTTTCCGTAACCGTGAGGCGCAGTTAAAATAATTCTTAAGAAAACGGAAAATAAACACATTTTCTTGGTGATGAATGGCCTTTTTGTTGAATTTATCGGGGATATAAAATTGGAAAAATCGCGGGAATACTGGACGAGGCCTTCCGACTTTTCCAAGTTTATACCCCGATAAATTCCACAAAAAGGCCATTCATTCCTATAATAACCAATAGGATAAAAATAAACAATTGGCGAAAAAAAATTACAATTTTCGAAAAAATATATTATTTTTTTTTGAAAATTGTAATTTTTTATCGCCAATTGTTTATTTTTATCACCAATTGCGAAAGTGGCTTTTCCAAGTTTATGCCCAGATAAATTCCACAAAAAGGCCGTTCATTCCCATATTATCTTTGAATCAAACGACGATCGTGTATAGAACGGGTCCTTAATGTTGAAACGTAATTTAAACCTGTAGCCGATTTATACCAGTAGCCGATTTATACCAGTAGCCGATTTCACCAACATTGCAAAGTATACTTTTCTAGCAAAGTATACTTTGAGGGTGTAATCATTTATTTTTCCTGAAATGCATTATTTCATATAGAACTAACGACTTCATATATTTGACGATTAAACATTAAAAGTATGCAGAATTAGTATACTGAATTTATTACATTATCACAGCCAAAATGGCTGTGATAATGTAATAAATTCAGTATAATAACAATTAATAAATTTATCCTAAAATTTAAAATTTCTCCCTCAAAGTATACTTTGCTAGAAAAGTATACTTTGCAATGTTGGTGAAATCGGCTACATGACCCACACATGCTAGGTTGTAATATAGGATGACATATATTATGTTCGTCCTATCTTTATATAATTACGACAATTTTCGGGCAACATAAACATTCATTTATCATTACCGGATATGTGAATTGGCATTATTATACTTTTTATATCAAAGGTGATAACTGTGTTTCCTTACAATGTTAACGGAAACAACTATATCGTATCCAATTTATTGTTGCATGTGCAATGATCATGCTTTATAATATGTCGATGCAATATTTATTCAGATGACGGATTTAGTTGATATAAATAATTTGAAAATGTCCTGCCTCATTGTATATCATATTGCCTGATACAACCTCGTGCCTCTATCAATAATTGAAAATATCTGTATAGCGGGCACTCGAACTTTTACGAAATAGTTTCACAAGTATGCCCTTATGTACTTCATATAAAGAACATTTTTGCCTAACAGATGGGACCCCGACTTTAATTTTTGATTTGTATATCGTCATATAGGAGTCGGTGGAGGAAGATCAGGGTATGGTAAGAAATATATTTATAATCTTCAACAATAACGAGAATTTAATTCCATTTAGCTAATGTCTAGAATAGTATTATCATTGCAGAAAAATGCGTTATGGTTCATAAATGTTGCTTCTTTGTACAGTAATAGCGTAAATTAATTACCAAATTATCTCCTTTGATTATCAAGGTCAGTGATAGCATATAGTGGAAAAACGCAAACTACTTAGAATTTGATCTAATAAAATAGTGACGTTATTTGCAGTCCATAAAGAGAACTGATTCATATCGAATATCTGACGCATCATCTGAGACACGGTGCCTTTAAAGGTAGACAAACGTATTAACGTACGGACAAATAAACACCTATACTGAGCTAGTTATGTACGGTAACTCTTGAAATCTACTCCCGTACCGTCCGTAGGCATCTACGGACGGTACGGGAGTAGATTGCAAGAGTTACCGTCGCAACTAATACTGAGCTACACATATAACTGTACTAATCCATATTACATACTGCGATAACAATGGAGAATGTGTATACAACAACCACATTTCATTCAAACCCACTTAAAAATCACATATCATACAGTTTTTAGTATAAATGTAAGGTCAGCGACGTAGTAAAACACACGCATCGTTTTGGTAGAAATAGGAACCTTACATTAACAAGTCACGTTGAATAATTGTAAACATACATCAGTCAGCGTCACATTGCCGTTTACCGGATTAAACAGTAAATTGCGCATGTGTTATAGCACTAATGTTGTTACCCAGCCCGACTCCTGAAAATATTAATAATGTATGCTAGTTCGTGGTATTGTCAGTCTCCCAGATCATTGTCCAGACTATATCCACATGAACTACATGTACGTAGATTACTATCTATAACGAAATATGCCCCATTCCAACCTCGTTGTTGCCTAATAATTGTTAAATCGATTTTGACGACTTTTTTGAGGAAAACTATGTGAACAAAACAAAGCTGTGCACTAAACCGTATCTAGGGTATTAGGTTACGATATCACGTGGTTTCGTAACCGAGTGACATAGTTTTAGTGTATACTTTCTTAAATACTCTTTTTCAACTTTGTTTTCTTCATATTTTCCACTTGCTCTAGTAGATACTTTTGCCAACATCGATTGTACATGTACATGTAGTTGGTTATTCGCTAACACTCTAGGTACATGGATGCCTACATACATTTGCATAACCACTTTCAGGTAACAGACAGAACACAATAATGAAGCCATGTGTCAGCTAATCCATTGTGACCTTTGAACGGTATTGAATGAAATACGTCAAACACCATGCCACTCTTTTCTGATACAACGCGGCCCGTGCCGACATCCAGGGCAGCCATACATACATATCAAATCGTGCGTAATACAAGATGCACGATCACGTGGTTTTAACAACAACAGCTGTGGCTGAAAGTGTTGAAATCTTGCCCACTCCAAAGTAAGTATTGTTTGATATTTTCCTATATGAAACGGATTTTGATGAAATATGGCACAGCAAACGCGTCTTCATGAGCTGCATTTAGTCGTCCAGGGAGTTCGGCACGGAAATCGATTCTTGGGCCAAAGTACAGAGACCACCAAATGCAGCTTAACCAGGCGCGTTTGATGCGCCATATTCCATCAAAATCCGTTACGTAATAAGGACAATATATAAAAGAATACATACTTTGAATCGGATGGATTCTGGAAGTTTCTGTACTGGTTGTTGTTGTTAGTACCACGTGATCATACACCTTGAAATAGGTCAACTGTTTGTGCTGGTGGTTATTATTTTTGCGCGGCAAATTTGAACTCTTTCCCTCATACGGAGCCCCGCAGGTGATGTAGAATTCTTTATTTTATTAATTCGTTCCCACCAAATAACAATTCGTTCCCACGAATTAACAATTCGTTCCCTAAATTTAACAATTCTTTCCTACGAAATAACAATTCGTTCCCACGGGAACGAATTGTTAATTCGTGGGAACGAATTGTTATATCGTGGGAGCGAATTGTTAATTCGAGGGAACGAATTGTTAAATTGAGGGAACGAATTGTCATTTCGTGTGAACGAATTGTTAATCCGAGGAAACGAATTGTTATATCGTGGGAACGAATTGTTAATTCCAGGGAACGAATTGTTAAATTGAGGGAACGAGTTTTTATTTCGTGGGAACGAATTAATAAAAAAAAAATCCACATCCCCTGCGGGGCTCCGTACCTCGTGATGTAATTCGGCTATATCGAGTAATATCGGCACAGCATATATTACTTATAGTCTGTTTCACGAAACTTGCCCAAATTTTACGGCTACATAAACAATGCAAAAACAATATTTTTTTCGATAATGTTACATTAAAGCAAAATTTAAGAATGAGCCTTCTTTTTATTTCGTGAAATTTGGTCAAATATTGGTTTTATTACGAAAATTTGATTTCTCTATGGGAATTTAACATGGGGGGGGGGGGGGGGGGGAAGAGGTAGAGGACTTGTGGGAGGAGTCAAAAAACAATTTTTTTGGGAAATTGACTCCGAAACCTGGCTAGATAGCTGGGAAATAATCTAACTAAGAAAACAAAAGTTAAATTTTAAAAATCGGTCCAGTATTTGTGAAATTCTAAAAAATTTCCCCATGTTAAATCCCCATAGACATCTTCATGGGGATTTAACATGGGGAAATTTTGTTTTCGCAATAAAATCAATATTTGACCAAATTTCACCAAATAAAAAGAAGGTTCATTCTTAGATTTTCCTTTAATTTAATATTATCCAAAACAAAATTGTTTTTGAATTGTCTATATAGCCGTAAAATTTGGGCAGCTTTCGTGAAACAGACAGTAGTGCAATAGATAGCATGGCTGCAGCACCAAGTAGCGCTCAATCTGGTATATAATGTAAACACGCTGATCTCTAAACCGGACACTCGGAAAAATATAGATGTTTACCTTATATGTGTTTCGTTGTTATGTATCTCTGATTACAATGACTTTTCATGATAGCAAAACACTAGAATGTGTCATGATATACTCACATGTCTGATTTACAGTGTAACATCTCCAAACCGGACACCCTGGGGAGGTACCACTGCTCTAAACCGGACACTCGGGGAAAATGTCGATGTTTACCTTAGATGCGTTTCGTTTCGCTGTTATGTATCTCTGATTACAATGACTTTTCACGATTGCAAAACACTAGCAATTGTCATGAAGTGCTCACATGTCTGCTTTACAGTGGAACATCTCCAAACCTGACACCCTGGGGTGTCCGGTTTGAAGAGGTTCCACTGTACAAGGCACGACTACCAATCCCATTACTTAAAGTCCAAGCAATTGTGATACATTGTATGTTCACATAGAGACGTTGCTATTTAATATGCTAGATGTTCTCAAAATACATATATGTAACTGTGACTTGTGAAAAGGGACTCGTGGCATTTGCGATCAGTGTACACCCACATCAAATAGCACACTCGTAGCATGCCGGGGGGTTTCATTGATGGAATGGTGAAAAGTGGAGTTCCTGATCAGACAGTCTGAGCTGAATCACCACGGGTCGCAAATCCCATGAGCACCATTTCACTAATCACAGCCATATATGCGCATCCTCAGATTTTGTACACTATGTTGTTATTCCCAATGTACACTGTACACTTTTGAGTGGCAGGCAGAGTATGCTAAGTGTTTCCGCTATTTTGGCCGTTACATCTACCAAAGTTCAGACACCCCTGTTAATTATATAGAGAATAGTAGGTTAGTGCCGTGAATGGGTAGGGCGTGAATGGGAAACATCTGGCGCGGCTCAGGAAACGGGATGGGCGAGGCTCTGCCGAGCACATCCCGTTTCCGTGCCGCGCCAGATATTGTTTCCCATTCACGGCACTAACCTACTATTCTATTTATCCCGTCAACACCTACAAATGGCTGTAAAATGCAAAAATAGTATTGACTGGATATCAAAAATGTTTCACGGCACCGTGTTTCACGGCACATACGCACTGTGTTGACGGGATAAATATCATCATCGGCTTCATCATAGCTGTATGCATTTCAGAGTAATTTCGAGAACCGATACATGTGCGTAAGTGTTCTCGAAATCATTCCGTAGTTGTTACAGCTACGGAGACGGCGTCAATTTCCTGCTATGTGTTCTAACTGTCCGAGGTAGCTGTACTTATCGCATCAACATCGCCCCAGTAGTTACTGAGATACAGTGGCACCTCTCTAAACCGGACACCCTGGTTTGTAGAAGTTCGACTGTAAAGCATGATATGACATAGTCTAGTGTTTTGCAATCATGAAAAGTCATTGTAAGCAGAGATACATAACAGAGAAAGACATCTAAGTTAAACATCCATGTTTTCCAGAGTTTCCGGTTTAGAGGGGTTTCACTGTACTGATAAATGTAGACGGCAGGCAACCAAAATAACAGGTGCGCGTGACATACATTTCGTACCATGTTGCACCTCAGAAGAAACGTTTCGCTACTAGACACGCATGGAATTAGGAAGTCAATGGCAAGCGAAATGCACAATGATAACTAAAACTCTGGATTGAGGAAATGTTGTGCATATGGCTTGCTAGAGACTGCTAGTATCAACAGCTATTGTTCTGTATATGTGAATGGAATCGTAGTAAACGAAATCGAGTTGCGAAACGTACAAACGCCATGAAAGAGGTGAGCAGTAAACCGCGGACCTTTTGTGAGGGCCCGCGGTGCTCGATGGTTGTGTGTATTGCGGTGACCATTGGGATTGGTGTGATCGTGCTCGTCACTCTGCTATCACCGGCCGTGAGGGTGTTGGACAATGGCCCGACGGACAGACACACGGACGCACTGCCGTGGTGGCGGACGACGATCGTGTATCAGATATATCCGCGGTCGTTTCAGGATTCGGATGGCGACGGGACGGGTGATCTGAAAGGTAAGGAGCAGTTGATGAAGTCATTTTGGAACCCGGTTGAGAAAAGGGACATGGACATATGCAGCCAAAGATTTTGATCCTGGGCTCGGGTAGCTATCAACGCCGGTGTAGGTGGGTGCCATGAGCGGCGGTGTTTAGCCAAATGGAATTGACTGCCAATTGAATGGGCCAGTGGAGTATTCGTCATCTTTCTTATATATGTACATCTAATGTGTTCGGAGGATGGGAGCGAATACGTATGTTAGCCAATTCATATCTTATATGTAACGGTGACTCTTAATGGGATTCAAACATGGTGCCAAGTAATCCGGTGTAGTTAAGCTGCATGGAACCGGATCAGGGGCTCGTTTCACTAAACTTCGTAAGACTAACATGTTCGTAAGTGCAAATTTAAGATCGTCTGTAAATTTCAATTGATGGATTTACATTTATTGAGCATAGGCTGCATATGCAGCCTATGCTCAATAAATGTAAATCCAATAATTGTTTATAAGAAAACATTGTTAATGTGACATGTACAGACTATCATAATTTTGCACGTACGAACATTTTAGTCGTAAGTAGTTTAGTGAAACGGCCCCCAGGACAGTGTTTTTCAATGCTATTAGTTATTGTACTTATTGCATCTACCATGCAGATTGTAATATGGCCTTACTGTAGAACGGAGGTAAAATCCAAATCAATAAATCAACCAACCAATCAATCATTCAAAATAGTATACCATTCTACATTTTGTTCAGGAATAATCAGTCGCCTGGACTATTTACGAGATAACCACGTGGGAGCAATATGGCTGAACCCATTCTACGAGTCTGCAATGAGAGACTTTGGTTACGACGTCATAAACTACACGACTGTGGACCCGATATTTGGGACGATGGCAGATTTTGACGATCTCATTACTGCCGCACATAAGATAGGTATATTACATCACGTCAAACGTATATGTGGCAGTGACTGGGGAACAAGAGCTTATGGGTTTTATGACCAGTGTAGCTCCTAAACAAATAACACACTCAGTTTTACATTGCTTGTTAAAAGCATGTCGGGTGTTTTATTGATGGAATGGTGAACAGTGCCTGCTGATCAAGATATACACTGGTCACACAAACCATAAGCCCCATTTCTCCCGCTACAGTCATATATGTCGTTATGGCTGATGAAATGTTGCTTATGGCAAAGTTGACTAATCGAGAGTTCGTGAACTGCTAGTTCATTTATGCAGCCACAAAATGACGAATATGCTGTTTGTCTGTAACAGAGCGGGTGTTTTAATGATTGTTCAAACTATGAACAGTGTAATATCCTGGGGCACGTTTCACTAAACTTCGTACGACTAAAATGTTCGTAAGTGCTAATTTAGGATCGTCTGGAAATTTCAATTCATGGATTTACATTTATTGAGCATAGCTGCTCAATAAATGTATATCCAATAATTGTTTACAAGAAAACAGCGTTCACTTATTGTGAAATTTACAGACTATCATAATTTTTCACTTACGAACATTTTAGTCGTACGGACTTTAGTGAAACGGCTCCCTGGTCTCACGTTGTTTCATATTTTTTATATTACGTCCTTGACATGAGTTAATGTAAGTATCGTTACAAACAATAACACTATTACGACTGAGTCGCCATAAATCATATGCACACTCATTCAGCCCTTAATACGATCTATTTAAGTGCATTAGGATAATGAAATAGCTAAATAGAGAATAGTAGGTTAGTGCCGTGAATGGGAAAAAATATCTGGTAAGGATCATGAAACGGGATGGGCGATGCTCTGTGCCGAGCACATCCCGTTTCCGAGCCGCGCCAGATATTTTTCCCATTCACGGCACTAACCTACTATTCTATTTATCCCGTCAACATTACAAATAGCTTTAAAATGCAAAAAAATTAACCCCAGCCGCATCTTCAAATCGTGTTGACAGGATATCAAACATGTTTCACCGCACCGTGTTTCACGGCACATACGCACTGTGTTGACGGGATAAGTTAGACTATCCGCATCATAACCTGCTTAATGTCGACCGCATTGATCCGATATAAACTTCGTAAAGAAAACATATCAACGGCCATTGGTTTCAAGCGCCCGGGTATTGAAGGCTTTCGATCCAAGTTCCACATTTAAATATACGCTTAACTGGGTCTGTCCCTCCAGATGTGAAGGTAATTGTGGACTTCGTGCCGAACCACTCGAGTAACGACAGCCGCTGGTTCCAGCAGAGTCGGCGGGCGGCGGCCGGGGACAAGTACAGGGACTATTACATCTGGCAGCCGCCTCGATACCTTAACAACGGAACCAGATTGCCACCGAACAACTGGGTATGTTGATTCAAATTTCTCTGCAGAATGTTCATACTAACTACATAAGTAATAATGCTAAATTTCGTATTGGCGGACTCGTAGTCTTAACGGCTGGAACATGGTCATCATTAAAAGAAAGAAACCGCAGTCGTATTGGTGAACAATAATATTTACCTGATACCTCATGGGTGTCACCATTAATCCAGTGTAAATAATAGACCACGTGATCCCAATGTTTTGAAATGTGTGTTAGCTTCATATACTATAATATTTATAATAAGCATACTTATTTAAACACAGTATAGTGAGGCAAATTACATGTTGACATCTATACTACGAGTACAACTTATTATCTGGCTTCTAAGCAGTTGCGGAGAGCGAGCATGCATTTTAGAAAGGGTATATGAATTCATTCACTCATTCAATCAGTCAATCAAATGAATCAATGTTGCCAGGTTAGTTCATTCGGTGGCCCAGCATGGACGTGGGATGATATTGCGCATGCGTATTACTACCACAACTACCTGAAGTCACAGCCGGATATGAACTATAGAAACCCTCGCGTTTTGGAAGAAATGGATGTAAGTGAATTGGAAGGTCAGTAGCCTATTTCACCAACATTGCCAACTTTATTATTTTTATTATACTGAATTTATTACATTAGCACAGCCATTTTGGCTGTAATAATGTAATAAATTCAGTATAATAATTCTGCATACTTTTAATCATCAAATATATGCAGTTGTTAGTTCTATATGATATAATGCATTTCGGGAAAAGTAAATGATTACTCCCTCAGCGTATACTTGGCTAGATAAGTATACGTTGCAATTTTGATGAAATAGGCTACAGATTACAGTCGCTGTGGAACCTCTCTGTTCCGGACACACTGGGAGGTCCCCAGGGTGCCCGGTTTAGAGAGGTTCCACTTTATGCGTCTTCTGAACTCCTTTAATGTTTCCGGAGTTTTTGGAGTACTACCACGATTAATTTTGATCCGCTCGCTGAGAACAAGGCACCTTACGACCTCTGAAATAATTTTAGATCCTGGTATATTCAAACAGTACGAGTTGGATGTAATATCTATTGGTGACAGTTCGTCTACTTCGGTGACTGCAAGAACTGATCGGTCTGTACGAATGCACAGATGCGCAGGCTGATCTGGTGCTACGCAAATCTCGTAAGATCGATTTTAACAGCATGTGCATGCCCCATTTATATTTTACAGACTGTTCTCCGATTCTGGTTAGATAAAGGGGTTGACGGTTTCCGTATTGACGCCATAACCCACCTGTTCGAAGACCTGAACCTCGGGAAAAACGACCCACCTGGCCAGGTAGTTTTCCACAGAATTAACGTTGGGTGTTTGGATGGGGGAAGTGATGTGGGCGGGTGGAAGATACTGATTAACATTGACCTTCTACCCGGCCAACCGGCTTGTATATGTAGCCTCGTAGTGTGAACGCTACTTATTGTTAGAATCAAGATTCAGTCGCTACCAAGCTGCATGAAGGGGCGCCGGCGACTGCCGGATCAATAATTTTGACAAAACTATTATTTTTTTATTGAAATATTCAGAATTCATATACATATTATAAAAAAACCCGTAATGAATGTAATTAGTATTATTGATAATAAGTTTATGTTGTTACCACTCAGTTGAACCGTCTCAACGAGACGGTTCAACTGAGCAGTAAGAACATACACTCTGAGTGGGGGTCCAATAACTTCGCCGGACCAATGTGACGATGCTTCCGACGCCCCTGAAGGTGCCAGCCGATCAGTAGATAATTGAGACACGCCATGCGATTTTGTACCTTCGGACATCTGCGTAATTTCATTAAATACGTTTACAAACTTTACAATATTTTTCATAAATCAAGTCAAAAGTTGACAAAAAGTACCCTGAAAATGTACCCTATAAATTTTGTAAACGTATTTCATGAAATTGCGCAGATGTCCGAAGGTACAAAATCACATAGGTTGTCTCATACGCTTGCCACAAAAGGTGTACGCCTCAGGGGCTCGTTTCACTAAACTTCGTATGACTAAAATGTTCGTAAGTGCAAATTTAGGATCGTCTGGAAATTTCAAGCGATGGATTTACATTTATTGAGCATAGGCTGCATATGCAGCCTATGCTCAATAAATGTAAATCCATTAATTGTTTACAAGAAAACAGTGTTAATGTGAAATCTACAGACTGTCATAATTTTGGACTTACAAACATTTTAGTCGTACGAAGTTTAGTGAAACGGACCCCTGGTCTGTATCTTCACTGGTCGACTCACAAACGCCAGAAAGACCGGAGTTGCACATATGTTGAAAACGAAAACGTAGTATACATGTAACGAAAATTCGAAACTACCAAACAGTCACTGACAAAATTTTAGCTACTTTCCATCAATCGACGTCAGTTTTAGCATGAAGTTGTTGACATCAGAATCAGCAGAAGGAGATACTGTATGCTATATGTCTCAGACAAGATCTTGGCCAATAGTTGTCTAGTATTATACTAGACTGGTACTCAAGGTGTATGATCACATGGTACTAACAACAACAACAAGTACCGATTAAAAATACATATTCTTTTATAGTGTCCTTATTACGTAACGGACTTTGATGAAATATGGCGCATCAAACGCGTCTTGTTAAGCTGCATTTGGTGGTCTCTGTAATTTCGCCCAAACTTATGTCGTTTTTGCGAAGAATCGATTTCCGTGTCTCCGACAGAAATCGATTCTTCGCAAAAACGACATAAGTCTGTGCCAAACTCCCTAGACCACCAAATGCAGCTGATGAAGACGCGTTTGCTGCGCCATATGTCATCAATATCCGTTGCATTTTAAGGAAAATATCAAATAATACTTACTTTGGAGTGGGCGTTGCTGTTGTTGTAACCACGTGATCATGCACGTTGGTACTGCCCGTGCTATGGTACTCGTAATTAATTTAGTTTTCTCCATTTACACCCTCCTCCATCTACATCGCATCGATTGGCAAACCAGCCCCAGAAATACACTCGGAACCTTCCGGAGATATTCAACGTTGTCCGGAGATGGCGAGGCGTCGTCGACGAATACGAAGCCAGTGACGGACAGCCGAGGTATTTAGCCTTCACAGTGAGCTCTCTCATTTGAATACTCGAAAATATTATTATGTTGCCATTCAAGTAAAATAAACGTATATATACATGTGTGTACTATAATGGCTTTATTAGTTTGATATGTGGTACTCATCTTCAATAGTTTCTCTATACACATGGAAGTTGGTCCGTCTCCACTCGACCTGATACATAAATTTGAAAGTGTCGTAACTTGTACACGTCGGCTATGTCGCTGATGTGATATACCGATGCTGTCTAATGTCTGTTCCGAGTGTGAATTTCGATATTATCCCATCAACACAGTGCGTATGTGCCGTGAAACACTGTGCCGTGAAACATGTTTGATATCCTGTCAATACGATTTGGAGATGCGGCTCGGGTTATTTTTTGCATTTTAAAGCTATTTGTAATGTTGACGGGATAAATAGAATAGTAGGTTAGTGCCGTGAATGGGAACAATATATGGCGCAGCACGGAAACGGGATGTGCTCGGCAGAGCCTCGCCCATCCCGTTTCCTAAGCCTTGCCAGATATTTTCCCATTCGCGGCACTAACCTAATATTCTTTATTAATTGCTTAATAGCGAGTGACGGCATGTCAACACCCAATGTTATTTGTGGCTGTGACTGAAACACTATGGCTTGTACGATTTTCGACCAGTCCCGATCAAATAACATACTATATTTAGCCTGATAACGGTCTATAATATGTGTCAGAAGCAACGACGAGTGTTTCACTGATGGAATAGTGAACAGGGCAGATCCTGATCAGACTGTAAAAAAACACCATTTCTTCAGTCACACCCACATTTTAGGCCGGGTTAACGAGCTCAAATAAAGGCAAAAAACATACTTAGCAAAACAACTTAAAGATCTACAACACACTATCCAAACACTGTGACATTTACAGGTACCTGTAGCCGATTTCATCAAAATTGCAAAGTATACTTTTCTAGCAAAGTATACTTTGAGGGAGCAATTTTCAATTTTAGGATAAATTTATTAATTTTTATTATACTGAATTTATTACATTATCAGCCATTTTGACTGTGATAATGTAATAAATTCATATAGAACTAACGACTGCATATATTTGACGATTAAAAGTATGCAGACTTATTATACTGAATTTATTACATTATCACAGCCAAAATAGCTGTGATAATGTAATAAATTCAGTATAATAAAAATTAATAAATTTATCCTAAAATTGAAAATTTCTCCCTCAAAGTATAGTTATCTAGAAAAGTATACTTTGCAATGTTGGTGAAATAGGCTACTGGTGGCGGAAACGGTGTTTATTACCACGGAGCAGCGCCACCAGTACTACAGGGCGGGCTCCGTCCCCTTCAACCTCCAGTTGGTCATCGCTGACCGCCTCTGTAACGCCACCGTCCGCTGCTACCACGACCTCATACGGCGGGGAACCGCGCTGCTAGACTCTGGTGAATGGCCCAACTTCGTGGTATGACGGTTTGCCTATATTTTGCTGATAATAATTTCGAAATCAGTCTGTTTTTTAAAGTCAGCATGGCCTCTAAATTTTGCGTCATTGTTCGGTGCATTGTTTTCTAAATCATGTAATCATGTAACTCAGGTTCAGGTGTTAAGTTTTGTTACATACTATTCTCACGTTAAGGCTGTATGACACCACTTACGTTTCGGCTGCTGGATGTTTTTATGGACATGATCACATTTAATAGCTGGTAGTCTTACTGAAATACACCTTAATGATTGACAGCTACATGTGACGGTAGTTTATGGCCAATGAGATACATTCGCTCCACCTGTTAACCTTTCGATGCATTAGACACTGACACCTTCCGAAAATGGTGACATTACCAAAAGTGCACCATTCAATGTATGCATTGTGTATTCGGTCAGTATATAGCGAGTTACTTGATAAATTGCAGATCGGTAACCATGACACCCACCGTATCGCGGACCGGATGGGGGACGAGTACGTGGACGCGATGAACATGTTACTGCTCATGTTACCGGGCACGCCCACCACCTACTACGGCGAGGAGCTGGGCATGAGGGGCGGGAACTACACCGGGCTACCACCCATGGACCCGAAAGCTATAACATCTGGCAACCTGGTAAGCATTGGTATGTTCTGTAGTACACATACTCATACGAGGGAGGCATCGGGAACACTCGACACATTCCGTAAAATGAGAATACCTATATGTTTTCGTACTTCGCGGAACGATATTTTGGCAGTGTCTAAACTTTTGAGCGGAATGAAATTACGAAGTGTGGCTCTATGGCCAGAATGAGTGTATCTACACGATCGCAGTTTCTTTATCCGACGCTAGGTCCATCACATTTCATGCATCGTACAGTCTCCAATCCAACACTACCGTAGCCCGAAATATATATAATGTTTGCCTGCCGGTGGGTCATACGGGTAACCAGCTAACACAAGTGGCATAGCCATATTTCGTGTCGTTGTATGTATAAGTTATTATTCACATATTGGAGTTTAAGGAATTAAATGCGCAGCATTTAATTCCTTAAACTCCAATATGTGAATACTATCATACTTATAATTAGTCAGGTTTATAATGCAACCGCAGCATTTAGTTTTTGTTAATCCAACGCTACCATCCGAGTATTGATTTTCCGTTAATAAGAAATAAAAATGCTAACAAACGGCAAATAATGTTATCATACAAAGCAAAGACACATCATATAGTTCCGCAAGTATATTATACGAATAGTAAGAATATTTTGGAGGCCATTTTGAATTTGTATGAAAACAGCACATCTGAATGTTTCATGAAATGGATTTCGAATTCACCCTTGAAATCTATACATTAAAATACCCATCAAATTGTTAGGACTCAGCAGTGTCAATTCACGTGTCTCAGCTCTTTGATTATGTCGCCATTGCAGGCAGAATCACGTGACCCGGAAAGAAACCCGATGCAGTGGGACACATCCGACCACGCGGGGTTTACATCCGGTACACCGTGGCTGGCGGTCACTAACTCGCGTGTCGTCAACGTACAGGTGAGTACTGATGAAATATTCGTCCACAATTGGTATGTAATTAATGGTGCTGCATGCCGCGCCGGCGTAAAATGTTTCACGTCGAAAAATGCTCCAGATTCCTGAAGAATTAACTTTCAGCGAAATGCAGAAGATATTGCATAAACTCATTTTCGTCAGTAACCGGCGTAGGAATGGCACCAGGTTACTAGACAAAAAATGTGTTTATGCAATGGCACTAAATAATGTGGCATCGCGTTAGCAAACCGGTGCATTTTTCAACGTGAAATATTTTACGCCGGCGCGGAGTGCAACGCCAGCCTCGGAATTCACACCGCTTCCTAGACTTACATGATATACTTACTGTCTGTTCCACGTTTTTCTGCCGATGAACTTTTGGCTATTAAGCACATTAAATTAAAAAATATTTAAAAATAAGTACTTTTTCATCAATAACAAAAAAGTCTCCCTCCCCAAAAAAATTTGTTTCATGAAATTCCATCAAATATTGATTTTATTGCGAAAAAACGATTTTCTTATGGTTTTAAAAAACGAATTTTTTTGGAAATTGACTCAGAAACCTGACGAGATAGTTTGAAAATGATGTAATTAAGAAAACGAAAGTTTTTGAAAACATGAAAGATTTTGAAAATCGGTCCACAAATAAAAACATTTTTGTTTTAAATCTATTTTTAGCCCCCATGTTAAATTCCCATAGGAAAATCGTTTTTTTCGCAATAAAATCAATATTTGATGGAGTTTCATTTTTTAGGGAGGGTGACTTTTTTCTTACTGATAAAAAAGTACTTACTTTTAAATATCTTTTAATGTGTTTATCAGCCAAAAGTACGTTGGCAGCAAAACGTGGAACAGACAGTAATATCAAATACAATAACACGGTATTCTCTATTTATTGGACTATTATTTATTATACATGTGGACATGCAGACATGTACGGCAGCTTAAAAGGGACATGCGCAAAATTTTGCATCTCGTTACCAGGAGTTAGTTATATCGTTCCCAGGACATGGCATCTCGTTCTCTCGAGATAGAATATCGTTCCCTCGAGATAGCATCTCGTACCCACGTGATAGGATCTCGTTACTACGAGTTAGCTATGTCGTTCCCACGAAATAGCATCTCGTTCCCACGACATACCATCTCGTTCTCTCGAGATAGCATCTCGTTCCCACGTGATAGGATCTCGTTACCGCGAGTTAGCTATGTCGTTCCCACGAGATAGCATATCGTTCCCACGACATAGCATCTCGTTCCCACGTGATAGGATCTCGTATGCCGTGGGAACGAGATGCTATCTATAGGGAACTCATGGTAACACTATCTCGTGGGAACGAGATGCTATGTCGTGGTAGCGAGAAGGAGATAGCAACAAAGTTGCGCATGTCCCTTTTAAGCTGCCGTATACATGCCCTTCTGACTATGTCTAACACTTTCAGGTAGAAGCAGATACCGTCGGCTCCAGTCTACAGATATACAGACGCTTGGCGAATCTTAGACAAAGAGACGCTTTCAATAACGTCAACATCGAGCTGGCTGACAGCGCCGACAACATCCTGTCGTTTATCAGGGGCGATAACCGGGAACAATATTGGATAGGTGTAAACATCGGCACTGAGACAGAAACAGTTAACGTTATAAGCAGTCACAAGACAGGGACTGTAGAAGCCGTTACATCTTCCTTGTTGTCCACAATGAACACGCAAATGGACTTGAGACATATTGTGTTGAAGAGGGGTGAAGGTCTTGTCCTAAAATTAGGATAAAGGTCATACAAATTACAGTTGAACCTCTCTAAACCGGACACATTTGATCTTATTTGTTATGAGTTTCTTGGTTATTTAGCTTAGGTGATAACGTCTGTTCGTGATCGCATAGCACACACGTATGGCTCAGAATTATCAAATGTCTGATTTACAATGAAATCTCTCTAAGCCGAACACCCTGGGGTCCTCCCAGGGTGTTCGGTTTAAAGAGGTTTCACTGTCTTATTATTGCCGTGATTGGATAAGTTGCATATTAATTATGCCATAACAAGGATAATTGTCAGTGGAATACAATGCGTTACTATCCCTACAGTGTATTTATCACGTCAACACAGTGCGTATGTGCCGTGAAACACGGTGCCGTGAAACTTTTTGATATCCTGCCAATACGACCTAATCACCGCGTATGAATAAATGCGGTGACTGGGGTTATTTGTTTGCATTTTAAAGTCATTTGTAGGTGTTGACGAGATAAATAGAATAGTAGGTTAGTGCCGTGAATGTGGAAAAATATCTGGCGCGGCACGGAAACGGGATGTGCTCGGCAGAGCCTCGCCCATCCCGTTTCCTGAGCCTTGCCAGATATTTTTTCCCATTCACCGCACTAACCTACTATTCTCTATATATGTAGCCAATTTTCGATTCAGTGCGAAAATGTAATCTATACTAGTGTATACTGTTATGTCGTTATTTTAGGTTTTGTGATTTTTTGGTTACATTGTTTCAACCAAGGTTTTTTTTCATCTATAGACTACATACATCAAAACTGGGGTTATTTCAAAATGGCCGCCTTTGACTTAATTTATATTTAACGTCAACGTTATATGTGGTGTTTATTATTATTATTTATTACGGATAAGAAACATTGGCATAATTATTTCAGTATATTTTAAAATGACGGCCATATTATTTTTAAAATGGCCTCCTTTTAAACTAATATGTATTATGCATCTTTAATGCAGTGGCGATATTGTGTATGTTTCTTCTGCTTATACTCATAATACAATGCACACAAACTGTTAAGATTATTGCTAAATAGTACTGTGGTACCAGACACCATTATCTTTAAAATGGCCGCTGGAAATAAGTGTGTCATATACATTGTCACTTCAAGGATTTTTATCTATTACGTATTGTTGTATTACAATTTACATTTACTTACATGTATTACATATTACGTATTGTTGTCGCTTATAGTTATGGTTCTTCAAATGATATCTTGGTCAGCACATGTGTTTTTCTTTATAACAAGAACATGAAAATATGGTAAATCATCCATTTTATCCAATCAAAAGTGTATATTATGGTATGGCATATTGCATTGTAAATAGAGAATAGTAGGTTAGTTCCGTGAATTGGAAACAATATCTGGCAAGGCTTAGGAAACAGGATGGGCGAGGCTCTGCCGAGCACATGCCGTTTCCGAGCCGCGACAGATATTGTTTCCCATTCACGGCACTAACCTACTATTCTATTTATCCCGTCAACATTACAAATAGCTTTAAAATGCAAAAAATAACCCCAGCCGCATCGTATTGACAGGATATCAAAAAAATTTCACGGCAGCGTGTTTCACGGCACATACGTACTGTGTTGACGGGATAAAGTTAAATACTCATATTCTCCATTGCCTCATGAGAAAGCGTCTGTTACGGCAATCAATACGATTCACCATCTGCAGTCTGTAAGATCTGGCATTGCGCTAGCAGAGTGCAACTGGCATCAACAGTTTGCTGTCTTTATGGAGTCCAACTTGGTCGCCAATGTTGAACTCTTTTAATTTTGAAGCTACTATAAGTTTATCATAGCGTTTCTTGATCTGTTGATGACTGGATCTGCTCTTGTCACAAATCAAAACATGTATTGCAAATACCTGCTCACAAGTGGTCAGTAAACTGGTTAGAAGCCACTGTCCCATTAATAACTGTGCAGGTGAGCATTCCGTGCCGGCTATGGGGGTTTCGATATTCCAGTATACCCAAATATAGGTCTGTACGTTCACCTTTTGGTGTTACGAAACTGTGTTTCACGGTGTTTATTGTTTGCTCAGCTAACCCACTGAACCTTTGCTACATAGAGCACGTGACATTAAGGAAATCCCATTCATTTGCAAAATCCGCAAATTGCAGACTACATTTGTCACATGTGTAGCTGGTACACTATAGTCTGTTTCACGAAAGCTGCCCAAATTTTACGGCCATATAAACAATTCAAAAACCATATCTTTTTCGATAATATTAAATTAAAGGAAAATTTAAGAATGAGCCTTCTTTTTATTTCGTGAAATTTGGTCAAATATTGATTTTATTGCGAAAACAAAATTTCCCCATGTTAAATCCCCATAGACATCTTCACGGAGTGAAGATGTCTATGGGGATTTAACATGGGGAAATTGTTTAGAATTTCAGAAATACTGGACCGATTTTTAAAATTTAACTTTTGCTTTCTTAGTTAGATCATTTCCAAGCTATCTAGCTAGGTTTCTCCCACAACTCCTCTACCTTTTTCCCCCATGTTAAATTCCCATAGACAAATCAATTTTTCGTAATAAATTCAATATTTGACCAAATTTCACGAAATAAAAAGAAGGCTCATTCTTAATTTTTCCTTTAATTTAATATTATGAAAAGAAATCTTGTTTTTGAATTGTTTATATAGCGTTAAAATTTGGGCAGCTTTCGTGAAACAGACAGTATGCTAACTGTAAATCAATTTCAACTGTCGAATGGCAATTTTGGAGTTCATGCTGTGTGACTGTTGTTGTTACCAGAAATTCATTTTCATTCCATGTGGAAATGTTTGTAACAGTACATATTGGAACATATTGTGATATCAGAGTTTCTTTTGCATTTCAGTTTCTATCTTCAATTGAACATCTTCCTACCATTTTACCAGAACATATTATATTGCGCTCATGTGAATGCCGAGATGGCCATTGAGGAGTCATAATTATGTTTAGATCCTTTCAGTTTATGTCTGTAATCCCATAACGCCACTATTTTCTGCGGACATTGCGTTCTGAAATTGAGTTATCCCTTTAGACTCGTTTTTTCTAGCAGAATCAATTCTGCATCTTACTCAGTCAAGTTTGCAATTTCTCGTGATCACTGACAGGTAAGGTCGTGAATACTACATGTACCTGTGAATTTATACCCTTAATAAAGTTAGCATATATGTCTGTTACTGACTCTTGTGATAGCGCATCAGGAACTAGTATGTTTGTGTAAGAAACGTGTTTCATTGACAGGCCATATTGCTTCAGCAGCAGTAAAATATCCTGTAATCTGTGACGACATGAATAGAGTATTTATTTCAAGGATATGAGAGGCAAGTGATCTTACTCTACTTGAACAGTCAGTCCGTACACATAACGAAACCGTTTTCGGCCAAATAACATGCCTCAGTATTCATATTCAATCAGAGCATATTAGTTTTCTGCGAGAATCAACGATATTAAAGCATTAGCCATTGGCTTGCCTTTGTGGCACACAATAATGCAGTGTCTCTGGCTTTGTCAAGTCATAATATGACAATTTCAACAAGTGAAACGCAATTTGGACCATCATTTTTATATTGACACATGCGTTGTGATATCTTAAGACCATATGGCAATCGTAAATAATGATACTGACCATGGAATAATACTGCCTTATCAACGTGGCCATTTTTCTACAGTTTCCTGCATACAATTCTGTATTATGTATAGAATGTATTCAACCTCTCCAACAGTGTTTTGGAAATCAATCTGACATTTTACACACGTCGTCTACACATGCTGAACATGTGTATATGGTGTTTTAATGCCGAATAAGTCATTTAATCACACAACTACTGCCTTCCCGACAGTTCTTCCTGCATAGCAGTTTGTATAGGGTATATATTTTATGTAAGCAATTCCGTTGACCGACTATTGAATGTGATTGTGCCAGCACTGCCTTTCAGGAACACCAACAAGATGGAGACTCTAATGCAGATGCTGATGAAACTGATTGAAAGCACTGTATCCATACTTTAGTGTATTCCTGCATACACACAGTGGCCATTTTTAAATATATAATTTTTGTCACAAACAGTAACTTGAAATTGACTTTATATATAACATTTACTTTCAATAATGATTATAATCTGGGGAAAAATCAGTCCAAATGGTTTGTGCATGATTACATCAGAATTATATGATTTTCACGGCAGCCATTTTGAAAATTTGAACACAATAGGAACAACTCATGTTTTCTTTGGTGATACAAAGAACGTTTGTTCCAAGAACGTAGCAAAACAGTCAACACAACCTAACTATAAACACACTTGACTAAAGAAAATACGTATTGAAGACATAATAAATATTATTTACATAGAGGCCATTTTGAAAACAAAATATCCGCCACACCAGTTATCTGAAAAAGTGGAACCAGTCCCAGTTTTATTATTTGAAGTATGTAGATGGCATAGCCGAAAAAAACAACATTCTATCTGCATTATAAATGTAGATATGAATATTACAATATATTGTATACGATTTCAGGGCAGCCATTTTTAAATCTAAGATGGCCGCCATGGGGGTTGTTAAAAATGAAATTAAACTGGTGTTATTATTTGTGGTCAAAAAATGATTATCACCAAAAAACGAATCAATATTATACCTGTATTAGAAGTGTATATATTATGAATATAGCATTTTATGGCGGCCATTTTGAAATCCAAGATGGCTGCCAAAGGAATTGTCAATAAAAAAAATGAACCAACCCTAGTTTTGTTATTCGTGCTGTAAAGATGACAAAAAAACATTGGTTACAAGAATGTAGCAAACAAAAATTGCAAAACTACATTACAGTATACACTATATCAGATATTTGCGATACTGAGTATGTACATTCATATTGACCCGGTGAAGAACAACATTATCAGTTGGCTTATTCTCAAAATATATATTGACTATTGCGCAATATTTGCCTTTCCTCGCGATACCCCATATGTATGCACATTTATATTGACTATAGCAAAACCGTATTGAATGTATGCTTCAGTCTTTCAATGTCAAGGTTACTGGTGATTGATTGCTGTTTTATTCATGTCAACAGCAGCAGGGGCGGATCTAGTTGCGAAAATAACTCTTGCAATCTACTCCCGTACCGTCCGTAGCTAGCTACGGACGGTACGGGAGTAGATTGCAAGAGTTACCGTTCGCAACTTTCCTATGTTTTACGGCATTTAAATTCAGACCCCAGCTGGTGGTAAACTGTGATCTATGTAAACTCCGTGGCTGAACGGGCGGGGGGGGGGGGTGGGTGTTGCAACCCCGGAAACCCCCCCCCCCCCGTCCAGATCCGCCCATGAGCAGTGTTCTATTTTTCTACAAACATATTCTAGATTAAAAAAAATATAAATGAACATAATTATTTTATTTTATGATTTACTGTTAGGTCAGGGACGATACAATGAGGTATCGTAGCTAGTTATTTCCCTTTGCAAATCTATTTATAGAGATTCGGTCCTATGCTGTATTTCAGCGTTTATTATTTACTGAACAGCACATAAATTGATTTTTTTGCTAACAGGGTAGAACCAGATCAGACTGCACATTTGTGCAGCTTGATCTGAGTCTACACTGGTTGCAATATCATTAATAAGTGTGAAAATATGAATCTGTTAAATAATGTAGTCCCAGATCAGATTGCGTAGATATGTAAGATGTCGACATTACTATATGAACTCCTTTTCACAACATGCTACATTCGCTATTTTTATAAGCAACAAGGCCATAAACTACACAATTTTTACCGGATTTCTAAAAATAAATTCAACGGGATATAAGTAGCTACATGTACGGTGCTCCATTGTTGGCCAATAAGTACGATAGTCTTTGTCCAGTAATATAACTGCATACTGTTTATCATTTGCCGATTTCATCAAAATTGCAAAGTATACTTTTCTAGAAAAGTATACTTTGAGGGAGAAATTTTAAATTTTTGGATAAATTTATTAATTTTTAATATAATGAATTTATTACATTATCACAGCCATTTTGGCTGTGATAATGTAATACATTCAGTATAATAATTCTGCATACTTTTAATCATCAAATATATGCAGTCGTTAGTTCTATATGAAATAATGCATTTCGGGAAAAATAAATGATTACTCCCTCAAAGTATACTTTGCAAGAAAAGTATGCTTTGCAATGTTGGTGAAATCGGCTACTGAGGTCAAGCTTTATTATAGACGCTCCAAATGTAAAGGTACGTTGTATTGTACTCTTTGTATTAATTATTAGCCGATCTATTTATAGATCGGCTATATATTGGTTATCCATCGGTTTGTGAAAAAGTTTGTAACCACCCTTTTTTCCTATATTCTGTAATCTACAAACGCGAAATTTGTTGTATCACTTCCAAATTACATCAACCGTATAATTTTTAATTTTTGGCCATTATCTCAGTTGAAAACTTAAATATAGCGAAATAACACAATTTGGCTATAAATAAACGTTTTCACTACAAGAGTTCGGTAAACTAAAGTTAGGCGGTTTGCAATTTGGCTATAAATAAACGTTTTATCTACAAGAGTTCGGTAAACTAAAGTTAGGCGGTTTGCCTTCTAGTCCAGGGGCAATTGTAGGTATATATATAAGATTCCGGCACCTCGTGTTAATTTTTGGCACCTGGTGTTTTTATAAACTTGAATGTATAAGGTTTCCAAAAAATCCGGGTGCCATTTTTTAAACCAAGTTTAAGGTCATTTCAAGGTCATTGAACTTCATGCTTGACGGAAGTCGAAAATTGCCAATAGGTCATGGTCCTTAACTTTGAAATTGGTGTAAGTTGTTAAACAATATTTCTGATGGGTATATTAAAGAATTTACGTAAACTACACTAATATTCAGTATATAATTATCATATTTTTAAGATGGCCGCCAAAAGTCGGGTATTTATGAGATTTCGGTTGACTTGCTACATATCTGTGTAATGCTAAGCGCCTTCACCTATATTCAAAGGTTAATTATTTCAACTGAAATAATATTATTTACATTTGACTACCATAAGTATTGCTATGATCAGATATTAATGATAGCTAAATATAACTGGGAGAATTTGGTTGGGGAGGAAATCAACACTTCTCTCACTTTTCCCTGAGATTCCGTAACTACTAAAATGTGGACATATCGATGGTCTAGTAACATAAGGTCGTAACTGCTATGCTAAAGCATAGCACTTACGACTTTATGCTACTAGACCATCGATATATTGAACCCTGATTTGATCGGCTAATAACATCATGCTCTGCATGACTTTTCTTTTGATCATTGTTTTATTTCTTTAACTTTGTCATGGAGGTCCCGGGGGTGTCAGGTTTACAAATGTTTCACTGGAAATCAGCTACATTTATGTGAGCACTGTACAAGAAATACATATGTGTGTGTGCTTCTGCTTTCCAATGGCGATAAATGTCAGTGAAACATATTATTAGTAATATTATAGTAGTATTAGTAATATATATTTTACTGATAGTGACGCGCGGTGGTATCAGGCTGTTTTCATATGCAAATGAGGCAGGATATTTTTTAATTATTTATACTAATTAAATGCGTGACCTAAAATAATAATATTTTCGACAGATTATAAAGTAATCAACATATAAATACAGAGAATAAACAGTACTGTCCGTTAGCATTTTCATGAAACACGGTTACCACCCCTGATATCAGTGTGAAAGTTTACATCTGATATACAATGTATAATAATGCCAATTAATACGTGGAGTAATGGTGAATGAATGTTTATTTTGCCAGAACATGTATCAGATGATGTCTCTGCTATAAAGAACAGGCTGTGCCTACTGAGTGGGCATGTACCTTTAAATGAAACACACTGAGATTTGTAAAGTGCCATATTATAGCGGTCGCGCTGTATTACAGTATAATTCCAGCACACAAATATTTACACAATTCCCTAACATTTGATTGGCCCGTAGCAAGTCTCTGTCCAAAATTTCTATCCCAGTAAACTCCCACGCCGAACTACTTTCCGTAACCGTGAGGCGCAGTTAAAATAATTCTTAAGAAAACGGAAAATAAACACATTTTCTTGATGAATTTATTTCAAATGCTGGAATTATAAGGAATGAATGGCCTTTTTGTGGAATTTATCGGGGATATAAACTTGGAAAAGTCGCGGGAATACTGGACGAGGCCTTCCGGCCTTCGTCCAGTATTCCCGCGACTTTTCCAAGTTTATACCCCGATAAATTCCACAAAAAGGCCATTCATTCTTATAATGAAGCACACTGAGATTTGTAAAGTGCCATATTATAGCGGTTGCGCTGTATTATAGTATGCAATCGCAGATTGGCTTAATGAATGAGTACAAAATACTTATGTTACCGCTACGCTATCTCGGCCTGGGTGACCGGGGTATGTAACCAGTTGCTTATACTATGGAGACACGCCATGTGATGTTGTACCTTTGGACATCTGTGCGTAATTTCATGAAATACGTTTACAAAATTTACAATATTCTCCGTAAATGGCGTCAAAAGTTGACAAAATTTTCAGAGTACATGCGGCATATACTCTGAAAATATTATCAACTTTTGAATGTATTTATGAACAATATTGTAAATTTTGTAAACGTATTTAATGAAATTACGCAGATATCCGAAGGTACAAAATCACGTGCGTCATTAGTCATAAACATGTATGCCTATCAGATTATGTATGTGGTACACGATGCAAAAACGGGTTCAGATGCATTGCCGACCAGTGGAGGCTTATACACCGTACACAGCTCTATACTAGAAACATGAATATTCTGCAAAATCTATCAAAATGATTCTCAATTTTGTCACATATTTTAATGGTACTGCTGACGGGTTTAGATTGTCATGATGTTGCGGGTGTATCCTACTTATACTTGTTCATGGGCTATGCTTGTTGAACAGTGATGGAATGGCGAACAGTGCAGATCATGATCAGACTGTGCGGATGCACAGGCTGATCTTGATCTGCACTGGTCGCAAAACGCTAAAAGACCCATTTTATATTGGGCGGCTAGCTGAAAAAAAAAGTATGCCCTGATCAGACTGTGCGCGGATACGCAGATGGCAGGTTGATCTGGGACGAGCCTATGCTTGTCGTTAGATCCCTTTTGTCAGGCATAAGGTTATACATATCCGGTAGTACTACGTAGCAAATTGTAATTTCTTATCGGTCCCTAGGAAGTAACTGTGAACATTTCATTAAGATGAATATATTTAATATATAAAACATGTAAATTAACTGTAACATGTAAGACGATTTGAAGCTACGGGTGCCGATCATTATTGTTGCTGCTGTTGTTTTTGTTGTTGTTACATCTTCAAATCGACGGAGTATCAGCAAATTATAAACGCACCGTTTTGGAATAACACAAGGAGATGGCGTACGGACAAAGCCAAGTAAAGACGACATTTTGTCAAGGAAACAAATGCTCAGTTATCACGGCCGTGCTGACATGTGTATCCATAGCAATCGTTGTATTGGTCACTCTGTTCTCTCCGGCCGTACGCAGCCCGGCCCCGCGCCACACGGACGGACACACGGACGCTCTACCATGGTGGAAGACATCGATTGTGTATCAGATTTACCCGCGGTCTTTCCAGGATTCAAACGGAGATGGAATCGGCGATCTCAAAGGTACGTATTTTAACCCTTAGAACGCGGGAATATATTGTATATTATAACATATATTGTCTGTTTTGCCATTAAAACATAGTTTGGGCGATGTTTTTGTTGATAATAATTATTGTTGATAATAATTTACAATAGAAAATAAATTAGCAGACGACAAATTTAATACTGTCTTGTCAGGGGTAATGTTTGTCACAGCACAGGCGATTGGACTCCCACCTCTATTATAATCATGTCGCTAGCTATGAGCACGTGACACTGTGCACTTCAGTGGCCCCGAAGATTTACTGGATATCTTGTTAGTAGGTCTGTTGGAGGAAAGAAAACGTTTGGTCACGCCTGCCACATCATTGTGCATTTTCGCTTTTTAAAATCCAAGATGGCCGCCATTGTTTAAGAGTTTTGTATATAGCTCTGTAATCAAGGCAGTTAGAAACATAATTCCATCGGCTATTATGAATTATTATACACTCGGCTATGAAGCGGTACAGATAAAGACACGGTATTGTAACCACCATATTGGATTTCAAAATTGCCACCGTCTACAGCATATATTCCGCCGTTAGTCGAGTGAATACAACTCGCCTACCTGTACGACAAACAACAATACAATACTCGCAGCATTGAGCCTTCAATCGCCGTTGTTACTGTTGCAACAACAGTAAC